>JADMLL010000004.1:16002020-16422755 GCA_016920875.1 Columbicola columbae | reverse complement strand
ACCCGGTCATGAACTCGAACCTAAGTCGTAACCCAACCCAACCCGCGGTCATGAACTCGAACCTAAGTCGTAGCCCAACCCAACCCACCCGGTCATGAACTCGAACCTAAGTCAACCCAACCCACCCGGTCATGAACTCGAACCTAAGTCGTAACCCAACCCAACCCACCCGGTCGGTGAACTCGAACCTAAGTCGTAACCCAGCCCAACCACCCGGTCATGAACTCGAACCTAAGTCGTAACCAACCCAACCCGGGTCATGAACTCGAACCTAAGTCGTAACCCAACCCAACCCACCCGGTCATGAACTCGAACCTAAGTCGTAGCCCAACCCAACCACCCGGTCGGTGAACTCGAACCTAAGTCGTAACCCAACCCAACCCACCCGGTCATGAACTCGAACCTAAGTCGTAACCCAACCCAACCCACCCGGTCGAACTCGAACCTAAGTCGTAACCCAACCCACCCGGTCATGAACTCGAACCTAAGTCGTAGCCCAGCCAACCCACCCGGTCATGAACTCGAACCTAAGTCGTAGCCCAGCCCAACCCACCCGGTCATGAACTCGAACCTAAGTCATGTAACCCAACCCACCCGGTCATGAACTCGAACCTAAGTCGTAACCCAACCCAACCCACCGGTCATGAACTCGAACCTAAGTCGTAACCCAGCCCAACCCACCCGGTCATGAACTCGAACCTAAGTCGTAACCCAACCCAACCCGGTCATGAACTCGAACCTAAGTCGTAGCAACCCAACCCACCCGGTCATGAACTCGAACCTAAGTCGTAACCCAACCCAACCCACCCGGTCATGAACTCGAACCTAAGTCGTAACCCAACCCAACCCGGTCATGAACTCGAACCTAAGTCGTAACCCAACCCAACCCGGTCATGAACTCGAACCTAAGTCGTAACCCAACCCACCCGGTCATGAACTCAAAACTAAATCGCAATCTTCTTTTTATATGTTATATTTTCTACATCTTTTTGATTTTTCTTTATTTTTCTGAGGCATTTTTTTGCAGTAGTAACATGCTTTGGTTTCTCAGTACGTTTCGGGCTTTTACCTGAATGTCTTCTTAAATAAATTAATAGTAATTAGTATATTTCTACGTTTATATTTTTATTAGTATCCAGTTCTCGTATTAATGCTATCTGGCGGAGAAAACCGAGACCAATAATATAGTGGCGAAATTAGGAACTAATTTACTTTTTCCTAGGAGTTAGTATTCTTTTTATATAATTGGGAGTTTTTTATTCAGTGGTAAGTTTTTAAGTTATCGCGAATATATTTTTAATTTGTGTGATTTTTTATTTGCAAAAATACAAAAAAAAATATTATTGTATAATATAATTGTGTAGATTTTTTTTCGAGATCTTGCAGTAAGAAGACCGTATTTTTGAAGTCAATGAAAAAGAAAAAGTGACTTTAATTTTTTTGTGTTCTTTTAATACTGTTTTTGTAATAGTTTTGCTTTAGTAACAATTATTACTTTTTTAGTTTATTATTACGACGACTGTTCAAAAGCAAATTGAATTTTCGGGCAGGTTATTGTTTTTAAATCATTGATTTACTATCAATTTACTTTCAGGGGAGCTTGCTTTCCAGTTGGCGAAATATTGTTTTTGTTTTTTTTTTCGTAGAATAATGTCGTGTAGGAGGAGCTTTGCGTGACACTCAACCGAACAGAAGAGTATTTTCAGAAGAAAATGTCAAGTTCAAGATGACCAGAGAATTTAGTTTTTTTTTCCACACGTGGAAGCAGATAAGGAAGATCCCATGTAATCTCTATGATGACGCTTCCAAAATGATGGAGTATGATCCGATATCCATAGAGTGTGTGAACAGAAGTATTGTGGTATGTAGATGAGAAGGCGGTAGTGTTTGTTGTGTGTGCAATTTGTAATATGTTACACCAAACAATATATATCGTTGTTGGTCTGATTTAATTGTTTGAGTCTATTATTTCCTAACACAAAACAAATTGAACTTTTTAGGAACTAAGTGGCTATTTGGCCACCCAAAGCAACAGCGCTTAACATCACAGGCGGTGTCGCCATTTGTCGATCTTATTTCAAAATTGGCGCATGCTTTCAAAATATTAGCGGCATTCTTGTGTTGCTTGAATTTTCAGTGCAAACAAATTGCGATTATTAAAAAAATCAAAAGCCATCTACCTTAAGTAGTATAATTTAATTTCATTTTAACAGTAGTTGACTTGGTAAAGTGTTTTGGGAATTATAATCATTTATTTGTAGGGTTGTATTTGTAGAATTTGTAGAAGTTTAAAATTGGCGCATGCTTTCCAAATATTTGCTTCTAAATATTTTTTAAAATAGTATTTGTAAAATTTGTAGAATTGTATTTATTTGCATTTCATATTTAAAATTACCATTTGGTTCGTTCGTTCGCTTGTGAATAACTCGCTTTAAGTAACATATATATATATATATAGGGTGTCCCAAAAATTTTTATTTAAAGACGCATACCTTCTTAATTTTTTACAATGATGTTAAAACAATCGAAGGTGAAATTTCAAGTACTTAGGACGACAGGAACCCGTGCCGACTTTCACCGAAACATACTACTACTTAAGGCCTTAAGCGAACGTAAGCTTACATGTTGTTCTGGTTGTTATATTGTTAGTAGACGAATTGTTTTTAAATGGTCAGCATGTCAGTGTAGTTACGCAGTTCTACACGTAGTATATTTTTAGTCGGAGACTCCAAATATCAAATAATGAGCTAGAAACTACCCTCTAATTGGCAAGTTTTGGCAGTACTCTGCTTTACAGTATTCATGAAGTGTATTTAACTGTCAATGAAGGCCCAAACATTGCTATTCATGAGTGCATTATCTATTGGGAAAAGGCGCACATAGCGACCAATTTTTACCCAGTTGTATGGGGAAAAAGTCAAAAATGTGTACCAAGTTAGGGGGAACGTATAGAAGCATGCTCAAAAAACACAACACGAATTTGAACAGCGTCGACGAGAGTTTGTCAACAATTTAGATAATTTGTTTGGTATTGCACATACCTATATGCTTCAATTAATAAAAGTATATGAAGATAAAATCATCTTGCAGCGTCAGAGGGAGCCTGGTCGACCTGGTCATTTAGCTGGAGTGGACAAAAAGTTGACTGATACAGAGGAAAGAGTGCGCGTCAAAGCTACCGAGGAAGAAAAACAAAGAGCTAAATATTTTTTTGCATCAACTCCTATGACACCATTCTCCAAAGCGATTCGTATTCGGATTCAAACGAAACGTAGATTTACAAGAGGATTTGCATAGGTATAGTGACTGGGGATACACTGCCCAGAACTATTAAAACCCACACTGGGAAGGATTTCATGACTCCAAAATTAGTAACAGCACTAGACAGGGATTCAGTTTTTATCCTCGAAGCAACTATTGATACACTTGGACATAATACGACGATTTTTCAATAAGCAAGTCCTAAATTCAAAGACTTCGTAGGGAAAACCGAAGAACGCTCTGTTGCCATAAAAGCTCATTTTCAAGCCCAAGTACCAAATGTAGTGGGTGTTCGCTGGGGTGTTAAAATATTGTCGAATATAGGTACTCGAAAATCAAAAGAAGAACGTCTACTAACAATATAACAACCAGAACAACATGTAAGCTTACGTTCGCTTAAGGCCTTAAGTAGTAGTATGTTTCGGTGAAAGTCGGCACGGGTTCCTGTCGTCCTAAGTACTTGAAATTTCACCTACGATTGTTTTAACATCATTGTAAAAAATTAAGAAGGTATGCGTCTTTAAATAAAAATTTTTGATTTTTTTGGGACACCCTAATATATATATATACCTATGCGTGTACATACAAAGCCTTATATCAATAAATAAATATATAAATATATATAATAAATATATAAATATATATATATATATATATATATATATATATATTTTTTATTTATATTATATATATATTAATTAATTTATTTATTTATTTTTATATTGATATAAGGCTTTGTATGTACAATAAATAAAAAAAAAAAATAATAATTTTTAAGCTTTTTTTTAGTCATTTAAGCTTTTGCAGTCATGGGAGAAAAAATATTTTCGGCCAAATGTTTTCCTGCAAGGAAGAAGTTCTGTCTTTCTTCAGGGAATTTTGCAGGGTACATTTCCAACCGTTCACCATCCGGAACAGTTCAGAGCAGAAAGTTACATCCCAATGCTGCCATGGAAGGAGGAGGAAGTCAGTAGGCTCAGGACAGAGGCCCAATCAACATTATTTATTTAAAAACTGCAGGGCTCAAGTAAATGTTCGGAAGATCAAAGAAAACCATTGGAAGGTGACAAAAGTTGAATTGCAACGTAATCATAAAATTGGCAGGGTGGAATATGATATGTATAGGAGAAGAAGCAAGCTCGATCAGAAAGATTTTAAATTAATGTCTGACTTTGTGGAGGCAGAGGTAAAAGACAGTGTAATTGCAGATGTGTTGAAGAAAAGAAATAATAAGTTTTTAACAAGGAAAGACATCCAAAACATTCCAAACAAATTATTTTCACTCAGTTCTGAAGAAAAGGAGTAAGAATTGAAAAATTTTTTAATAAAAGCTGCAGAAGAAAATGGATGGTGCACAATTAGTTACAATGATGAAAACAATGTAAAAGCACTTTTTATTGCAACAGATGTAATGATTGATTGTTTGAAAAAGTCTCAACCACCTGTGATACAAATCGGCATATCATTTGGATTTGATGCAGAAAATTACAAATTGCTGGGCTTTTGCTACTATTCTTCAGTGACTGGCAAATTAGAATTTGCAACTCTAGCATTTATTTTAAAATAAACATTGGAAATTATTAAAGAATGTGTAGAGAAATTTAAACAGATCTGTGTGAATGATCCTCTAGTATTTTTAATTGATAAAGACTTTACAGAGATTTCAGCAATAAGAGAAGTATTTCCTCTAAGCATAATTTTATTATGCAAATTTCATGTCTTAAAATATATAAAAAAGTTGTTATCTTCAGCCTTTGCTTGCCATAGTGCCACCAAAGAAAATATATTTAAAATGTTTAAGAAAGTTCTATACTCTCAAACAGAAGAAGAGTATGAAGAAAGAAAGATGGATTTACTAATTATTGCTGATGAAGTAGAAGTCATGGCTGGAAATAAGTATGTGCCATTCAAGGATCAATTTAATAATAATTTGGGATTCATGCAAAGAAATGTGGGTTCACTGCTACAGAAAAATCCTGCCACTGATGAGAGACTCCACAACCAACAGAATAGAAAGGTCTTTCTGGACTCTGAAAAATTATATTAAAACAAATT
The DNA here is from genome assembly GCA_016920875.1 of Columbicola columbae. Lineage (NCBI taxonomy): Eukaryota > Metazoa > Arthropoda > Insecta > Psocodea > Philopteridae > Columbicola > Columbicola columbae. Next base: position 16,417,439 of record JADMLL010000004.1, on the reverse strand, counting down.
TTAATGCCACTCCAAGTATATGTGAGTCCATTGTTGGTTTAACTGACTTTGTCACCAAAAGATTAAATAATAGCATTTCATTTATGACCCAGAAAGTTTTCAAAATAATAGATACAAATCCAAAAATTAAAACTTTTTTGGACTCTGCATCGTTGAGGCTAAATGAAACAGGGCTAAAGTTATTTCATGAATCCCTTGTATCATTAGAAACACTAAAATGTGCTAAACTAGAAAATGAAAAAAGGAGTTCTAGAAACTTACACTTTATATGGGACATATATTAATTCCTGCAATTGTGGATTCTGGAAATCTTATGAAGCACCCTGCCAACATATCCTCCTTTTGAGAGAAGTTTTAAATGCTGAATTATGTTTAGAGGATTGTTTTCACAAAAGATATTTAATTACAGGGGACACTGAAGATATTTTAGAACTTATGGAAGGAGTGAGTGCAGAAGACACTGCTCCCAAAAGTGTAAATATTTTTAAAGACAAGGAAAATGATGAGAATGTGACAACCCTAACAGATATAGGGAAGTTCAAGAAAGTGTCAGCTGTAACTCAGGAAATAAATGAATTAGTGAGTGTCATTGGTACAAAGAAATTTTTGGAGTATTTAGAGGGATTAAAAAGTTTTGCAAAGTGTGTAAGGCAGGGAGAATCTGTACCAGTGAACCCACAATTTCCTCAAAGCTCCACATCAACAAAAGAGTCAGAGTCACCTAAAGAAAGGATTTTGGATGAGAGTGAAAATTTCACTTTAAAATTTCAAGAAAAAGTGAAATGTAAGGGAAGGCCTAAAAGAAAATCAAAGAAGGTGACCTTCAAATTTAAATGAAACTATAATATTGACATTGGTGCTTGTAGGCTCTTTGGGAAAAAGCGAGGATATATTAAGTTTTATGATATGTTGCAAATACTTTTCCTTTTGAAAGTGATTAGTGGTGACCTATTCTTTGTGTAAAGTTTAGTGCCAACAGTGATAGTGTTTATAATGGTGTGTTATTCTCTAATTAAAGTGAAGCACCATTTGTTTTAGTGTATAGTGATGTACTTTTCATGAAGTGAAATGTCATTTATTAGTGCAGTGTGTGAATTGCCAAGTGTATGTGATGTGTTCCCTTTTTCACTTGCGTCTCGGATTTCCCGGGAAATCCTGATAACTTGGAAGCCTGCATTCTGCACACCCGAAGTTATCGTGTGAAGTGTAGGGAGGAGTTTTAGTCGGCCAAAGTCCGACACTACCCAATAGTACGGGCCATTGGGTGTGCAGGAGCATTTTCTCCTGGTCACACAAAAAAAAAGATGATGGTGATGGAAAAGCAAAAAGGTTGTGCAAAAGGGGGATAAAGTGTCCTACGAGGTCGTATTCCGGTCTGATTTGGAGGATCAACCGGGTTGCACACGACCCGCAGGAAAGCGACTTCGGTTAGTGGAAGGCCGAGTCGTGGGGACGAGATTTTCGGACTTGAAAAGTCATTGGGTTGAGGGCTCTCTCTCTAAACCCAGAGGATATCCACTCAGGGATTTTAGTAGGTGCAAACCCGACATACTTCCTCCTTTCTCCCCAAAGAAGGGAAGGAGACTCATTAGGAGTTTCCCTGGCTAAAAACAGTAAAATTTTAACCAAAAATCCAATTTGAAACTCGACATACTTTGATTTGTAAGATTTTAATTGCTGCTAAATATATTTACCAATTTTTGAAAAATGTTTAAATTTCATTTTTTTTTAAACAAATCAACTTCAAAATTTGCAATTCATTTAATGCTGTGCTATTTGTGGGAACACTACAATTTCTTTCAACTCAAGTTTCAAGAGTAAAGAAATATCTACCCCATTATAAAAATTTAAATGGTGACCAAAGTTATATCCTAATGATTCAGACTTTTGTCAACAGCTGTTAAAATAAATCTTGAAATTGCTCTGTGTAGAAGTATTCTGCAATCCAGAACTTGAGTACAATCAAAAGCAAGTCAACTATTTAAGTGAAATTCTTCATTTACACACTATGCTGCTGTCTCAACAACTTTTTTCATGGGCAGAAGTTTTATTACCATCATAGTGGTGACTCATTTAACTATGAGTGTCATTATAAATTTTTTTTCAATTTTAGAATTTTAACCTGCCTTTGGCATAAACTTCCAAACTCTTCATCACTACTCACAGTTGCTCTCAATATCCAAATAAAAAGCAGACGGCCCATGGAATTTATTTTCTGACTAATTGGGTAATTGGAAAAGTTTGAGTTGTAAGAGGAGATTTATAATATTGAAAGTTTTGTTTACTTTGCTTGGATGCTCTAATAAGATTGTGAGAAACTACTCTAGGCATTAATAATCATTTCAAGATTTAAATACGAAGTGTTTATTTATTTCTGGATCTCAATACTTAATTTCAAGATTTATTTTTACATTTTATTTCAACAAAAAATTTTCCCAAATGGCACTGCATTTCATTTTTAACCACACTTCTTTTCTTACAAACCACTATAAACATTTTTAGATTCCCAATTACATAAAGCAGTGCAATTAAAACATATTTGTTTAAAAAACCTCATGTTTGTTTTGGAGCTTACATCCTGTGTTCAAAAAATGTGTAATGGTGAAGACTGTGTTCAAAAATAACGTTCTTAATGATCTAACGTGGCAGTAAAACGCCGCTGGGGTGGCCCGATAGCCTCATCCTATTGACTATTCAGCGTCCCCGAAAATTCGATTTGTACACTGATTGGAATATAAATTGTGAATTCGAATTGTGCTGACAGAAATGTAAAATTTAAAACGTGGATTTCTGGCGGTGTATTGTTTGCTTTAGCTCAGCGGTTAGATTGTGATTATCACAAAAGCGCAACGTAATGTCAGTTTACTATGTAAACGCGTAAGTTCAGTTAATTCATTACAGTCGAGTGATTTGGTTCCAGGGGAGTGACAGATAACAAGATCTTTCTCGCTTCCTCATATGTTAGTCAGTTGTCAATACAATTCCCGTGTTGTTGGTGGGTGATAATTTAAAATTTGAGGGAAAGGAATATCAGTTTTGGTAGTATATAAGAAGTTTCGAAACGGGTTTAAAATTCTGTGTCGTACTTGCTTTACAGTCAACTAATCCTCATACGCGTTTTATGATCCATTACAGGGGTGATGGAGAAGAAACCGTCGATGAAAATGGAATAGCCACAACATCATCAATAACTCAAACACAGTCTGAAGCCCATCAAGCTTTAGCCTCTTTTTGGCCTAGGGTTAATGAAGAAATTAAAAAAATACGAGTTGTAAGTTTTTAGTACTTATTTTTTAGTAAGTTTTAGTAAAAAATTTTTGATGTGTGAAAGGGCAGATTAAAACAATCAGTTTTTTCAGTGTTTGATATTTTATTAAATAGTAAATATATAATTTATATTTCTTTAGATGGATTTAAAAGTGCAAGCATTACCTCTTGCTAGGATTAAGAAAATAATGAAACTGGATGAAAATGTAAAAATGATTTCTGCTGAAGCTCCAATGTTGTTTGCCAAAGCAGCTGAAATGTTTATTCACGAGTTAACTTTAAGAGCTTGGATTCATACTGAAGATAATAAAAGAAGGACATTACAGGTAATTTTACATTTATGTCATAAAAAATATTTTTCTGACCTCAAGTGTTCAGTAAAAGTAATATTATGAATGTTAATTTCAGAGGAATGATATTGCCATGGCTATCACCAAATATGATCAATTTGATTTTCTCATTGATATTGTACCTAGAGAAGAAATAAAACCTACTTCAGTAAAGAATGAAGCTGCCAAAACATCTTCTATTAATTCGGATCAGGTATGTATTATTTGATACTTATTTTTTGATTTCTCTTTTATTTAGAAACATTTTGTAGGAAGCCTTTAATAAATTAAAAATGATTGCTTTAATTCTATTGAATGCTCATTTTTTTTAAGTCAGAAAAACTAAATCTGTGTTCTTTGCCCAATTTATTGAAGAGCAGTTTCATTTATTTTCAATTCATCATTTGTTGTACTATGTTGGAACTATAGGAAAAGGCAAAAACAAAGAGCAGGGGAAACTTAAGCTATTTTCACACATTTTGAGCAGTTTGATTTTTGAAAATTTCGGCCCACTGCCCACTATTTTTTGGGTACCATAGCCCATAGTAAGCCAGTGAAAGGTAGTCTGAAAATACTTTTTTTTGTTTAAAGTATTTTATACTTAGTGATAGCTGAATTCAAATAAAGGAGTTTAATTATTTTCTTATGAGAGTTAGGTACTCAAAGACTTTAGTAATAAATTTGTGCTTGTTGATTGAAGCCATAAGTCTGAATCATTGTTCAACTGACCTGTCAAATGTTCTTATTTATTAAGTTTTGTCTGCATTGTAAATCTAATTTATATGTTGTATTTGAATTTTTTTGAATTGGTAAGAATGAAATATGCCTGCTGTAGATGTAAATGTTAACTTATTTCAAAATTAAAAATGAATAATTTTCAGGTTCATTATTATTTTCAACTTGCTCAGCAACATCAGCAGGCCCTTCAAAATACGAATACTGATAATACAAACACTACCCAGGTAAATCTTTGTAAAGTCAGTATTGATATCATGTGGTTTTAAAATTATGCAATTATATGTCTTTGCAGAAATAATACAGTACAGTTTGAGGGTTTATGGTTACTTCACAACTTTTGATTCAATAAATCATCTAGAATTTGAAGTTTCCTTTTACAGTTGGTTATCAAGCAAATTGATTTGAAATATTCAGGCTAAAGTAATTTCTTCATGGTGATTTGCAGACCGTAACCTCCACTAGTGGTACATCTGTGACTAATTCAACTCATGCTACAAGTACCAGTCAAGTTCTACAAAACCCCTCAACAGGTGGGGGTTTACAAATAGTTCATCAAATTGTAACTCCTAGTGGTGAAGTTCAAAGCATTCCAGTAAGTAACTTTTAAATGTAAGCCTTTCATAACTTTAAATTTTCGACAAAATCGACCTTTTTACATTGACCGGGATTTATCCGAGGGCTGTTCTTTTGGAACAGATAATGACTAGGTAATGTTGAGTGGGAGGTCAAGTGTTTTTTTCATCATCCAGTACTCGTCGATAATACTTGAAAATTAATGATTTTTAAAATTTGGAACTTTAACATTGGAAAATTTGGAAATTTGTTTTGGAGGATATCGCCATTTAGCGTTTTGAGCATTAGTCTATAAATCAAATTTAATATTGATCGGTTTCACATTTATGATTTATGGTATGAGAAAGCTGCCTTTATAATTTTTTAAGCACTGGTTTGCCTTTGGTTTGAGCGTTGAGAAAAGTTTACCAAAGTATCGTCTCTGAAATACCAGCCAATTAAGAAACGCCTTGTTTTTTCCACATTTTTCATTCACTATCAATGAAAAATACTGAGTTTAAAAGCTCATAATTAAATGAAAAACAATATTTAAGTTGCAGTTAACGCCACAACAATTGCAAATGATAAGAATGCAGCTGCAGAATAATTCAAATCAGCCGGTCATACTTCAAACGGGCCCCGTTCAGGTTTCTGCGAATAATACAATTCAAGTGGCACCTCAGGGGACGCAGGTATTTATTACGCCAACTACCCAATCCGAACCTGAGTAATTTACTTGTGATTCTTTTTGTGATTTTTGCGGAACAGAAGAATCAATTTACAACGTTGCTCAAATTACAAGTGGGCTTTTAATGTGTCAGCCGAAAAAAAAAAGAAAATTTCTCAAATAATCTGAGTAGGAAATGGAAAGGAGGAAAGCAGAGAATTCAGTCATAAGTTTGACCATTGTTTGTAATGCTGTAATCTTGGTTGAAATTGGCCCTCCTTTAGGAAGGAGTTTTCTTTTTTGGTAATGTGTATTCAATGGAAAACTTCAAGTGAGATTTTGATTTTTTTTCTTTAATTTTTCTTTCCAAACTAGTTTATAAATTATTAAAATAACACGACAGAATAAACTAAAATTACTTTACGAAATTGAATTTTTAACATCTTTCCAAACCCTTCTTACTTCAAATTTGCTGTACATTCGTGCGAAAAGTCGGAACTCTTGGAAAAATTTAAAAAAAACCTAATTTAGAAATGTTTTGATTTAAAGAGAAAAATAAATCCACCCTTTAATAATGTCAGTGAGTTATTTTGAGATGATCACATTCCCTTTTCTCTTTTAGGTGAAGCATAAAGTTTAAGGTGTAGTAAGGCAGAAAACTTGATTGTTTTTACGATTTTTCCTTGGATATTAGACAGTATATAGATTTGGCCGATCCCATGTTTCTCCATTAAACTCGCAGTCAAATTTGGTAATTATCATTTAGCAGTAATTATTTCTCTGATTCATGTCATTCTGTGAGTAAACTTAGTTGATTGTCTTAGGAAATGGGAGCGATAAAATCACTCTATTTTGAATAACCTATTCAGTGTATTTTGCGAGTCATCAGACCTTGGCGTTGTTACAAACATTTTTAATAAGACGAAACTTGTATCTACACGGTTACTGATTCTGGATAGTCACAAGTGGGGATGGCACTACTCCACTTACCAGTTTTTAAACATTTTAACATGGCAGCTCCTCTTAATTCAAGGCCCTCGTCGCAAGTAAATGTCACATTTTCGCCTATTTGATAATAAAATTTAACAGCAGACATTTTACCTTTGATGGTTGTGCCCGGATAACTGCAAGCTTGAACACATTTCGGTAATGGACCCGACCACTTTCCTGACTCTTGACAGGCAATGATAGGCTGTCCTTTCATCATGAAATCAGGATTACAGTTAAATTGTATTATGTCGCCGGCTTTGTATGGCCCTGAGCCTTGAACGTAACCGTTTTCAGGAATACCGGGACTAGAACAGTGTACTTCTTGGCATACGGGAAGTGGAAGTGACCAGTCTCCGGTCGGCAAGCAAACCGATTCTCCTGTTCCCTTTAAACCGAATCCAGAGACGCAAGAAAATACTGCTCGTCCACCTACTTCTCTGTTTAACACTGAGACGCGCAAATTGACATCCGTTAGGTTGTTAAAATCTGGACATTCTATTGACTGACATATAGGAACGGGTGCTGACCAATTCCCGGAGGGTAAACAGACAAGTTCTTGGGAGCCAATCAAAGCGTTTCCGTTTGAGCAAGAAAACAATACGCGTGCGTTCATTTTCGTAGAAACCGTGCTCATTGTCAGACCTCGCCGAGTAGGCAAGGCTGGACAGTGGACTGCCTGGACAACCACGTGAACCGCATGCATGTGCCGGGTAGGAGTGATACATGTGAAAATTCCTGAATCGTCCTTTGACGCATGAACAATGCTCAACCTGTACTCCAGTTGTGAATCTCTCCCGGGATCCGTGGACCATCCCTCTGGGTATTTGCGATAGTCATGACTGATTTGCCACTTGGGTGTGCCAAAACGTCTGATCCATAAACATTCCATATGTAAAATGGTTCCAGGGTATACGATGAGTTTTCCTTCGTTTGACTGGGCAATGGGACCTAGCTGATGACGAAATAAAATTGTTGGTGGCTTTTCTAAAGCGTAATCGTTTTCTTGATTTAAGCCAAAACAAACCGGTTTTGAAACGTTCCATTTTCCATTCAAACATTTACGAAAGTTTGCTCCGCTAAAAGCATATTTTCCAATATCTGTGCAACGAGATACCAATACAGAACCACTGGGAAATTCGACCAAATCTTCGGTGATTTGTTGGTCATTAAAAAAAGAAACCACGTTGGGCTCCGAATTACGGAAAGCACAAGAATTGTTTCGTTCATGGGACAAAGCCATATGTAACTCATAATCGCAAGCCATCGAACGACCGACCCAACTGCCGTCTTCGCAAGTAATGCGCCAGGTAGTGCGATCTCCCATAATTGATGCGACACAATTAAAAGTAACTTCCGTTCCATCTGGAAAACTCCTGTCGTCGTCACGCATCAACTCTCCATCTTTATATATTAAACTTCCTTGAACTCGAGCTGGAGGAGAGCATGCTTTTTTTTTTTGACCCTCTTGTGATATCAAACCCCCCTTTGGACGTGATGTCTTCTCCTGCTCGGTACCAAGTTTCCAGCCCCAAGTTTTTACACGAAGGAGGACTCGGCAAGAGTTCTCCTAAAACGCATTCGATATCTTCTTTCGTTGACTTCGAAAAATGTTCATCACAAACATATTGGACGTTAGACCCGTTTCCAATTGTTAAACCAGCCCTGTATCCCAGTAAATAAGCACCATTCGGTATGGGTGGTAGTTCGCAAGGCATTGGATTGCATTCTGGCAACGCGTTTATGTCCCACTGGCCTTGCCAACAACGTAAACTGGCAGGTCCCTGAATTGTATATCCGCGTTCGCACGTGAATTCCACGGTCTGATTGCTGTCAATGGTGGCAGATAAGTTCAACAATTCACGAGTTCTTGATAAACGGAATATACCGTTGTTCGTATCGGGTAAAAGGCATGGAAGTACAGAGCACTGAGGAGTGTCTGGTTTCCAAGAACCACGGACACATTTCGCCGTATTATTTTCGAGATTCAATCCGTAGCCAGGTCCACAAGTGACTTGTACCATTGTTCCAGCGGAATTCGTTACGTTGGGATCCCTTCCGTGCTTTATCACATTGACCACAAAGAAAGGTTCGTTAGTCAGAGGCTCGCAAGGTACTGAAACACAATGTAATTTTTAAATTGATACGATGCTAAAGTATTCAGAAAAGGCAATTGCGCGTAATTGTTTTTTAAAATTCAGGAAAACAAGCGCGTGAATAAACGGAGGCAATAAAAAACAACGACTAGTGCTTAGTGCTGTTTCTAATGGCCAGTTCTTAGCCACGAACGTTGAATAAGGAAATTACCTTACAACTTGAAAATTATAGTACAAGGAAGAGCACCAAAATATGTAATGAAAACTGCTCGCTCGTTTTATATCTGTTACTGCACTATCACAAGATGGAAACTGACAGTCTATAGCTTTTGCATAAGTCTGGGACCTAGGAATAAAATCCAATGTTGGAGAAATGATTCGAAGGCCTGATTAACCTACAGTTAAGATGCACAAATTTAGAATGTATTTTAGCAAAAAAAAGTTACAATGTATTTAATCGAATCCCAAAATTTTAATTAATATTATGTCGAGAGCATGTCTTTTTAAAGTAAAAGACTCAATTCGAAGTCTAATAATCAATATTACAAACAACTCCTTTTAGAGATTTTTATAGTTTGCGTCGGTGAGATTATTCTTCTCTTGTTCTCAGTACTAACAACATTTTGAATTGGCTCTTTCACCAGTGTAATAATGCCGAAATAATTAATATTCTAAATTCGTAGAAATACCGTATTTGTTTTATTTAGTGCTCATTATCCAAAAATGAAACCCAATAAATTGCAAAGAATTTGTCATTAAATCACAGTAAGTTTTCTCTTCCCCACGTTTATTTTATTTTATTTATTTCTTAACGAGCGATATGTTAAATATTTTTCTCTGTAATAAGCGGTGAAAATACACTACACATTTAAAAATGTATTATCTTTTGCAAATACCTTTGAGTTTAACACAGTCAGGACTTATGTAAGGATTATTTTTTCCACGATGGTACTAAGATGGAGTTTTTTAAACATATAATACATAGCTATTTCATTGGCTTCTCTCTAACATACAAGGGCATAATATTATACCCTCTGAATTTGATCATGTGCCAATCAAATGCTTTGAAATGAAAACTAAAAAAATGGACTCCATTTATTTTGCAAGTGAAGTATCCAATGCCTCCAGTGTGTATGACTCAAGTTTATCAACGCGCTTTTTATGTACATAGGGACATAAATGTCCCAACATACTCGCAAATATTATATGTTTTGAATATTCCTGCATGCTTTTCAACGGCACGTCGTAAAATCACAAAAAATTTGGGCTGGTAATAATTTCACATACAACAGAAACCACGGTGACACACAATAATAAAGGTTTTTGCCACACCACGTGACTCCCTTGAAAATGTGCTATTGTTTTCCCTCCAACTTCCCACAAAGTGAGCAGCTTTATTTTCAGAATATTAGCTTTTTACAGTAGCCATTAATGTTTTGCAGATTAAAAACATTTTTAGTTTTTCTTATTTTTTAACAAAAACTTATTAGTGTTTCTCCAAAAAATTTTAATTTTGTTGTAGTTCCGAAACCGAAAAATCGGAAAGCATTAATTACGTAAGCTACCTATCAATATTTGTGACACCCACGGTAAAGCTTTTAAGGTTGAACAAGGCTGAAAAACATCTAACTACATTATTAAAAGATTGCTTCCTGAAAATTATTGGCTAGAGAAAAATAAGCCTGAGGTAGGAACGGTAAAAAAAATGCGAAGGTAGAGGATCGAAGACAAGGGCTGGAGGCAAACAGTCTGTCAGTGAAAAAGATATTAGACACACATTAAGAATAAAGCTAGAGAAAAAGGGTGAAAATTTAACAAAATTATTTAGCAGTTCTGAAATATAAAAGCCTTATTCACGGGATAAGTTCGAATTAAATAAAATCCTCCATGTCAAAAAGTATAACTTTTTTTATCCTCGACATTTCCTTTAATCCAGGACCGGCAACGCATGCGGCTTTTTTTAATCGATAAATAACACGTGCAACAAAGTTTATAATGCTGGGATAAAATGGAACGTCAAAAGTGTTAAAACAATAAGAAACTTATTCAATATCCCATCTAGACGTTTCACCAACTTAAGAGGCTGTAAGCATTTCTATAACTACTTTTTTCGGTCGAATTCATTTTCCTGAAGACATCCATAGCCACGAAATTAGGCAAGCCGGCATAAGGTTTCTTATTGTCCCAAAATTTTGACGAAGCAATAACAGACGTTGATAAAATTAAATTACTAACAGTGCTCCAAAAATTTTAAAAATATTACTAATAGAGTGAAGCCATTCCACATAAAAAGAAATAATAGAGATTAAATACACAGTGGAACCCCGCCTAATGAGCACCTCACCTAACGGGTGGATAGCTGAATCCCCGAATCGTGCGATAGAACTTTTCGTGTCATTGCTACATCAGCCTGTTTAAAATTTGTTACACCAGCATCTTAGTGTCACGAGTGACCACACATTTTTTCCAAACCTGCGTTCTGACATTATTTTTGTGTGATTTTCTTGTGGGAATATTAATAACCCTTGTAAAAATGTCCTCAAAGAAAAAGTCGCAAAAGAGCTTTAATAACAATTTATATCTATTTTTCTTTGAATAAATGTCACACATTGGAGAACTTTTCGAAAATTTCAAAATTTGATTTTTTTTCGGCGTAGAACGCATTGCCGTATTTTACATCAATATATATGGTAAAAAATGTTTCGCTTAACGAGTGTTTCGCATTACGGGTACCACTCCACAACGAATTATGCTCGTTTTGCGAGATTCCGCTGTAAATGTGACGATAAGAGTGATAAATCGACCGAATATATAAAAGTCACGACGATTATTCACAATCTTTTTGTTTTTATTTAACATCCCTTATTAACTATCACCTGTCTTCAAGCACGAGACACCATGCAGTTGTTCGGACTAGTTTTGAGGGGTTATGTCAGAGGAGCAGACCAGCGTCTTAACCCCAAGAACGGTTTGGAATGAACCAAAGGAAGGTTGGAGGTGTATGAGAAGAGGTAGGATAAAGAAAAGGAAAGCAGGAGAGAAATAAGGAGATTTGACCATGAGAAGCGTGAGAAATACCGAAATATTTGACTTCAGTAGACTGGACGATGGGGGTACCGTTAAGGAAAACTGGCGAACACTTTTCTTTTCGAAAAGTGAAGGTGATGTGGTGGGACTTCGTCTCATTGACTATAATCCGCCATTTTGTCAACTAGTTAATTTCGTTGACGTGCCTGAAGGTGTAGAGAAGCAATTTGGGGACCGTCGTCTTAAGTTAAAATGGGGATATCATCCCCAAATGTTGCTGTGATAGTGCGAGGAGTCGTGGGTATGTCCAAAGTAAAAATGAGATAGAGTGTCGATCTCAACACGCTTTCCTGAGGGACACCGGTGTTGATGGGGAAAAGATCTGTCTGCTCACCACGATGTTTGACATAGAAATGTCTGTGATCGGATGTTAGGATGGGGAGAAGAGACGAAGGGATGTAGCATCTCAGCCTATGTTTGAGGCCTTCGTGCCAGACTTCGTCGAAGGCCTGAGAGACATAATATCACCACTGAATTTGGTAAATGTGACAGATTACTGAGTATTTATCATATTTACCGGCTAGTTTATGAACTCTCTAACTGGTAATACTTTTACTAGCTTTAATAAAAACTTGCTCGAACGCTTGGCTTTTGTCACCTCTTCTTCTCATGTATTCCCCGCTTCTGAATCGGCGATTCGTAGAGTTTTTTAATTTTTATTTATTAAAAACTTATATTCAAATAAAGATACTTCGTCAGATGTGTATGCTAAATATGCGACTCCTTAATAAAAACAAAGTATTTACTAAACTGACAAGCTAGACTTTATTTTACATCCACAAATTTTGTTCCTTGTAAATTTTTAATTCCTGTCTGTTTAATATTTCATTAACGGGAGGCCTGGTGTACTGCTTAAAAATACCAGTTATGGTCATGAGTATCCTGTTACACCCAAGGGTGAAAAATGGGATAGAAACTAAAGCTACAGCTAAACTATTTCATGTTTTATTAAAAAAGAGGAAAGAAAAAGTAGCCTATACAGGAAGAATTGCCATTAAAATAATCCCAATCTAACGAATTTACTTGACGAGATTCGCGCATCTGGCGTGCAATTCTGACAAAGTGTCTTTATTGTAATATGATAAAAAATTTTGTATTTAACAAAATAATTTTTTTTAAAGTTCACGAACCTCCGAGCTAGAGGTGGGGAATACATGAGAGGAAGAAGTAACAGAAGCCAAACACCTAAACAGTCTTTTGTCGAACATCAAATTACGACCATGACATATTATAAACTAGCCGGTAAATTTAGTGTTTATTACAGATAGTGAAAGGAATTATCTAAATTAGCTCGATTTACCACTTTTATCGTCACGTATGTATACGTGAAGATAAGGAAATGCGCTTTAGTCAAAGCTAACAAGCTGAAGTATGGCTCAAGAGGTCCAAGACAATGCCATGTAAGTACCTTTCGTATTCTAGGTGAGGCAAAACAATAAAAAACAGGAGAGCAGAGCATGCTCTTAAGAGATTCGTTGCATCCTAGAACTCACCGACAATACCACCTTTAGGCGACAAAAAAGGGAAATAAAAATGTTGGTTAATACACCAATAAATGGAAGGAAAAAAGAGGACAACAAAAACAAGCGTAAAGATGGAAATAAGTACATTAACCATCATAAATTTTGGATTGTATTCCTTTTCTTTCTTCCTCCCTTCAAGAAAAATGTACATCAAATTACAAAGCAAAGAAGAAAAAAACGGTGGATATAAAGAGAGGTAAGAGTGCTGAAATGAATCAAAGACTAAAGCAAAAGGCGGGGGGGAATAATAGTCGTGTAATACAAATCAATGATTGATGTACTCCTAAAACTCCCTCACATGTTTTATAGCTTCGCAAAAACACGTAAAAAACTAATCACAGTAGTAACATTCAGAATACAGAGGAACCTCTCATAACGAATGCCTCAAAGCGAGAAATTCACATAACGAGCAATTTTTGGCATATTGAGCGACATGTACTTGGGGTATCCTCCGATAGATAAAGAATGAGACTTCCAAACTCCGAATCTGGGCAGATTCAAAATTAAATCTTTCGCTACCTGTCTTATTTTCTTCCAATAATCCGAACATAAAAATTCTTTCGTTTCCACCTTTATTCATTTTCACATTCTTAAACTTTTAACTTCCTTTCTTCCTTTCTTTCCAAACCTTGACTTCCAACCTGAATTTTGTTCAAACTTTTTTAATTAGAACAGTTTTTAATATGAGGAATTAATACACAAAGCAATCTTAATCTTTTGAAATAAGAGAAATCCTGAAAGCTAAGTGGAAGGTGTTGCTTCGTATATTGAGAAGCATCACCCTAAATAAGACAGTAGCCATGCGCCATGAAATTCTTCAATGATAATGCGGTTTCACATTTTTATCAAATTTTAAAGCCTTGGCAAAGACAACTAACTCTAGGCTGCTTTGTAATAAAAAGAAATTAGGTATATAACTAAGGGAATTATCACTTTTGACAACAATTTATATTTTATCTTTAATAAATGCTAAATATAAATTTTGTTCGGGGTTTTTGATTCGGCCAGGAACGCCTATTTTACAGATATCCTATTTTATATTAATTTATATAGTAAAAAAAAGTTTAGAATAGCGAGTTGTTCGCATTACGAGTAAAAATCCGGAACGAATTAAACTCGTTATGAGAGGTTTCACTGTATTTACATAATTCTCCCAACTTTATGACACGTGGATAAGAGCCTCGTTTGATTGTTGTTTTGGCGATTGGTACTTTACAAAACAATTCATATTTGCAGTTTACCTTCCTTTTACCCAAAAGTATTATAGTATAATTTAAAAATGAAAAATTTAAATAAAGCAAAAAGTAAAGCTTAAAGAAAAAAAGGCGGAGGAAAGAATAAGTTAAATTTATGACAATTAATTTGCCAAAGCATAAGTTCTTTTTTTGCTGCATCATCTTTTAAATTCAATATAAGGTGAAATTAAAGATTCTTGATTTTAAAGCCAAACTGAAAAAGAGGAAAATCGGATATAGAAAAGAAAGGAGAAAGAAGAAAAAAGCATTGTTTTGTTAAAGTAATAATTCATTATTAATTCTTCTGGGCAAACAGGTTCTTCGTTCAAGCGATTTGTTTCTCTGTTATAAAAAAATCACGAAAAGCCCGTCAGGCTTTAAAAGAGATTTATTTAACAAATACGATATTAGAGGAATAAATTGTTATGTTATATCAGAATACGTTTTACAAAGTAATTTTTTTGTTATCAGCGATTTTTAAAAGGTGTCTTAAAACTTTCTACCTACTAACACAGCCTACAAGTTTATTCTATGAATTAACAACCTACGCGACTTACAATATGTGCTAATGAAGTGCTCTCCTTGGTTTATGATTACAAGAATGTAACATTATGTAACGAGCTATGGTTCGTCATTTTTACATGCGATTCATAATTTTAAGGTATTTCCACTTTTGGGGTGGAGGTAATTTATCCAGGCTCTAAAAAGCCTTTGTACCCTTATGCGCTTAACCTTTATCTAATATTAAAATCCATCTAAACTGATTCTTTTAAGCATACCTTTTCCTCGTCCAGTTTTCAATTTATTAATACTTGCACCTCCTTTATCATTTTCGGCATCGACATCGTAGTCGATTCCACCTCCTCCTCGATTTTTGAATCAAGTCGTGACCCATCTTTCCTTCGACTCATCAATTGCTGTTGCCTTTGCTGAGTTTGATGTCCCATGAGCAGAGCTCTCTTTTGCTTCACACTCACTAAATTGGTTTTCATTAAATTTTTCCTTATGCTTTCCTTACTGTCTTCGGTATTTACACTTCGTTTCGTTCTAATATTGTTAATTAAATGATTCAGTCTGCCTTTAAGATGCTTTTCGCTTTTTTTTTTTCTGCTTTTCCTTGAGCGTCTTAACAAATTTTTCATAATTGCTTTAAATCTTTTATACAAATTCTCTAAAAATTCCTGTCTTTTTACTGAAACTTTTTTTTTTGAAATTACAGATCTCTGCCACCGGAGTCTTGGATGCAGACCTGGCTCGCACCTGCCAATAAAAATTTTTTTCATTTTGCATTGACTTTAAGGGCATTAAGGTTGCTTTTGGAAGGTCTAACCATTACTTTTACAACGACCGCCGAACAGCTTTCGAATATCCACATCGAATGGCCACTCCGCCAGCCACGAGGAATTGAGGTTATTCGAGAATCGTCTGAGCACAGTGAAATCAAAGATGAAGATCAAAAAATTACAATAACAATTCAATAAAAAAAACTTTACACAATGACGAACGTAGGTTCAAAAATATTTATAGAATTTAATAAGTCTTTTCTTACCTTGGTAACTGCTTAGGGCTCCACTGTCCATCGATACACGTTGCGCCAGGAGGTCCTTCTGAGAGAGCATAACCCTTATCACAATCATACATGATTTGTTTGTTGTTTGTAACTTTCCTTACATAAGGTCGATAGTCGTAAAGCCCCATATTGCCTACTAACATGACTTTTCCGTTTTCAATATACCCAGGAAAAGGGCAATACACTAGAAACAAAATTTATTTCTTTTCTGAGTTAGTATATCATAAATATGCAAATTGTAGACACAAGCCGTTGGCCCTAAATAAGTTCTCTTATATATAAATAAAACTTTTTTACCTTGTTGGCAATGTGGTGGTTCTCCCGTCCAATTCCCAAAACTGCATTCCGTTAAATTCGGACCCCTTAGTGTAAACCCATCTTTGCACTTGTAACGGGCTTTCATTCCATGTTCAGTTTTAGGAGCAATTACAATTCCATTTTTGGGAGGTTTTGGTAGTGTCTTGCACCTTGCTAAAATTTAGCAAGCACTTATTTACTACAATGAATTAACTGTGTGACTTTATGAAGCTCGGGAATCTAAGTAGCAAAGGTAAAATATGTATTTATTTGATTTGAAAAATGTTTGTTATTATTAATCAGCATTATCTTTAGATGTATTCAAAATTTACTTCTCTGTAGAAACTCCTGGAATAGACATTTGTCAGTTTGGAATCATAGTGTAGGAGTAGCAGCAAGAAATTCTTTTTTTTTTTCAATTTTTTTTGCAAAGACAAGTCAAAGGGGCAGAAAAATCGTCTTTACAGGTTTTGGTTAATATATACTCACACTATTGCGGCTGTTCAAAGGTGAACATCTTAGTTTAGATTAAGAGTAAAATCCAATGATTATATTTATAAATTTTACATTCAATGAGACAGTAAGATTGTAAACAACTAAGATTACTTAAAACTGATTCAAATCGAATTTAAATATTAATTAAACATTTGAAGGCACGTTTTGTCAAGGAATAAACAAAGCAAATTTTATTGCTCGGTCTCAATGATTAGGCGTCAAAATCCTAAGACACATACAAAATTTTAACGACAGAATTTGGTTAGTAAGAGACAAATTTTATGCCATGTATTAAAATCTTGGTAACATTTACTATTAGAAGGTTTTTGGCGTACTTAAAAAGAAATAATTCATGGTTACTATAATTTACAAAACAAAATGTATCATATACTTTTTTTTGTACTTCCAAATTCGGTTTTACTTACCAGGAACACATGCAGGAATGTGGGACCAAGTGCCGTTGTTGCACTGTACTGGAGTATTATTAAGAGCCATTTCATACAGATTTTCGCAATCAATGCTCAACTGTTCGTTGTGAGCCACAACTAGAGGAAACTCCGACACTGTTTCATTAGTAGACTCCAAAATGACGCGTTTGCCGTGAAGTATCCGAGGTACAACGCAAGGAGCTAATGTTTGAAAATAAATAAAAAATAATAATAATAATAAACTTACTAGTCAGGAAGTGATTTTTGTCAGGACTTTTCTTTTTTAGGTCAGGTAAGACAGAAAAACTCGACTTCTTAGAAGGAATTAATATCCTTAAAGTGTTTTTTTTACTAGCCCGAATCTAAGTTTGAAAGAAAAATAATCACCTACGAGAATTTTTTTTAATGTCTGCTAGCATCATGCAAAATGTTGTAGCCCCAAGCCATAAAAGATGTATCACATAATGCAGGAAACAGGTGAAAATAATGTATATGAATAATTAAAAGGAAAAACATTTCGACTGACCTATGCCATGTAGAATCACTTCGTAATAGAAATTTTATACAATACGTCAAACGACGTTAAATACTGATACTTACTAAGGCATTAATATTGTGACATAAATCTGTTCAAAATAGAAAAACTAATTTTTTAATATTATGTAAGTGTTAGATTGCAATAATATAATAATAAACATTTTTAATTAATCTCCTTGACCGGTAGCTTTAGCTAATATTGGTAGTAAGCTTTCACAGCTACCATAAACAAGAAAGAAAAACTGAAAAGTATATTTTATGCAATTTTTTCCTCTGTAATATGTATTGTGCACACTGCACTGACAAAGACCTTCAAAATTAGTTTGTCCTCAGCATCCAAACCATTCTCATCATTAGTAATGCCCCATTAATACATTTAGTATTGTAATTTCATTAAAAATAAATAAACAAATATAGCGGACCGTATCTTGCATTAATGCAGTCATGACGAATATTAAGTAATATTATAATTACGTAATATTTACCTAAACAAAGAGGAAGAGGATAGCTCCATTTTCCATCAACCTGACATATTGTTGATGTGTTCCCCACCATTTTCATATTCTCTTGGCATCTAAATATTAAACTTGCACCCAAACCGGTCCCAGATTCTATGTTTTCGAGCCAACCATTGTAGAGATATCCCGGATGACCGCAGTTGATTTCTTTGAAATAAAGGCCATGCGTAAGGCAGAAATAAAGCATGCAGTTGAATTTGTTTGAGAAGAGCTCCGGCCAGAGTTAAAGGGTTCCAATCAAAAAGTAATGTTAATATTAAAACAGACAAAAGCAAAAATATTTTATTTTAATCAAACAAAATTAGTTAAACGTGGTAAGCAAGAAACGAAATTTTCAAACCCACTTTCACTGCCAATGCTGCCCACTTTTCAATTCAAATATATTATACAGTATATATAAACTGTTTATAAATGTTGTTTTTAATAACAAAGAGCAAAAATAATTTAAAAAGTAATTACAGTTTATTATATTCGCCCATTGCTAACTTTTGTTTTTCCTACATATTCTTTTGTAATAAAGATTAAAGAAAGCTTCTGAAAGTGGCAGAAGCGAAGTTAAATATTAGAACAAAGACACTTATTTAAGGTAGCTGCGGTAAAATAGCAAATAATTAACATTAAAATATAATAAAAACAAAATATTAATGTTAAAAACAGAAAAAAACTTTAAACCTACATGCACATTATATCTTCTCGATATAATTAAATTTATACAGTTCAAGGCTGGAAAAAATAAGGAACCTTGAGATTATATGTAGTTAATTATAAAATTACACACCTCTGTTGCAATATTACACAAATAAGTAAATCGTAAATCAAGTAATCATAAATTAAAGTATAATTTATGGAGTGTATGAATGACATATAATTTTTATAAATCTTTAAATTTAATGTCAAAGAAGCATAGATTTTAGTGTCGTAAGTCTTGAACGTAGTAATAAGAAGTGGTTTAGAAAAATTTACTAACAACTGTAATGTGTCTTTAATCATCAAAAAAAAAGTATGAGAGATAATGGAAATTTTAATCCACAGAACACCCAAAAAGTTTTGATTTTAAAGTGATTAGTGAAAAACACAAACCTTTACACTGAGGCTGAGTTCCAGACCATTTTTTATCCGTGCCGCAACGTCTTGTTTGCAATCCACTTAAGGTAAAGCCGTACTTACATTCGTAGGATACGACTGAATTGTACGATGTCGATGTATATACGGCTTTACCATTTAAGGGATGCTCAGGAGGAGAACACTCAATGGCAGCAATGACTGAAAGTAAAATTTAAAAAATTTATGTAATTATCTTGAGTTCTAACTAAAGCGACGATAAAGACTAATGTCCTCAAAAACAAATTACGGCTTTCTCAACAATGACAAGCTCATAGCGAACAAAATAATAAGGTTTAACGAGTTTAATTTTTATCAATCAACTGTTTCGCTAAAATAGAACTACGTTCTGTTTCACAATGAAAATTCCAGCACGCCGTAAAATTCATGAAACATATCACAGAGGCAAAAAAGCATGTAAGATATTCACAACTGTTCATACAGTCGACACCATTATTATACTAGATTTACCGCACTAACAACACCGGTATCTCGAGAAAGCTCGTTACGTGCGACATCCGCTTTCGCCTACCTTGGGGTCTAGTTCACGAGTGATGGCAGGACAGACGCAGAGATCGCGTCGTGGATCGCTCAGGCTGGGGCAATAATGCAACAGTTGGGGCGGTCCGTGGTGAGGAGGGTTGGGCTGAGCAGCCAAGAAAAGCTCAGCATTTTCCGGTCCGTTTATGTTCACTTAGGGTCATGAGGTGTGGGTGATCACCGAAAGGATCAGATCCCGGGTACAAGCGGCCGAAATGAAGCTCCCCCCAGAGCGTCTGGTTCGTCGGGTCCTGTCGGAGTGCCCGGGAGGAAAGCGGCCCCGTGGCCGTCCGCGGCAGGGGTGGCTCAGGGGGGTGAAGGCCTTGGCCGAATGTCTGATAACCCCGGGTTCTCTGACCTCGATAGCGGGGTTCAGTTGAAAGTCCTTGATTGCTTCCCTCACCCCGCGACCCCTAACGGATGAGCGGGTCCATGGAACAGAAGATGAAGAACAATACCGATATATGGCCTATCTCTTTGTTTTAAAATCTTTTTTATTAAGGATATGCATGTACACATTATTAATCATCATTTTTAAGACAACGGTCGTATATTAATAAATTCTTACTTAGACTCAAGAAGAAAACCCTAAACTGAAACATTTTTGAAAACTAAAATAAAAATATTCATGAACTTACGAACGCAAGAAGGAACGTCGGAAGACCAAGCACCGTTGGGTTCACAAACAATTTCTGATGAGCCAACCAATTCGTAACCATCTGCACAATGATAAGACACGCCACAACCTAAAGTATAACAATCACCGGCATGCCACCCATGTGATATGTCCGCTGGAGGTCCACAAGATAATGCTGGAAAGGAAAATCAAAGCCAAAATGTAGTTTTGGAGAATAATGCAAGGAAATTTCTAAAGTAAACGATTGACCGCTTTTATCTCAATACTCGAAAGGAAAAACGATAGTTTTAACCATATAAAACTATATATTATATATACATAAGTGTACAGTATATATATAAGCTAACAAATAAAGAGTGCAGAATAAATCATTCCGTAGTGAAAAAAATCTGGCTGGCAAAAGGGAAGAAAATGAAATAATAAAATAGAATTAAAAGTTGAAAAGAGAAGTAAAGTCTACGTCACTCGCCTATCTCGATCAACAGAGCAGTCCAAGTCAATTCATTACATAATTTTGGTGTCAGAAGTGGGAACAAGCAGTCGTAGTCATTTCATTACACAGTCATTACTAACAGTGGTCGGTTATAACAGCAATAAATGTTAAGATTCGAAAGAATTAGAATATAAAGTACTAAAGGATTACACAAATTCTTACATCCATTATTCTTGACATTCTGCTCAAATAATTTTGAGCGCATTATAAATTATTTCCGGCGGCATCCAAATAATACCCAAAGTAAGTGCGGATGTGCTCCTACTTAGTGTTTAACTCTGCAGTCGGTGTCCACGTAGCGGGGACATCTTTAAATCGTCGTAGAAGTCTGTATTTTCGCAAAGGGAACCTATGAAAAATGACAAAAATGACAAAACACTATCGTCCCCTATGCCTCATAATTCAAATGTGACATTTCGTACTCAGACTTCTGACGCAGACAGACTAATTTGTCGACAGTGTGTTGGGCAGGAATCAGAAATTCATTCACATGATTCATTCATCTCCGATGGCCGTCTTTGTCTACCACTACGTTTGTTTGACGTCATACTCACAGAAGAGGGGTTTTCTTAGACACCCCTCCCGTCCTTGTCTCCACGCCCCAACTAGTACCAATACGCATATACTTGTACTCGAAAGATAAGACTTCATATAGGTGATTGTTTTGCAAAGTACTAATTTTTACAACATTACAGAGATAAAAAATTTTATATTCTTATGTACGATAAGCAGTACTAAATATAACATATCAGTATCAAAAAATGCTGTATGTTTTAATATCCATATATTGATTTCAAATCGACTTACTGGTACTCCCAGAAACGGCATCTGCCGACCATAAAGAGTTAATTTGAATTAACACTAGATTTACCAGACCAGTCAGTTTGACTAGTGCTATTTCGCTCCAAAATTCTTACCACATAGAATATTTGAAGAATTTTCGAATTGATGTTATGACTTTTAAAGGTATGAGTAGAGAAAACATTTTTGAACTTAATGTTACTTTATACATATTAGTAACAAATATATTTTTTGTTACTACCATTTATACCAGTACCAGTCAAAATGACTGGTGCATTTTTCTATGAAATAATGTATGATTTGTGGCCATCAAATTTTTATTTTTATTTTTATTTTATTTATTAAAGTTTATCCCTATTTTACCCGTAGGGTATTAGGGTGGCAATACAATAAATACAATGAATACATACAAGAAATAATAAATAAATAATGTTCAAAGATCACTCATCCAACATAAAGCTCCTAAGTTTGAGTGCTTGCGCCACAATTGAATGGACTCTTTTGATTTTTTCCGGGCCAGAGTCTCCTTCGAGAAGCGAGAAAAATTGTGTAGTGGCGTGGCTCCTTCCTCCATGTAAGCTTGGAGGTGTGATGCTCGTAAGGGGGCGCAAGCGGGACACTGGAACAGGAAGTGTGCTGCAGTCTCTTGAACATGGAGATTACACACAGGAACATGGAGATAAATGTATGCAGCACATATATCACACATACGTACGGGGCGTACGAAGGAAATACTTTGAGACTTGAATATTTCTGGAACAAGTGGGGACAATCATTTTTCTCCGACACTATGAGTAGATATGATTTTACTGAGATTTTGCGATGTATTCGTTTCGACAAAAAAAATCAGCAAACAGACAAATTCGCTTTAGTATCAGCAGTTGGAACAAATTTATTGAAAATTGTCAAAACTGCTTCAAACGGAGAGCTTATATTACTGTGAATGAGCAACTTTTTCCAACAAATGCCAGATGCAGATTTACCCAGTATATGCCAAACAAACCTCACAAATTTGGCATGAAATTTTGACTGGCATCTGATACTGGAACTAAATATGTCGTTAATGGCTTTCCAAATTAAAAAAAAAGACGAGACTCGGAATGCATCGACCCCCCTAAGCGAATTTGTCGTAATAAAACTTCTTGAACCATATACCCATTGAAGGGTAGAACTGTAACAACCGATATTTTTTTTTTTACAAGTATTCCTTTGGCTTTGAAATCAAGACCTAAAAATACTTAATTGGTTGAAACAAAACGTGCAAACAAAAGTGAACTGCCCAAAAATTGCCTACTGAAAAAAGATGGCATGGCACGTTTCTCAAAGTTGTCGTACCAATCAAACGAATGCCCTCTCACCGTTTATAAGTGCAAAAAAAGTACTTATCCTAAGTACAAAACGTTAACACTTTAAAATTAATAAGGATGCTAAGAAATTACCCGAAACTATCTCTTTTTATAATAACACTAAATTTGGCGTCGATGTCATTGATCAAAGGGCACGAAAATATACGGTAAAATCAGGTTCCAGGCGGCGGCCACTTCAAGTGTTTTTAATATGTTAGATTTAGCTGGAATAAACAGCTGGAGTTTGTACAAAACGAATTTTGAAAAACAACCGGAGAAAATTTCTCACGGAAAGACTTTCGTTTCAATTAGCAGAACTCGCTTCAGAATACCGGAAGCTGATATATTACTAACTATAAGTGGCACCGTTTCCTTACGCAAATGGTGTAAAATAGAATTGTACAATAATAATAAGACCACAAATATTTGCAATACGTGCAAAAAAGGTGCATGCGGAAAGTGTACATCAGAAAAATCTGTAGAAATTGTAAATAATTAAATGCTTTGTTATTTGACAATGTCTATAAATTACATTTGGTAATGTTTTGTGGGCTTTCTGAAAATCCGGTTTCTCCTCATTTTGAATAAGAACCATAATCCTGTTCTTCAACTCCTAAGAAGCGCAAATTTATGCAATTCGAAATTTAACTGGTTGTGAAAGACACTAATAATTTATTATCTTGAATTAAATAGACTGTTTTTGATAATTATTAGTATCAATCAATTCAATGTGATAATGATTAAAATAAACACTCGGTTTTTGACACAACAATTCAGTTTTCTGGTTCGTAATAAAAAATCAGTTCACGACGTCGTCCTTCGATCTTCCCTGTCTGTTTCGCATATTGGTCTGCCAAAGCCCGAAATAAAGATAAGATTGAACATGAGCCAGCCGATCGAAGATGAAATTAATCATTTCTAACATTATATACATGGTGTTTCTTACTCTATATTAGGTAAACAAATATATTCCTATATTTTTGTAATAATAAATTTTATTTAAGTGAGTACTGGACATTGTCACTATTCATTGAATTCTGCGCAAAAAATATATAATTAACACGATTCATATTTATAGATAAGATAAAATGTTCGTGAGGGCATATCGCAACTTAATCAAACTTTCCACACACACATTAACTGAAATCAGGGTAGAAACACTAATTGCACCCGCAAGAACAACAATGCAGCATAAAATTTTACTGTCCTAAAACCCCCAAAACCCTCTTTACCTCCAGCTGGTATTAGAGTGTTGGGCTTCTGTTTATTTTATGTAAGCTGAAAATGCCTTATTATAAAGGCGCTATTTTATGTTTCATTACAATGAGTGGAATTAAAAGAGGCTAATTCATTTCCAAATAATCTGGAAAAAACAGGTTTGAGTTGTTTCAACCAAGATGCCAAAACGGCAGAGCACATGCCTGGCAAACAAATTCAGACGTCTCAATAAAGTTTATTACATTTTTTATTATTAATTTTTGTATTACCAAACTCCACAATAAGAAATTTGATTGATTCTCATTTTATTATATCTTCTTTGAAATAAAAAATCATATATATATTTTATACCAATATAATATAATCCAATTACATTTTATAAAATAATATATATTATATAAATTATATTATATTGTGGAAGGAGTAGTGTAGTGGTTAAGTTCCTGACTTAACGGGATGATCGTAAGTTCGAATCCTCCTCCCGCATCCTGCTATATCCAAAACATACGGTGAAAAGCGGGATTAAAACCACCACCAAATATATTTTTTTGTATGGTTTGAATAATAACAGATGTTTTTTTGTATGGCCGGGTAGGAAATCACATTCCTAAAGCCTGGCCCGGCCCCTGAAAAGGCTACCTATATACATAATCTAGAACAGCAGTCGGCAACCCACGGCCGCGGGCCGTATGTAACTCTTTGCACCTGTTTTGCGGCCTGCCAAAGCACCAATATAATTATATTTATATTAATATACCTAGTCTTGCCATATTTTCTGTCCCTATCTCAAAAATAAATTAACAAAAAGTAATGAAATACAACACGGTTATTCTTTATTAACTATTTAAAGCAGCGGTCGGGGAACCGGGGTAAATTACCCCAAAGGGGGTTAAAAATAAAACTTTTGTGAGTAAAAAGTATATATTTTTAATTTGCTATTTTATAAACCTGTTAGTATTTTTTTCAACTTAAACAATTTAGCGACATTTACATCTCACTCCCTGTTAGCTCCGCTCACAAGAATCAAAGCTCCTTGCTTTGGTACTGCCACCAGACGGGTGGCCACGGGACAGACACAGAGTTTCTATTGAAGAAGCTCACAGGCCGCCCGGCTCCAGATGTTTAGCTAATAGGAAATGAGATGAAATAAAAAGAAAAATTGTCAAATGGTTGGCGACACTTTCGTCTACTCATTTTTATATTTACAGTTATATGTTACAGTACCCCAAATTGTCAACACTCAATTGTACCCCAATGGGTTTCAATTTGTCATATATAAATACTTATATTACTATATTACAGTTACATATTATTAGGTATTACAATAATAAATTGAGTGAATGATGTTTAAATTAAAGTTTTAGTTATTGTTTTTTTTTTCAAAATTATCATGGGGGGCTATAATATGAAAGATGCTAAAAAGAGGCGATTTCGTTTTGTTTTTGTTTTTGTTTTTGTTTTTGCTCTTTGCCACGGGGTAATATCAACTCACACAAAAATATTTTGGGGTAATGATTAAAAAAGTTCCCCGACCGCTGATTTAAAGGAACGAATATGAAATGTACTCAAAATGACCCCCTTTTGCCTTCACACACATCTTCAATTGATGCGGGTACTCGTCTATGGCCGCACGCACCGCTTTCAGAGGTATCGAAGCCGCTGCTGCCACCAAATCACGTTTCAACAACTCAATATTGCGGTGAGGTTTCGAGCAGGCCTTCTCCTCTAAATCTGTCCACAGTCGATAATCCAGAGGATTGGAATCTGGACTTCCCGAGGGCCAATCTTCACACGCGATAAAACTCAGCACTAAACTTGTCCTTTAGCCACTGTTGAGTGGTTCGTGCTTTATGTGCCGGGACCGAATCCTGTTGAAATATCCAATGCTCATTGGAAAACATTGTGTGAGTGAGTGGCTTCACAACAGGCACCAAAATGTCATTCTGGTAGTTTGCCGCCTTAGTTTTCACGCCATTTTGGCAAAAGTGGAGCTCAGTAGCCCCTTCCTACGACACGTCTCACCAAACCATGACTGATGCCGGGTGATGGCCTCTTCCCACCTTCGCACCCTTCTCCGAAGCCTCCTGAGAGCTATGAGCATAGACCCTGTCATATTAACGGTTGTATTTCTCTTCTACAGTAAAAATTTTCTCATCGGAAAACAGGATTCTCCAGTACCCGCCTTTAGCGTACAGCTTTTTCCCTCCGGTCGCTCTTAAATTTCGTAAAGCTGCGTTCAAGCGATGTCCTGTACTTCGCTGATAAGCGGCAAGTCTAGGATCTTCTTTATTTATGCGGGAGATGGTTCTCGGTGGAATTTTCATCTCCCTAGACAAGATTTTCTGCTTGCGGAGAGGATTTCCTCGGATTTGCTCAGCAACAGTTCTGATCACCGCTGGCGTCCTGGAATCCCGCGGGCGGCCCGCTCCTGGGCCTGTCTTCGACAGAGGACATCTCACTAAACCTTCTGATAGTACGGTACACAAATTTCATTGAGATTTGAACCGATTGTAACAATTTGAATATCTCGATCGGGGTTTTACTGCTCTTCTTTAGATCTATAACAGCAACTCGATTTTTTTTGACGTCCCACTCCATGATGACTTCTTGGATGAATGCCATCGAGTGAGGCTTTTATAGAAGAATGAAGCCTGCTAATTTCACATGAAAACAAAAATATTTGAAATGACATTTTATTTTCGAAATTTTTGAATACAAAATTTGGGACAGTATTTATGGCTAGACTAGGTACATGTAATTGAAATCGTAATTTTTTTCCCTTTTATGAATTGTAAAATTTTTGTTGCCCAGCATTATTGTTATTATAGCATGTTAATAAGAAATAAATTTTCCTGTATTTATTTTTAATAATATTTATACTCGTATATGATATAAAAGCACTATTTAAGTAATTTTTGAATGTGTCGCCCGCATAAAAAAATTTATTTTGAAAGACCCGCGCAAAAAGTTTTATTTTGAAATTGGTCCGCCGTTCGAATAAGGTTGCTGACCCCTGCTTTAGGAGGAATGACAGCATGCTTTAAGTAGAAGGATTAACACTACAAGGAAAAAAAGGGTGTGGACGAAACCAGAAAGTGTTTCTTATGCAGCGAGACATAGGAACGGAATATATTGTGTTTAGACTCTTAAATGTAGATGTTTTCAATTATTAAAAAAGTGAAACTAAACTGAAAATCTCAAGGTAATTACAAGCGACCGAATTATTAGCCTAAAAAAGGTTCATCAAGCAAAATAAGTTAAAAAGTGGGCTTATGTGAGCTACACTTAAGCATTTTTCTAACATCAATTAGACCGAAGATTTAAGTCAATTAAAACGTTCTAAAAAACATATTATCACACACAGAAAAGCATGTCAAAGAGTTTGCTTGAACTGATCCCATTTAAACAGGTTTACTTAAACATTAAATATAAACTTTTGACCCAAACTTTACATCCATTTTAACGATTATTAAATCATTTTTACTGACACATATTACATAACTTAGAATTAAAACTTAAACCTCAGTTCTTTTTTACTTTAGTGTAAAAACCCGAAAACTTAACCTGAAAACTCAAATCCACAGCCAATGCATCGAATTCAAGCTTTTAGCCACTGCGCAGCAACTCAGATCTCGTTCCTAATATATATACTAGGGTGTCCCAAAAAAATCAAAAATTTTTATTTAAAGACGCATACCTTCTTAATTTTTTACAATGATGTTAAAACAATCGTAGGTGAAATTTCAAGTACTTAGGACGACAGGAACCCGCGCCGACTTTCACCGAAACATATCACTACTTAAGGCCTTAAGCGAACATAAGCTTACATGTTGTTCTGGTTGTTATATTGTTAGTAGACGTTCTTCGTTTGATTTTCGAGTATCTATATTCGACAAGAGCGTTCTTTCGGTTTTCCCTACGAAGTCTTTGAATTTAGGACTTGCTTATTGAAAATTCGTCTGTACTATGTTTAAGTGCATCAATAATTGTTTCGAGGATAAAAACTGAATCCCTGTCTAGTGCTGCTACTAATTTTGGAGTCATTAAATCCTTCCCAGTGAAGGTTTTATTAGTTCTGGGCAGTGTATCCCCAGCCACTATATGCAAATCCTCTTGTAAACCTACGTTTCGTTTGAATCAGAAGACGAATCCCTTTGTGACGGTTTGGAGGACGGTGTCATAAGAGTTGATGCAAAAAAAAATATTTAGCTCTTTGTTTTTCCTCCTCGATAGCTTTGACGCGCACTCTACTCTTTATCAGTCAACTTTTTTGTCCACTCCAGCTAAATGACCAGGTCGACCAGGCTCTCTCTGACGCTGCAAGATGATTTTATCTTCATATACTTTTAATAATTGAAGCGTATAGGTATGTGCAATACCAAACAAATTATCTAAATTGTTGACAAACTCTTGTCAACGCTGTTCAAATTCGTGTTGTGTTTTTTGAGCATGCTTCTATACGTTCTCCCTAACTTGGTACACATTTTTGACTTTTTCCCACACAACTAGGTAAAAATTGGTCGCTATGTGCGCCGTTTCCCAATAGATAATGCATCCATGAATAGCAACGTTTGGGCCTTCCTTGACAGTTAAATACACTTCATGAGTACTGTAAAGCAAAGCACTGCTAAAACTTGCCAATTAGAAAGTAGTTTCTAGCTCATTATTTGATATTCGGCGTCTCCGACTAAAAATATACTTTATTTAGGACTGCGTAACTACACTGACATGCTGAATATTCAAAAACAATGCGTCTACTAGCAATATAACAACCAGAACAACATGTAAGCTTACGTTCGCTTAAGGCCTTAAGTAGTAATATGTTTCGGTGAAAGTCGGCGCGGGTTCCTGTCGTCCTAAGTACTTGAAATTTCACCTACGATTGTTTTAACATCATTGTAAAAAATTAAGAGGGTGTGCGTCTATAAATAAAAATTTTTGATTTTTTTGGGACAGCCTAATATATATACACACACACATATGTATAGAATATTTCGTAATAAATAGTAATTTAGCTCAAAGCAGTAACGTTAAGATTTTAAAAATTAAGAAACCAATGCAACATCTTTTAGGAATGAGTTTATCGAGAAGACACAAAAGCTATTTTGTTTTCTTATTCACCCAATAGAAAAGAAAGGAGACAAATTGAAGGCACCTCTCTTGGTTAGCATGCTAGAAATAACCGTGTCCGCAAGCAAATGAAAGTTGACACGACTTTTTTTTTCTTACAAGAACTTACGTTTACAAGATATATCTGGTCCGAACCAAGAAGCCCTTCCTTCAATGCTGAGACATTTCGCCTTTGGAAAGCCATTGGTCATGTAACCAGTTTTACACTGATATGTTAAAATCATTTCTAATGGAAACGCTGTTTGTTCACGCTGTGCGTTATGGCTGGCATGTGATATCACTGGAGGTCTGGTACAATATACTGAAATGTTTACAGTATATTACTGGATTACCCAGTATTTAACATGTAAATAATTTCCGATTATCACGAAGAAGTTTAAAATATACGAATTATATTTGTGCGTGAACTGGAAAAATTTTACACAGCTGAGAAAGGAGACGGGGGAAGGAAGGGTGGAGAAGACGTGGCCTTTGTTTTCACGTACTTCTCACACATGATTGAAAAGAGTTTTTATCCGATACGATATGCAGTTAAGACAGGGACAATAATAAAAGTTTTCCCAGACCTGGAGCCGCTAAAAGCCAGCAAATTAAAATATTAATTTTTAAAATTTAAAGTTATAAAAATTAAAAACTTCCCACGTTTTAACCTAAATTTACTATAAAAAAGTAAAATTAAGTGGTGGTTTTAATCCCGTTTTTCACCCCTAATTTTTGGGTATAACAGGATGCGGGAGGAGGATTCGAACTCACGATCATTTTGCGTCCAAGTCAGGAACTTAACCACTACATTACTCCTCCCACATAAAAAAAAAGTAAAAAGAACTGAGATTTTGTTTCAAAAAAATAAAATTTTTTCCGAAATTCCGAATACTTTGTACAGTGATGTTTTTTTTCTTCTATGATTCCACAAAAATTTATAAATAGTCATCTCAGTCGTGGAAGTATTCTACGTCTAATGGTCAACTCTCATCCAAAGGAATATATCGGAAATCCCAAAAAATTTGTTTTGTTTTCTTAACTTCTTCATTGGCAAACTCATCATCATCATCAACATCATCATAATCATAATCAATATCAACATCACCATCGTCCTTATTAATGTTATAATCATTATTATTTTATTTTTCTCTTCCCGGTTACTAAACATTGGTTCCGGAAGTACACAAATCTCTTCCAGGAATCATCACGACTCCTTAGGACTTATCTTTAGGATCATCATCATTATATTATATTAACACGCTCCCTGCCAGAATTTTTTTAATAAACGGTTTGCTTCGTAAGGCGTGGGGCGAATACACCCCAAGGCTGCAGGAAAGGGATAAATACATTAAGTCTGAGATGTGGCCGAATTTCCACAATACGAACACTACAATATATATACACACAAAGTTGTCGAAGGACAAATTGTCGATACCTTCGACAAGCGACAATTAGATTTAATATGAAAAAATTTTGCAATCCCCCTAACAGGATATTTTAATATTTTATCTAAAAGTTCCGCAAATATTAAGGAAGTTGATAATTTTGTTAATGACATGCAACTTAGCCACTACGACAAACATTTTATTACAAGCAACTAGGATTTACTAAAGAGCATACACTGAAGAGCTTGAACATTAAAGTTTTAACCGCGCGAGTTTTATACTCACTGTTTCGTTTACATAAAGGAGTAGTGCCACTCCAAGAGCCATCCGCCTGACAAGTTCTTTGAGGTTTCCCAACTAGGTAAAAGCCCTCATCACATGTATAATTGACTTTGTCGTTGAACATTCGTCCGTGGCCAGATATAAAGCCATTTTCTGGACTATCTATATTAACACATTCTCGATCTGCAAAAAGAACCAAGGACCTGATGTAATGATAAATTGACAATTTTGGCTTTAATGAATTATTAGTTCCATTTTAAAGATTTATAAAACATATATTTTAATCCTAAAAATGTTATAATAATAATAGAGGAGCCTAAATATACAGTTAGAATATCTCAATTACAATCATGTAAAGTATAATTAATTTTTATGAAAAAGTAATTAAAATTTGTCATTTTTATTTCATTGAAATGAAGGGTCATGGTTTAAAACAATGCTTACTCAGTTTTCTTAATATGCATATGCCCCTAAATTGAGTCTTTTCAACAGTGTAAACTTTGTTATTATTAAGTAAAGCATTAGGTTGATGAGAACAGACAGAGGAAATAAAAATTTAAGCAAACAAATTATAGAATTTTTTGGAAGTAATCATTTTTCAAATGTGTCTGTAACGTGTACGCTATTAATATTTCTAATTTTAATGCGATCTCATATAAAGCATTTAAAACCCAATTAGTAGGTCCGTATAAACGATAAGGGAAATCGTGATGCAAAAAAACTGGCACAAGTCTATAAAGTCTTTCGAACCATTGACTTGTTTTAGGTGGTGTTTGCTTATCAAAAAACTGTAAAAATGTTCACAACATGAGGTCATATGGGTTTCTTCACGCTGATTTTCTTACGGAAATCCTCAACCACATAGGACATGAGAAAATTAGTTTAACTAATGAAAGTAAGCTGCTTCCTTACTTACCCGGCTTTATACAAGAATTTCCACAGCTCCCATCGCACAGACATAACTTTTTCATACTTTTGCAGTCTTCGTGACTGGAACATTTTCTCATACACTTCTGACCCTAAAAAAATTAAACACGAAAATGTAAAAAATGATTAAAGGGTCACTCGTAAGGCATTTATTAGCTGAGCCATAAGTGATAAAAATATAAAAGGGGCAGGTTTTAGTCTGGCTATAATTACTTTAATCGTCAACTTTGATACTTAATAGAAAAATTTAAGTAAAACAAAAATGTTTTACTTCAATTTTTTACTATTCAATAAGCGCTACACGCAATTATCATTAAAAACAGTTTGTACGAACTGCCAGCAGAATAATTATCTTCTCGGTATTAAAAGGTTGTTAAATGTGAACATTCACAATTTAATCCAATAACAAATTACGAGTCTAGGCATTCGGGAGCCAAACCGAATGAAAACGTTACTAATAGCGCACAACTTTGGATTTCATCATCCATTTTACTTATAGCCAGGGAGTGGCTGAATCTATAATTGCGGTGGGCACACAGACATGTTTGAAAAATTTTGAAGGGACAAATCACCATCAGTGTGGATTGCTCCTGTTATAAGTTATTGAACTGAAGCTCTCCTTTATTTTAAAAGACATTTAAAAAACTGGCATCAATATTCATAATTTTTCTCTAGAATGTAAATTTGTCATCTGTCTTTGACAGGTTCTTAAACAAAATGAATATCGCATTGAGCAAGAACTTGTAAAGAATTTCACCAAGGAAATTTTCACAAAATTTTCAAAATTTGACGTATATAACGTCAAATTTCTCACTATGTAAGCTGTCGTTTTAAGTTCATATCACAATGAAAAAACGGAATATTATGCGACGAGTAGGATTACAAAGTAATTTTAGAAATTAAAAAAAAAACCACTTTTAGTGATATTACAAATAACTAGCTCAAAAGCACTATTTGCAAATAAGCACCATGTGGTTGATTTTTTAAATATATATTTTGTAAACATCATTCAAATTAAAGGTATCACTTTGAAACCAAAAAAATATATCTTCTGTACATGAGTCTGTTTTTTGTGTAAAATTAAGAAGCATTTTTAAAATAATAATTGTAACAGAATTATTATAAAAATTTGTCTAAGGCAAAAAAACTTCAATAACAATATAACAACATAAGTGTCTGAGCAAATCCAACCACATTTAACCATGTATAATTATTTCTAATTAAAACATTAAAGAAAAATATACCTTTGCAGCTGCTTCTGCATCATTCCTAGGACAAAGAGTTGGTGGAACATTCCTAAGTGTTAAATATAACTGAGTGCTGTCATCAAAGGTGTCTTCCTGATCTTCATCATAAAAATTTTCTTCAATACTTGCATTTTCAGTCTCATAATTAGTATTATTAGCATCGACAAGGGCTTCCCTTTTCTGGGTAATATAACCTGTAGCAATACAACAATTTAAAATAAGATACATTCCAATTATTGTTAATAATCAAGGGAAAAAAATGTAAAGTAAATGTTTTTACAACACAAATAAATAAGAGGTTCTCAACTTTTTATACTGCCTAAAGGCTAAAATGACTGTTGTTGACTTGCACATGGTTGGCAAAAATTTGGTAAGACTGAGATAAAGGAGAAAAGAGGCTCTTACAAGATCCACATATGATAAACACAAAACAAACTTGGGTAATCATATGAGTATTATGACAAACCAAAGATTTACATATATGTTACAGAAAATTTATGTGTCATGAGTTTTCATTCTTCAAATAATTCTTTTTAAGAACACATAGTTGTTGAAAACCTCTGAAAGAAAGTATTTATGTAAATTTCATTCAAAATTCCAAAGTATTCTAGTTTCATTTGACAGGTAGATGAAAGAAAACCTGTACACTGCCACTGACTCCAATCTTCTGATGTATGAGAGCACAAAATTTTCCCTCAAATATTAAGCTGCACAACAGGAGAAAAGTGTTCTAGGTGATTGTTTACCAATTTCTTGCTTCTTTTTTGAGGATTTTTATAATCATTAGGATTGTTATTTCATCAGGGATTTTTGTTCTAAAGGAAGAAACTGAAATGAGAAGAACGTTACCAATGATAGCACACTGAAAAGTATGATCATCATAAATTATTTGAGAGTATTTTGAAAATTAGAAAAACCTTTTGTAATTTTACAAGAAAGTCAAGTAACCATAACATTAAATTGGAAAAAGTCAGTAAAAATTGAGAGTTATCAATCGATTTCAACAAGAGTGTGCATCTACAAATAATTTTATTAAATAATTGACTTAAATTAAAAAGATTAATGGTTCTCAAGGTTAAAACCGTTTCAAGTACACTGTTTAGTACTGGGAACTTATACACAACTTAAGAAACATAAATGAAAACCGACGAAAACAGATGAAATTTTTATGGCAAACCAAAAAACAATTTACACAAAAAAAGGTTATTAAACATGACAAACCTTTCACTACACCAAGGTTGAAAAGTATTAAAAAAACTAAGATCAACAATATTGATTGTATAGCAGTCATCATTATTCTGCTTGAAATCATGAATAACAAAGAGCACTAGAAGTAATAAAATTTCACTCATTGCACATTTTCGAATGAAAGAAATACTGATTCTTTATTAAAATGGATTTCTATTATACATTTTTAATATTCTAACGAGTTTATTTACAGAGCCCATTTCTGATTTTAAGAAATGGCCGACACCGTTGTAACTGCTTTGCGCAATGTTCACATCGTTTCAGCTCATAAAATGCTACGTTAATTTAAAAAATTTTTTAAGTATTCAATTTTCAATTTTCTAGTGTCCAAATGCGTCGTGGACAATTTTATTGATATTTTATATCACACTCATAAATTAATACAAAATCGCAAGTCAATCCGACAACGTTAATTTTTGTACAACCAGGGACCACGAAGTTTTTCAACTCATTTTCACTCCTATTTGTAGAAGCAAGTTATTACATGAGTTGAAAATATGCTTGACTGTGAGTCAGCTACCTTTCGTTGAAGGCTTTCTCGCTGACTGAACATTACTACCAAGGTTGTGAGCCTTGGAGGGAATTTTTGGGGAAAGGATTATGGGTAAATTGAAGGAAAACATTTAAAGTAAGGAGAAAACCTGGCTGGGACGACAACGTTCAATTTATAATAAAAATATTATTATTACCTGTAAACCGTTAACATCAATTCAGACATCACTTGATAATTTTTCAACCCGTTCCACTGAACAAATTTTGCAACTATAGTACAGTATTCTCAACATCTACTAGAACTACTCTTTTACGCATCTCCTACCTATTATAGCAACTGTGCCATGTGAGGTTTGAAATTTGACGCGATATAACAGCTAACTAAATAACATTTTCTACTTGAGAACTTTAACATTAAATTTTCTTAAAGAAGGAATGACTCAATAAAAATTCCAAAATATTTCGCAAACGAGCATTCCATTGTTGTCTCAAAAAAAATGTACCTTTCTCTCTTGGAATTACAATCAACCTACCCACTTCTCTAGTCAGTCATTTTTAGCACTGCCACAACTCAACAGCTGTTTATACCTGGCTTCATGTATTTATATATCTTATATAAAAAAAAAATTGTGGACCTATTACAGCCTGAACTGGTTAAAGAGGCGAGAGCAGACCTTAACAACCATCTCCACAAGCTCATCAGTAAAATCTGGGCGGCTGAAAGAATTTCTGATGAGTGGAACATCCGCATTATAGGTCCCATACACAAGAAAGGCGACGTTATAGTGGTTATAGTGTGGCCTGACTATAGGAGAATCTACCTACTCCCTATAGCATATAAAGTATCAACCACGATTCTCTTCAGTAGATGGGCTCCCTATGTGGAGACTATTACATGGGACCATCAGTGTGCCTTTCGACAAGGAAGGTCCACCACAGATCAGATCTTCGGTATTCGTCAAACCGGGATTTCAAGTCGGGATATGGTACCATCGACCGGTAGAAACTATTTGAGGCAATAGAGAATTTGTAATCCCCGATAAGCTAACAGCACTGGTGAACGCTTATTTATAAATAAGCGTTTGAGACATAATTTAAAATAAAACAATAAATATTGCAAAATATATTTTAAAAAAACACGATAAAACATTTGTTTAAAAACTTTACTATACTCCAGACCTAGTTTAGAAATTCCGATTGTTAAAATTATCATTCCTGTACCAATACGTTGCTTCGCTTTTTTTCAAACTTTAAGGCAAATTCTCCAAATCAAGAAGACTAGTGCGGTAAAAAAATTAATAAATAAATAATACTAACATAAGCCGCGAAAGCTGAAAAAGTCTGAAAATATTCTGAATTGAAAATATTATACAATTCATGCCTAATGTTGATAACAGTGTTAAAACTTTCGCGGTCGTTTTCCATAATTTATATACACATATAAAATGTTTGGGTTAATCACCAGTTTTACTCAAATCCTGAAGATGCTAACAGCTTAAAGTTAGTGAAACGTTGTACTTTTTTCTCGGTTGAGACGGGTAGTGCTCTGCGCCTCTGCGCGTTTTTTAGTGTTTTAAGTGCAGTGCGTTTTTTCTGGGACAGTGACACGGTTTGTGAGTAACCCAAAACTTTTATATGTGTATATAAATCATGTCTAATGTTATTTCAGCCTTTGCAGCCGTTATTCATTGTGATAAACGCCTATGAATTTTTATGAGTTTATTACACACCGCGTAAAAAAAAGTTTTACAAGAATTTCTTCGTTGAAAAAAAAAGTAAAACCATTCCGAATAACGCACCAAACAGTTTCCCAATGGAAACCTGTTGACACTTTCAGTGGTAAAACTGAACTTTTGTGCGGTTTGTAATAAACCAATGAAAACACGTAAGTGTTCTTTCACAATTTAAGACTAAAAATTTTGGGACTGATAACAAACCGCCCCACAGGTTTTCCAAAACCGTGAACACTTAAAGCGCTAAGAATCACGATTATAGTGAACAAAAATAACATATTGTCTGACAGAAAAAAACTTCGGTTTTTTTTGTTGTAAGAGAACACCGTTTGGAAAGCTGTGAGCCAGTTTTTTTTAACTGGAAAAGTTTGGTGTATAGGTACAGATAAAATAATACATAACGATCGCGAAAATTAAACAATATCATGATGTCAAAGCAGTTTGAGTTTAATAATTTTTTATCATAAACTGTGTTTTATTAATAAAAAAAAATAGTTTAATGGTTTGACATCTGCATAAAATCAAGAAAGAGATAGTCTTATAAAATATTTAAAACTTCGTTTTTTTAAATTCAAATCTAATTCTGCTTTGGAAATAAATTATGTACGGTAAGAGTTGAATGTCTTTTAAACGGATTCCAGACCAACTTCTTGTTACTACTATCTGTAGTTGAAGGTGTGAAGTTCAGTCGGGATGTCCAAGAGCGATTGCTGCTGACCCCACTTGAAGCACTGCTGGAGCCTGACAACGACCCTGACTTAAAATATTTCGAAGTCTACTGAGAAAATAAAATAGAGGAAAGACATTAGCACTAGGATTTTCAAAACTACAATGTATTTTTACTCATTCAATACATGTTGACAAAAAAGCATTGAATGCACTAAACAGATACTGCTCTTTTTACGACTACCTCGGCAAGCGAAGAGCTTGAACAGCAAGCATAGTTCTAAAAATACAAAATATATTAATATATAAGCAACTATTAAGTTAATAAGTATAAATATATATGCAACCGATATTGAATGCATTCGTAAGGAAATATGCGCGTGGACATAACATAATGTCCGAAGAGACAAAAAGAATATTGCCGGGATTTGAGGTGTAATTAAATAACCACAAATTCCAAAAGACAATTATAGCCAAATGTATTTATTTATGCGAGCAAACATTTTCAAATTATTTATAGGATGTATTTTAAATTAAGGTTTGACAATAAACGTTGGGCAATGAATTTGCCTGCCGGTTGGATTTACGGCTTAAAACCACCTGAATCGCACTTCTTTTGGTCGGGATATTACCGTATAAATGAATTTTTAATTGCAATTCGGTCACATTGTTCGAGGATCCAAAACTCGAGTAAATTTCATTCTTTTTCTGTTCCGAAGGTACAAGACCTTCACAATAGATTTATTTTTAGGTTTCTCGTCGGAAGCAATAGTAAAATTTTTAAACTGTCTTTTCTGTTAATAAGCTCCGCAGCAGTTGTCATACTTGAATTTATACCCATTA
Organism: Columbicola columbae; assembly: GCA_016920875.1. Lineage (NCBI taxonomy): Eukaryota > Metazoa > Arthropoda > Insecta > Psocodea > Philopteridae > Columbicola > Columbicola columbae. Next base: position 16,379,042 of record JADMLL010000004.1, on the reverse strand, counting down.
AACACTGGGTAATAATACATTAGGACCTACATTGCCGGGCAAAAGTTTGAGACCACTTGAAGGAACACGAGAAAAACAATTAAAACTTAACCGGTACTGTGCCCAAAGAAACAACACCAGATCACAACAGAACCACCGCCACCTTTCACCGATGACACCAGACAGTCTGGTAACATTGTTTCGCCAGAAGAACACTGAACCAAATCAATGTCTCAGTGTCCATTTCATTTATTTTTTCTTGTTTAGCGGCTTTAACAGCGGTTTCCGGACGGCAACACATCCAAACAAATGAGCATCCCTCAATTGTCGTCATACACAGGTCGCCTATAAGGAACGCAGGTCTGCAGCGTGATTGGTGCCCATCACCGTGAATGTCTGGGGCTGTGGGCATTTATTTCGCTTGCCAGTAAATACAATAACATTGTCCTCCCTATGCGAAGTTTCTCTCGACCTTCTTGACCATGGGAGGTCCTAATTCATGTCGTTTTCTTTGTGCGATGAACAAAATCTTTGATATTTTGTTCGTGTGACAGTAACTGGACTATATTTACCCTCATTGTGAAGTTGAATGATGGCAGAGCTTATATCAACCCCAATTTCCTACTTTAAACTCACGTTTTAAGAGTACCGGATGGTATTGACCAAGAAACACAACTAACAAGGAAATGCGTCTAGAACTTGAGCAAAAGAGTAAATTTTAACCTGAAACTACTTGTTTTGGATCCTTTTACAATCAGAAAGATTGGTTAAAACAAAAAAGCAGTGAAATTGTAGTCACCAGTTGAAAAATATGCAAAATAAAAATGACTGCTTGATCCGCTCATTCCTGAATTCGAGGAATTGGTAAACATTGTCTATTTTGAACCATTTTTGGAGCCTTTTGGTAATTAAGCAAGAAAGATTTGTTCTTCTAACATTCCCCAAGACCTATAAAATACGATCGGATGCATTTTACAACTTATTTTCAAATATTTTTTGATTACTAAAAGACAATGTGAAATTTTTTGAGGCGGTCTCAAACTTTGGTCGGCAGTGTATGCCTAACTTTTTCTCTCTCAGTTTTCTGCTCAGCATTTTGAGCATGTCAACAGTTCTTAAAGTTGACGAGACATTTATGATTGATGTAAAAATAGCACGATGGTGTAACCCAGTGTTAAATGTGTATAATATAAAGTATATTTTGTGTTAATAAAAAATAACGCAGGCTATTAGGTTCTAAATAATTTGTTGTTTGCAGATGTAGAGAATTATCTCAATTTGAGAAAACGGTGAGTGGTCGTTAAGTGATGAGTATCTGTACTGGACATTCGACTTCAAATCATAAAAAAATAAAATGAATGAGCATCTCACCTTCGAATGATTCTTATCCATTGGAGTAACCAGCTTCAAAGATAAAGCGTCGCCAGCTGATTTAATTAGAGCTACGACATTTTCATGGGGATACCATTTCACATCATGCTCTCCAATTGCTACGACATAATCGCCTTCCTTTATTCCGCCAAACTAAAAAAAAGAAAACTTACTTTTTTTGATACTGTCGAGAAATGCTATAATTTTTTAAATCGGGGAAGTGCAAGTGACAAGTAATAATATCTAAATTGCTATCAAGAAAATGCAGTGGTCACCAAGTCATAATATTCAATTACGATACAAAACACATACTGGATCTCAATACGTGGGTTAAAAGAAACGCGAGTTTACTTCAAGAATGCTGAAAAAATAGGAATTAAATAAAAATTCACTTTGATACGTATCAAAAGAAATTACAACATAGCCTATATTAATAATTAAAGTTTTAAGCGTCATTGTAAATAAAAAAGACATCATAGCTTTTATTGACGATGTTTTTCGCAAAGAACATCGATAACAAATACCTCTACTTTTATTATTAAGAAAAATGGAAGAGCAACTTTGATCATCTTACGAAATGTAAAGCATATAAAATAGAGGGCGAAAAATAATAAAAACACATACAGTCTATCCACTACCCCCTTTTGCAATATCACAATCCAGAAACGTTGAAAAGAACTCAGGTTTAGTTGAAGTAAGAATAAGTAAGCAATCAATACTTGATTAATAAAAATATATCCCAATAATATAACAGAGACATAATAATACATTTCCAAACATATTTCGGTAACTGCAGAAGATTCTATCTTTTCAGCGTAAAAAATAAAAATTTCAATTATGAAAATGTCTTTCACCAAAATTACAACAGCATACATAGATGATCGCAAAGGCAGCATCAGTAACGTAAAAAAGCATTCTTCCGTTATCGGAATTGCATAAAAATTGTGTGCTAATTAGGGAAATTCTACTTTTTAAGTTAAAAAATTTTTAATTTTCTTATACAAAAATTTTCACACCAGTAAATTACAACTACTTACGTCTGCCAGGCTGTTGGGATCTACGCCAGCAATGATAACAGGACAACTACCCCTAACGGTAAACCCAAATCCTTCTTTGACACTGCTTCTTTGAAGCTGAACCAGTCTAGGAGCACTCCAATGATGCTTTGCGGAAAACACAGCACACGGGCCTAGTTTTTTGAACATATCATCCACACGATGTTGTGCGAAATCAGGCTGGGTAATGGACAATTGGTATTTAGTTAAAGCTGAAATTATTTATTTAAATATGTCAGCTGCTTTCTGCTACTTTCTAATAGCTTCTAAAGAACGCATTATTTGCAATGAAATCACCATTACTTTATACTGTTACATGAAGGGGTATAAACTCACACAATAAAATCTACAAACGATGGTAATCAAGTTATAAGAAGTTTTTGCAATATTTCGTAAGAGAATGTACTCACGTAAAATTTGAGGAGGTTCAAAAACTTCTCGAAAATCGTTTTCTTCTTCTGTTTTTGAATAAGCTTCAAGGACTAAAGTATGACTTCTTTTCAGTACTGCCTCTAAACCGGGCTTATTTTTGAGCTCTCTACACATTCTATGCAGTCTTTGAGTTTCTTCGAACCTAAGCAGCGACTCTTTTAAGTGAGCTCGGGCTAAAAATTAAACCATAAAGCCTATCAAGCTGGCGAAGAGTCAGAGAGAAACTATTGCTTTCTAGTGAATAGCTCTTTCGAAAGCACAGAACTCATATTTAGGACTTGTAGGTTGTAGTTAGAACCCATAAGTCACTTAGAACTCATGTACCAATAGATAGGATCTCATTTATTTTGGCAATAATTTAAAATTAGTTTATACAGCTTCTACTAACCCAACAAAGATTTTTCTTCTTCATTTTTTGGAACACGAAAATCCAACTGTACCTTCTCATCAGGAACTTGTTGAATGTGCTTTAAGCTATCTAAACTTCCAGCCGGAAATTTTTTTATATCTAAATCAATCAATGCAATGCCACAATATTTATGCGACATCGCTGTGTAAAATTCGGTTTTGAGTGACACCAGAGACATCCAAGTGTACGGAATATAATCTTTTACAGGCAATATTAATTTCATAACATCTTTGTAGAATTCGGCAACGTGGCTTGCTTCCTGTGCTAATTCTAATGATTCGTCTACAGTCCTACCGTTTTCAGATGTCAGCTCTAGTTTTTCCAGGAGACATTCCTTGGCTTGAGCCTGACAATAAAAAGGAATTATTTATCTTAATTACCTTTATAAAGAAATATTTTTTAATTACCTTTCCTCAATTATAATACCTGAAATGTAATACATGCTAAAAATAGTAACAAATACTTAATCGTTAAAAAAAAGAAAACAATCTTGATGAAAAAGTTCACATCAAGCTCTAAGGAGGTTGATTTTTGCTTTAATTAATTGATGTTATTATTTGTTTAAAATTTTGGTGGTTTTTTAAACCCGTTTTTCACCCTTATTTTTTGGGTGTAACAGGAGGAGGATTCGAACTCACGATTATCGCGTCCAAGTCAGGAACTTAACCACTAAACTACTCCTTCCACTGTTTAAAATCATGTCATTTCATTTTTTATGAACACTGAATCAAGAGACGGAAGCCTTTTCCGTCGTAAATCAGTATTTTTGCCACAATCCTTTGTTATCACTAAGGACTTCCGACATTTACTCATTGAAAATCTGTTTTTCTTTGATAATAAAATAACAAAAAATCATATCGATAATAACTTTATAACCTAAGACAATAGTTTGGGAATAAAATAAGTATACCAGCATGAGATGCCCCAACATTTCAAGCATTTCCGAATTCAAATCCGTGCTTGGTGCGTTGGTGAAATTTTCGCATATGTATTTAAACACGCCTGAAGATCGAAGAAATGCGTCGATTGCATCGTCCAAACCATTTTTGGACATTCGATCTTGTTTGGCAGCTATTTGGGTGTATACAGCCGCTACGTTGAATAATACACAAGCTTTCTCAAAAGCTACGGTTCTTTGGCAACTCGGTATTCCTGTTAGAGAGTCGTACCTGCAAAAAAACGCGAATAACAAAATATCCGCATTTACCATAAAAGTTTTTGTATAATTTATAATATACGTATATTATATACATTATGTGTAATATATGTATATACATATACATTAGGTTTTCAAATTTATACTCACTATAATATGTAGGATTGACTACGTACCATTCAAAATAAATTCCTAAACTTCTTTCAGGAGGAAAGAACCTTCTTTCAACAAAATATAATTGGTTGTAATATTGAAAAAGTAATGAAATTCCGCTAGAATCTCTTAATGGCGTCCGCATAGCCTAAAGTAAAAAATTTGTTGGTTCAGTATAATGTTGCTTTATTTTTTTTATTTCAAACGCATTCATATAAAATCCCCTGATCGAAATCTGTGGTACAAATGAAATTTTTCCACTCATACATCAATCTTTCTCAACCGCAATTCATTTACCTGACGTAGATCCATAATCTCCGATATTATGTCTTCATATAAATTACCGTCTTCAGAGTAATGCTCTAAAATAAAATCTTTAAATGTTTCCTTAAAATCAACTTCTTTGGTTTCTTTTAACCCTAGAGGTATCAAAGGCATTACACATCCCTTCCTATATTAAAAAGTTCAAAAATTATAAACAAAAAGGAGACAATCGTTAAAGATGAAAATCAAAGCAACTATCACAATCCATCAGCCACTCTCACGAAAGTGGCTCTCAAAAATTAAAAATTTCTATCGCTTTAAATTTTATGCGTGTAAGCGTAATTAATAAACACTGTTGGACTGAACAATTATAACTATCTATTGTCAATTTTTTTCTGGCCACAGTAACTTGGCAGAATTTTGAAATAAATTTTCTATAATAAACAGCCATTTTTGTTTAAACTTTAATTCTGGAGAAGTTGACCACAAGCATTATATACTATTTGTTTGCAGCAACTGAAGTGTATTAGAAGAAGAATCCAAAATAGTTGAAAGCCTTTATGATTTGCCCCTAACGATTTTTCAACCTTTGCTTCAAGTGTTATGAGTCTTAAATACAAGTATTCATAATATTGTTAAGACTTTCGCGGCCGTTCATTGTGAATTTGATATATAAAGTTTTTTGGTTGTTCACCCCCACCCCCGGGCACCCTTAATTGTTGATAAGCGCTGATCAACAGTTAAGCAATTTTCTTTCCATTCGTTTTTGTGTTCTTAAACTCCTGTCTTTACCAAAAACCGTCCGTAGTCTTTTTCCTTTTTCTAGGTTCTATAATTAATGAAACTGCTTGATCTCCCTTCTGACACCAAAATTATGTAATGAATTGACTTGGACTGCTCTGTTGATCGCGATAGGCGAGTGACGTAGAGTTTACTTCTTTTCTTTTCAACTCTTAATTCTATTTTATTATTTCACTTTCTTCCCTTTCGCCAGCTGTATAGATGCCCTTAATTCTTTATTTGTAATTCTTGCCCTCTTCAGTTTTTTTGAGCTGGTTTTCCTAACTCCCGACTCTGACCTCTCTTTGCCGAGTCTACTCTCAGACTGACACTCCAACTTTATTCTATCCTGGATCAAGGCGTGATTATCACTTGTTTTCTCACCCTTAATACCAGATAGTATTATCTTATCTTTTCCTTTTAAACTCTGATCAAAGGGTTTACTGAGGATCACTTGTATCTCTTGCTGATGAAGGCTTATTCTATCCCTCATCACCGAGTTATCCCTTATTCAGTCATATAAACAACCCTTATTTATGGTTGCCTCATGACTGACTCAACACCTTTGAACTCTTGAGGATAACCCAAACAAGTGGCTCAAAACCCTTATCTATCTTTATCCCAAGATCAAAACAAAGGGCACTTCGGGCACTGTTTGCCCGGACCATTACAGTTCTATTCCTTAAAATTAATAAAATAATAAAAATCGGCTCTTTGACGGCCATGCGTTGAGTGTTTATTGATCCTCCTTTTTAAATTCATTCATTTTCCTTGTTTTGTCTGTCTCTCTAATTTTTCTTTCTTTCTTTCCTTTTTAATCCTTAGTTTCCAATTGCCTTGCAAAAAACATTCAATGGTCAGTTACCATTGATGATGACAACAGCACGTAAGCTGTCGAAACATTTGGTGTTTTTTATCGGCTTTTCTGGGTTGTAAATGCGATTCGTTTGTGTGCATGTTGCATGTTGCAGTGTTTGAAGTGACCGTTTGGAAATATCAACTACGTGGCTTGCGAAAAAACTAAAAAACTTTATATACCAAATTTACAAGTATTCATGTTAATATTGGCCCATGCTACGTAAATAGTGTTCGTGTGATATCTACCAAAACAAACACGTCTGCAAATATTAATACAATTCTATACACTTATATATATAAGGTATATATATGAGGTATTATGTATGTATGTATATATATATATGTATATGAGGTGATAGCAAGTGCCACTGTGTTTGTAGTAGAAAACAGTCTTATATACATATAGGACTATGTATATGTATGACTACATGTATATATGAAACAAAGAGGTAGTAAAAAGTGTATATGTGAAGAATGGTAAAAAAAATACAATTTTTACTTACACCTCATTTTGATACAATTCAACTGAGCTGTTAAGTTCTGCAAGTTGTTCTTTTAACAACTGTAAGTTGGAGTTAACAAAACTTAATTCAAGAGCCACGGTCTCCTTTAATTTCCTATTACTTGTCGCCCTGCAAGAAAATTACCCATCTGACTAGAGTATTTTTTTATAAGCTCTTTACACTCACAAAAGTATTAGCACTTTAACTTTTCAAGCATATGGAAAGGAGAAAACTATTTTTAGTTTTTTTCAAATGGAGTTCCTAAATGGGTTCAATTTGTGCAAGAAATTAAAGCCCAATAGTAATAATATTTGGCAACACAAAGTAAATAATTTAAAACTACGCTGCTTTTATAATTCCTAGTTACTTCGTACAAATTTTTCGAAACAAATCAATATAAGATAATTGAAAAATATTTTATAAACTATCAGCAAATTTGTAAAAGATTTAAAAAAGTAAGAGAGGAAACCAAAGTCACTGATATAAAACTACAAATTATATATATAAACTCTTAAAATATTATAAATTATTTCAGGTGAATTGAGGGTACAAAAAAAGTTATACTTTTTTGTTCAAATGTTGACCTCAAGCAAAGCAACTTATATCATCGTGCTTGAACATAATCTTACTTGAATAAGTTTTCGGCTCCTGCTCTGAGCCTCAATTCTTTGTTGATTTCTTGATTTAGCTTGGATCTTTTGTTTTGCAACTTTCCTCGACATGTCGCAATTCTTGGATCACTACCCTGTAAAATGCCAGATCACATAATTTTTAATTTGAAAAATTAATTTAATAGCAACCCATGATCGAAGATAAATTGTTAAGACAAATTATTTTCTTCCTAAATGAAGAAATCTATAGTTTTAATGATAACGAGGAGCTAAATAAAAAATGCAAAAGTTCGGGTACTTACTCCTGTTCGCTTCCTGAGATCGGTTCCCGCCTGAACCCATTTAAACATGACCGTCAGGGAAAATCTTAATTTAAACTTGTTTGTTTACAATTACAATAAAAAATATGAATGCTTAGATTAATGATTGTTTTTAAATTATGTTTTTAGTGGACTCCATTTCACTGTATATTTCAAAATGAAAAATGAAAATTATGCTAAGGAACGAATAAAAACAAATTTTTGATAAGACATTAGTCTGAGAATATTCATTTTCAAATTTAAATAGCGTGTAAATGTTCAATCTCTTTCGCGTCAAAAAATTATAATTTGGTACTTAAGGGAAAATATTTTACTCTAAAAGGGAAATTCACTTCTACTACGCTCATTTTTTTAAATCAATATGATGGTCGGCATTTATTTACTTCATCCGTACTAAAACCTAAAAACAATAAAAATTGGCTCTTTCTTAGAATACTTTGACACGAATGGCATAAGATATTTAGGTTATATGTTTAATAAAACGGGTACTAATGACTAAATATCCTACGAAATGAATGCTACAAAATAGTAAAAACGCACATAAAAGGAAAGAAAAAATAACGAAATGTATCCGCTTCCACAATAAAAATCACAAAACAAAAATTCGACAAGGAAGCTAGGTGAAAGGGACATAAACAAGTATTAACACAGTGGAATATGCGATTCACATTCAACTGGTAAGATAGCAAAATATGATAATAAGCTGAGGAAAAAGCTCACTACAAACGATTTTAAAATATTCCACCAGGTTGGCCCACAAATTCAAGCATCTAAAGCAGCTGATTTTTAAAATTTTGTGACAGATTAATGCAGTCGATTCTGAATTTACCGATGACGCACGTAAATTATGAAAAAAAAAACCGAACTATTTCGTTTCGACCATACATACAATTTTCAAGAATAAGTTCAGTGGCTCTCAAGATTCACTAAAGTACCGTAAGGCAGTTCCCTCCAGTTTCAATTTCTCTTGAGTAACAGGATAATAAATATACTGCTCTACAGTCAGATCCACCTTAAATTGTATTTCCCATTCTCAATATCTTCTATCTTATCTTGAGATTTTGCGCTTAGCTACCTTAAATAATGTAATTCAGATTAGACAACAAGCAGGAAATAAAACATTAAGCACCATTCGTTTGAATTTTCCAAATTATTGGAAAACCTTACTCAAGTAGTTGTAAAACAAAAAAAACTTTCCAATTACTTTGTGGGTAAAATTTTTTGCTACCAAGCAAAGACAGTTCGTAATATTTTATGGTCACTTATTGCCTGTTCGATGAGTGTCATGAACATCAGCACCCATCTAATGGGATACGAATAAAGTCCCAGCAACGAACCGAGAAAATTAAAAAAGAAATACGTGTCTGTCATTGAGCTTGCTTGCACTAAGCACCAAGCTTGCTCTTGCACTAGAGCTTGCTAAGCACTAAGGATTTGAAAGAATTCAGGAAGTCGAACGATTGCAGGGATACTAATATGAATTTCGTATATTTATGTCAATAATAAATATGTTAAGGTCGGTGCCTGAAGTTTGGTTAGTTCATGTATTGTCTTGATATTTCACGAAGTGGCTAAAGTCTTACGTCTTCGAAACATTATTCTGCCCAAAGCCTGATGCGATATTTCATTGCTGCTTCCACGATTACTTCTGACGAAACTAATAGATCGGGTGGTGATGAACATACTGAATCGGCACTTGACATTAAAATCAGGCTGTTTATTTTTTCTGATTCAGACCAATCTCCCCCAGTTACTTTGCAAACAGGTGACCCATTTAAAATACTCTTGGCCAGTTTGCAAAATGATTCAATGGGCCCAAACTGGCTGGTCGTATGGTATGGGTCATGAAGTGACAAGTTAAAACTTCTTGTAAACTGTTTATTACCAGTACATAGGATATTGGTCATGTCGACCAGAGTAAGAAACTGACAATCAATTCGAAAAGTAGCCTGGAGGTTAGACCGTGAATATTAATTATGAATCTTTGAAAACAAACAATCGAAAAATTCAATTCAAGTAGTTTTAATATTTAACTAATACCACAAAACTGAAGGTATTGCGGATTTTTTTTTGAAATAACAAGAAAAAGAAAAAAATGCATTTGGATATAGGCACATATAAACATTAAGGTTCCGTTAGATGGTACTTAAACAAGAATGAAATAAGCATGTTAGAGCATACCACATACAACTAATTTTCTTTTGCATCTTTAACTTACTGTCTCCCTCTACGCCTTACAAAAAAGGATGGTAACAACTAACCCTTTGCACTTCGCACGATTCTGGACGTTGGCTATCAGCTACTCAGCGCCACTTTACGATAGAAACAAACATTTACAGACCCTCGTATCGTTAATCATAATTTTGGAAATAAGCAACTTATTATAATGATATTGGACTTGTATGAATTGGTTGAAATCGAGGAATGTATATTTGCAAAAAAAATCAATGTTTTATTGTTTATAATTTTGTACAGTATGGAACATTTTGAGACACCTCTCCAATATGCATTGCAAGCTGATTAGTGCATCTTGACGCCTGCCACCAGATATTTTCCTGTTAGAAAATACAATGCAGTCCCCCGTTTTCTTTGCCCCACATCGGGAATTTGTAGTCTACTGTTTAATCTATTGTCCGCAGAAGATGTGCATAAACGCGTTCTCGCCACATAAAAATTGCTTTTCAATTGGTCCACGAGTGTCTTGACAAACTTGTGGTGTGCCATTGGCGTTTCATTATTTGTTTCTTTTGAGATGCAATATAGCATCCATGAATTTATCACACACATTTCCAACCCCCTCAAAAACAACCTTTTCCCACCATTTCAGGGATTTACGAAGAAACAATACTGATACAGTCCGATTTCCCCTAAGAGGGGACAGCGGAGTGTAAAGAGCTAAGGTGGAATAATTCCGAATAAGTAAAATTGGACATATCTTTTCTATGGACATGTCAATACTTGGGTTTTCTTCAGCAATCGCTCCTTGCAGCAAAGGAAATAAAAATATTGCATTTTGTAATTCATTATTATTCTTCGTCTCATATGACATCATAAGGGATATGGTGACCCTCCACCCGTCCCAACACTGATGTTTCTGCAAGATGCTTCTCCACCCCTAGCAGAGTCCTATGAGCCTCATTAAGGCGATCGCAAAATTGTTATCATTATTATTATCTGCATCTGTATCCACAAATATAGATTACATTTGTCGGTAGTTTATCTCCCAACACTTTCCAGGATGTGACCACCAGAAATTAGCTGAATGTGAGGTTTAAGGACGAAGTCATCAAAAAGTGGAGGTTCTAGCATCCTAAGCAATATAAATACCAGTATGAACAAACTCTCCGGACTCTACAGGGATTTGATTGTCCAAGAGATCGTCGCGAGGGGAAAGGTACACATCTTAAGAAAGGCTCTACACCAAAACAAAAATACCACGAGATCTAGTCCTAAGAAGTCACTATGATTCTTGGAATAGATTTGTAGAACCAACATGTAATAATGGGGAAGAGAAAAATATAACAATAGTAATAAAACCTTACCTCTTCAGAGGCCTTCACACGTGGAGATATTGTATTGGAGTTTGTGATTTTTCAAAAAATCATCATTAGGCGTGGTACATGGTTTTGCGGCATATGAACTCATAGATAGAACAAAAATAAAGGAATATCACAAAGAATGATAATTGTAAATAAATCTCTACAATCCTGGACTTTGACAGATTAATTATAACAATTTACTTTTCACAGTCCCTTAACTGTTATTAGTATCAAGTTCAAATATTATTATAATTTTAATAATGATGATTATGCAGCAACCAATTGTCCAGTATGTCAATTAATTAAAAAAGCACTACTTATAATTTTTCTGCATATAAATTCAAACCTTTGAAAAATGTGAATTTATTTATTAAGATTGTAAGACTCAAGAAATAGTTTTATAAAATACTAATAATATCTTCAGAAAATGAAGTCACTAATAACAAATGTTTACACATGATGTCAGTTTCTATTTATTTTAAATTATGGCATGAACAAAATTTTTTTGAACAAACTGTGGTTTATCTTTTGTGATCAAGAAGTTTTGCCTTCAAAACATTATAATTGTTTTTAAAATTGTATTGAGTTTATTGCTTTATACAAACATTACAAATATGTGCCATGATCATTTGATTAGGTTTGAAAAAAATTCGATGCAGACACACAGAAAGGGAGTTATTTACAGTGGTTCGAGAGAGAAAGGAAAAAATGTTTCTAATGTTAATGAAACATAATGGTAATAGGCAAACCCAGGTACTGTGTTTTAAAAAAAATAAAACCATACATGGGTCCTAGATATTCAAACATGGTACTGGAAACTGGGCAGATTGAGATATCTTTAAATCTTAAAATACCCCCAATTAGTTTCATTTTAATACCTGATAAGTCAAATATCATTTTTAACCTTAAATAACCTAATATACAAAAAAACCTACACACAATTTGAATTACACTGTAGAAATTTCTTCCGCTTTTCTAAACTCAAATTTTTGACATTCACTTACCCTGATGAAATGATATGAGTTGGGGGTGGAATCTAATATACCATTACTGAGTTCACTCTGACAAATGGGTAAATCTGAATTTTGTTCTAAATTTAAATAACTAATATCTCTTTCGGTTCTAGTAAACTTCCGGCAAATACTTAAATTGCGATTGGTTGAGTTTAATGTTTTCTTTATTTCAGAACTCATTCTCGCTTGAACAATTACGACGATTAATAAAAACCAATGCCATTTCGCGATTTAAAAACTCAGCACGTTCCAGTTATGATTAATACAACTAACAATAAACACAGAATTTAACCAAGTGAACCACCACTAAATAACGTTCTTTATAATTTTCTTCTGTGAGTTAGGACTATGGTAAAACAAAGCGACGAATAAATTATTAACAAACATCAGGACAGCTTCGACACAACCATTATCAATGCTACGAACTTGGTATTTAGGTCAATTTCATTGTCCTGAATTTCAAATGGTACCATTCGATCTTTAATTTAAGGACTTGGTTCTTTTAGTAAAAAATTACAGATTTGAAATTCATTCAAGCCAGTGGATTCAAATCTTACACAATACTTACAAAAATATATTTTACTGAACACATTTACACTTTTTTCAAAAATCATCAGCTCATGCTTGGCTGAGACAGGAACATACACCAAATAATACCGCAATTACCATCGAGATTCGTTAATTCTATGACAAGTGTGAGATTTTGTTCCCTTTAAAATACTAAGGATTCTGCTTAAAGAAAAAAAGAGTAAAAGTAGGAGATAAGGTAAATTTAATTGCAATAAAAATAATTAGTAAATAACAAATCTTATTTTGACCATTTAGAAGGGTATCGCAATATTTTTTTACAAAATCAGTAAATTGTTTGTAAAAACCACTAACACGGATTTAATGAAATCACAGAGTAAATAAGTCGATCGTAAACTCTTGAAGATAAAACTTGGAAATTAATTTTCAAGCTTATTTAATGAGTAAAGACACAAAAATTACTATGCAATTGACCAACTTTGGTTAATGCTTTAGAATTATTTCAGAATTGCTTCAATTATTCTTGTCTGCTTCATTCTAAAGAACGTATCCATGGAGGCTCAGACAAAAAAAAATGCTTTCTTTAATGATAATGCCATGGAATATGAGCATTTTGTTCCTTTTTGATCACATACCCCCAAGTTTACTGCCGGAAAATTTATCCCTTAAGCTCTTCCAACCATACCTCTGCCTTAAATTTCGCTTAATATACTTCCCCTGCTAACTGCCTTTCGCCCCTAACAAATGAATATGGCAATTATTCCCGTTATATGGCTCACGACGTGTGTTATTTTGTGCTATACAGTACTAAAGTTCAATCACGTTTTAATTTTATGATTGAGAACCGCTGGTCTTCTATCTAAGACAAGGAAAAACTTCTCATTCGTGTTAGAATTTTAAAACAAAAAAATCACTTAGTTTGTTGGGGCTTGATATTCATAAGTGAGAAATTGTAAATCAAGACAATGAATTTCAAATAAATTTGTGCGAGTCTCCATCTCAAATTTTGCATGACATAATAATGGAGGCGTTGAGTTTGAATCCTCCTCCCCCTTCCTGTTATACCCCCAAAAGAGGGTAAAAAACGGGATTAAAACCACGAATATAATAATAGAGCTGATGGGTATATATAAAATAATACAAATTTGGATCTCTAATATGGGATGGATATTTGAAAAGGGTGAAAAGTTTTAACTTTCAACACTGAAATGACAAAATAAAAGAACTGGTGAATGAACTGCAATTTGATGAGGCTGTGTTCCTTTCAATCTGACCCTATAGGAAATGTTATGCTAAAAACGGAGAGGTCTAAAATTCATTTTACATTAAATAATATCAGTCAGTGGGCAATTTTAGAAGTGTAATTCACATTCCATTTATCAAAAAAAAAATGTAGTCATTGCTGAAAAATATTTGAAAGGGTGAAAAAATTAAACCTAATTATTGAAAAATCAATTTTTTTTAAATTTTATTAAGATTGACTTTTCAGATATTCCTTCAGCGAATCAAGGGCAGGTGTTTCTTCGCCATAGTCCTGCAAGAAAAAGACTGAGTATTAAAATCTGAACTGAGAAAATTGGAAATGAATAATGATCATTTCATACAAGACTAATTTACTCCAAAACTTAAGTCTAAATTATGCATAACAAGTTAACAATTTTGTTGTAAAATTGTGAATTAGGACCAAACACTACTGATTACAGGGCTACCTTAGTATGTGACCTTAATTCAACCTGAATGCTTGAAATAACATCTAAGCAGATATTTACTGAGTCAAGTATTCTCATACAAATGCTAACATAGACTAATCCTTCGTACACAGAAAAAAAAACCTTTAACATGACATTTATATTCATGAAATTGAAAATATTTTTAAGTTTCATTAAAAATACAACCAACTAAACTAAAATAGATTTTATAAAAATCCAAAATTTCAATTACACAGTAATGTGGGAGGAGTAGTGTAGTGGTTAAGTTTCTGACTTGGACGCAAATGGTCATGGGTTCGAATCCTCCTCCCGCATCCTGTTATACCCAAAATTTAAGGGTGAAAAACGGGATTAAAACCACCAAAAAAAAAAAATTACACAGTAATAAGAAAAATTTTAAATAATGACTGTTTAAATTAAATTTTAAATGTTATGTTTTTATATTTTAACTCTGATTAAAGCACCTAGAATCCTTGAATCTACTCCCCCTTTCTCCAGCATAATTTTTATTTGTCTTGTGTTTCTTTTAACTTGTTTTGTAATAATTAAAATAAAAATAATTAAAAATCAAGAGGAAATAAGAGAATTAACTAAAAAAATATGGTCTATTTTGTTGGCAACAGCCATTACTAAAATCACAGTTCGTTTTTGTTACTCACATTTATATATCAAACCTAGTCATTCATATTAAATGTCTCAAAATGAAACTTCAACAAAATTAAACCATACTGTCCAGTACAATCACTTTCCTGGTTTCAATTCAGGTTATTAATATATAATTAGAAAACTGCTAAAATAAACGTAAAATTAATTTGCCTAATGAGTGAGTTCAAAAATGATGTGAAAAACTTACTTTAACAACAACACAAGAGCATCCAACTACTTTTCTTGGTTTCCCAACTGCATCAATTTTACATAAGCCTGACCATTCACCTAATTTCTTATTGTTGTCCACTTTAATGAGTGGTATCTGATGTTCATTACACAAAGCCTGAACTAATTTTTTGTACATTGGTTCATCACAATTTTCAGCAAGGACACATAAGTATGCCTGCCTCCTAGAAAAGTTAAAAATGTATGAATACAATTAAAATTATTATAATTCAGAGATACAGAAATGACATGCTTAAAACAGAATCTTGCAGAAGCTTAAAATATCAAATAGTATCACTTAGAAAAATTTTGAGAAATGACTCATTACATTTACAATTAATAATTTTTTAGGGGAAAAAAATTTTCTGAGAGAGAATGATATATAAAAATTGAATATCAATGATATCTAACGGAGACAATGTAATAAAGGTAGACCATTACAACCAAAGTTAAGTTACTCAAAGTTGAATTACTGACTTATCTAGAGCCTTTGCGGATTCGTGAAGACCATGAGCAAGACCGTCATGAATAAGAGCAGTTTTTTAGTACTTCTTGAAGTGCGGTGTTTATGTCCATCGGTCCACCGACCGCGGTAGCTGACGGTACATCATCTCTACAAATAAAAAGGTATTATAAATTATTCAATACGCAGGCATACTACAAGAAAAAAAAAAACAAAACAGATTTGAGCCAACCACTTACACTTCTACATCCGACATTGTTTACAGTTAAAAAATTGTAGTAAAAGATAAAAACCAAATACTACAAGCCAAAAACAGGGGACTTCTAAGATGATTGATCCCGATTGAAAAGATATTATTTGATTAAAAACTAGAAAGTTAATTGTTATGCAGTCATCAACACCAACAGACTTAAAAATTCTCCTCTAATTCCACGATTAACGTGGCACTATATATTATTCTATGGATTGTAAAGAAACTTCACAAGTAGTTGAAATTTTTGCCAGCAGGCTAAAACTTTCAAGATTGGTTTTATTTGTAATTAATAGAAAATTGTGAAGATTGCTTTTTTTTTCGGTTACTTCGTATTATTAATTTTAAAAAGAACTGGTGAAAATAAAATAATTATAAAAAAGAAATAAAGAAACAAAGAAAGAAAAACATAAGTATCACTTTAAATAAGGAATGCTTTTTTAAATTTTAACGGAAAACATCTTATTAAAAATAAAAAAATAAAAAAAAATTTAAATATTTTGATATTTTTATATGGAAATTTGGACGAAATGTAAGCCTCCCCATTGTAATAATTTTTAAACACAGGAAACAGGAGCTGTATAAGATGAAAACATTTTTTTATATCGATCACGAATTTGCTTACAGTGACGGCAGGTGAATATAAAGACAACAATATCCAGACTATAAATTCAATTACTTTACAGGAGTTAATGCTTTACCTCACTTAAAAAATGTTTTCGCAAATTACAAGTAATGATTATAATTAATTACAAGTAATGATTAGTAGTAATGATTATAATTATACTTTTTTCAATTCCAGGTAAAAATGTAGGCACCATGGCTAACAATGAATTCCTGCCACTTTGTGATGTTTTATTTAATATCATATCATTGTTGTGGTATTTTTGTAACCTAGTTTTTGACTTGGTTTTGTCATATGCTTTGTACAGTCATCACAAATATATTTGGTTTTCTGCTTGTCTGTCCTTCATAGTTTTGTCCCTTGTAGTAAATCAGATTATAAGCCTGCGCTGTTATTTTAGAACTCTTCAGTACAAAGTCGTGTTGGACTCAAAATATGCTTCTTTTAAAAGGTAATTCTTTAAATTCATATTGTGTAAAATGAAAAAAGCCTTCAGTATATGATTTTTCTCAAAACGATTGCTTCCTCTTTTTTGTCAAAATGTTATTACCTATCATTTGCACATGGAAGGTCTGGGGTGTAATGGTCAAAGTACCTGACTGGAGAAGTTAGGATTGTGAGTGGCTCTTTTCCCATGTTCTGCTACAACCAAGGTTGAATAATAGGATTAAAACTCAAAGTTAAATCCTTCATTTGACTTTTTTTTAAATTGTGAGGAACTCTATTTACATCCATCATTTAAAAACCATAAGACTCAAAATTAAAGTACAGAATTGTAATGGCCTAGGATTGTCTGAAAATTTAATAGTAAAAACTCAAATTTGCTTAAATAAAGCAAAATGTACATTGTAAACTGCACCATCTACTTGTGTAATTGAAGGTTCTTTTCCAGGTTATTAATTATGGGTATACACATTGCTCAATGTGGGGTTTTATGGAGATATTTAAAATTATTCATTCCGGTGGATGTAAGATATGTTAAACATGAAGTCAGAGATCTGTGTATGTTGAGATTAATACATGCTTTTTGTGAGGCTGCCCCATTATTATTGATACAATTATATTTGCTGTTAAAGGTAAGTGTCACAGTTTGGTTATTCCACTTGACTGTATGTTTTTGTTACAGTGTATAATATTTATACATTCTAGATGTGAATTTTTAAGGAACCAGAAAATAAAGAACTTAGTGATTTAATATTGGTTTCTTCAATATTAAGTTTATTTTCAATGTGTTGGGCCTTGGCTTCTTTTAGCAAAAATGTAAGACTGCAAAATGTTCATAGATTAGTTTTTACTTGGTTAGGAGTTATCTTTCAGGTGAATATTTTAAGCATACACTCAGTGGAAACTGTGAATTCAAAACTGTTTACAGACAGTACGTGGTTTTCAATAATTATATTAAAATTAATCCTTTTTCATTTGAAGTTGCTCTGGAGGTTGGGCACAGTTTGTTCACGTGTATCTGCATTAACCCTTTATGCAACATTGTATGGGGAATGGCTGTTCTTAGTTCTTGGATTACATTGGGTCTCCATGTTCCTATGGTTAATATCACCAAAAAATGTATTTCATGGAGAAAAGATATCTAGACACAAAAAAGTGGTGTTTTCTGTTTTAATAGCATTTGTGTACATATTTTCTTATGTAAATTTGCAGCAGGTTAATCATCGTCAAAAAATGGTGAGTGATAATTTTTCCTATCCTAACCTGTAAATGTTGAACCACTTTTATTTCAGTGCACATTAAACAGGTCTTAAGTATTGTAAGTGAAAAAGTTTTTTTTTGACAGTAACTTCAATCTTTAGAAAATACATAGGACAACCTTTCTTTTTTCAGATAACATTTTACATAGTCATGTTATTAGAGAACACATTGTTAGTTGCTGTTTGGTTGGCTGGAGTGTGGCCAAACTTCAATGTGCTAATTCCTTTATTAATTTTACTTTCATTTGTTATAGGTTGGTAAAAATGAATATAATTGTATTGATTTATTAATGTAGTAAAAAGAGGTTTTATTGCATGTAAATGCTTATAGCTCATGAACTGATTTTTACTGTATTTCACAAACATCATTTAAGACTGAATAGGTTGTTTTTTATTAAATATGCAGTTTTCAATATTTGCATGCCTAAATTTTTTGAATGCCTTTAATTCAGATTATTTGAGAATGGTGAAAATCTACTTTTTTCATTGCCAATATTGTATTAAAGTAAGGTCTTTTTAATTGATAACAATATGAAATTTTTTAGTTGGTGTAATATGAGAAAGACAACTGTTAGATTGAATAAATAATGTTATTTCAGTTTATCACTCGCAAATATTCCTCCAGACTGGCGAACCATCCAAACCCTTCCGCGTCCTCACTCCTTGCTGAACCCCATGACCAAAGACGTCTCAAAAGACACAAACCACTTGACTCCCAAACACTCTTCTCTTAGTCACATCTCCTTATTCCTCTCATTCTTTTCTTTCCTTTTCCTACCTCTTCTGAGATAACTTTAGCCCTCCTTTGGCTTCCATCAAACCATTCCTGGGATAAGACGCTGGTCTGCTCCCCAGACACAACCCCTCGAATCTAGTCCGTAAAACTACAAGGTGTCTCATGCTTGGAGACAGGTGGTAGTTAGCAAGGGAATTTAAAAATTCAGTTTATGACAAAATTTTAATAATGAGGGGCACTTTGAATCTAAACAGGCAAACAGTGTTTTTGAACCAATTATAGTGATTATGTGTAGGGAATTTTATTAAAATCAGTTCAGTTTTTTTGTTTTGTTTTACATATGTAAATAATATTCTATTTTCATAATAAAATTAAATGAATATCAGAAAACATCTGAGTACCCATTAGTACATAACATTTGCCTGAGAACAATTTTATTTGTATTATCTCTTTTAATTTCAGGCATTAGTTTTATGGGATTGTATTACAGAATATTTCATGTTAGAAGATTGACTTACTGGTCTGGAGGTAGGCAAGGTGGCTGTGAGTGCCCTGGTAGCAATTCGTCTACAACAAGATTAGCAAACAAAAAAGTTCAGAACACAACAAATTCAAAACAGTTAAATGATATTAATAAATTGATAAGTCAGAGTTTAAATATTAATTGTCATGAGAAAATACCAGGTAAAAGTATTTTTTGTAAAACAAAAATTGATAATTGTCTTTTTTTTAAACCTGAAATATTTTTAAGTTTTACCTGTTCATAAATAATAATGATATGATGATGTATTGTTGATATCTTTGTATTGTAAAGTTTCTTTTTTTTATAGGAGTGTTTAACTGTCGTTTTTCGTCTCCTTATGCAAACACCGCAAAGAGGAAGAAAAAGAAGCCCACAACATTTGTGCCTCCGCCTTCTGTTACTATCCTACCTAGCAGCAATAATTTAAATGATTATTTACCAAGTCACAAGAAAGACAGTATTGAAAACAATGAAAATGATTTAGTTACACAACAATCTTATGCTCAAAATGTAGACAAGGGCTTACCGTTTTGGAAGCGACCTTTGCCTAATAATAGTCAGGTAATTAGTCATAAATAGTTTTGAATTGCATTGGCAATTTTTTGTTCCTAAAAATTAACTTCATGTGGTGTAGGTTCATACTTTTATTAATCTCTTATTACATTTGTCTGCTCAAAAATAATTTATTTCTTTTCTGTTTCATGTAAAAAAAAAGCACTCTTAGTTTTATTTTTGAGTTACAGGGTAGTGTTAAGCAAACTTAAAATTAGATAAGGACAAGGTAGGTCAGATTTGAATGAAATAAAAGTAAAACCATATGCTTTTTTAGATGTAGCCTTTCTTCCCATTTGAGGGTTTTTTGTTTTGTTTTGCCTGGAAAAAGTCAAACGAAACCTTATATTTAACTTTATATTTATAATTTGTCATGAAATTTCACATGAAACTTGCTACCAAACCACTTATACAAATTTATTGTCAGAAAATTATGGCAATGAGTTCGGAATCAAAAACTGATTACAATCTTGAAAAAAAGAAATGTGATTCGATTTGACAGTGATCTGACTAAGTTTTCCTCTAGTACTGATATTGCCTATGGAAATAGACAAATAATACTCACGGCAAATTTTAACATGCCGGCAGGTGTTTGAACAATAAGTTCGCAAAATATGTTGTTACTTACACTTTGAATGCCATTTACAATGAATCAAACTTACGTGGAAGGATAATAACATCTTGTGATTTTTTACGTTTGATTCTGAAGCTAAGGGCTACCCCAAGTACTAGAAGAGTCAAAAAAGCTGTGAAAATCAAAATTCAAAGCGATGATGATTGTCTTTTTTCCATATTTATGGGATTGTGTACCTTTACGGGGTTCCGAAGATCAAACTGTCGATCAACATTACTAACTTCACTTTCTTGCTGAACTCTGTGAATGAGTAAAATACAAGAGGTCTTAATTGTGGAAGAACAAGCCATGTTGTCTCCATCCAGACAATGCTTAGTGGTTTCGCACTTGCTCTCAAGAGATTTCTAGCCAAATATAGCATCTCAGCCTATCGACCTTATTTGTCAGATTTAGCACCTTTTGTTTCTTAAAGCAATATTCGCCTTAAAAAGAACAGGATTCGAGTCTAATGAAGTCGTGAATGAGAAATCGACAAGCATCTAGAAGTTTTTGGCAGAAAACCTAGAACTGTTTCGAACAAAGCGCTTTGTGAATGAATAAAGAGGTGAATATTGAAGGTGTATGTAATTGTGTATGTGTTCCAATAATTGGAATATGTAATTGTGTACAAAGTCAAAATAAAATGTTTTGCTATTTAATAGACACATCTCGTAAATGTTTACATAATGACGAAGAATCCATGGTGTGCCCACTGGGAAAATTTTAGTGGATGGTAAAAATTTTGAGTGGAAAACATTGCGTGAATGAATCTGTACGTAAAAATCATAACAAAATCACTCAGTAATCGAATGCGAAAGTGATAAGCGATTGATGAGTTAGTAAGAGTGGAAGTATGATCTAAGGTAATTGGAAATGTGGGCTACTCATAACTTTAAAATCTCTAAATAAATCGATGAATTTAATTTAAATATAAATATAGGAAGTCTTACGGTACTACTTTTTACGAGTTTTTAAGGGGAGATTTTTTGTTGTATACCGACGTACAAATGGTTCGATAATTTTTTGCATTCTTGGCGACACACGGTAGTAAAAAGTAGGTTTGAAATGTTTGTTAATATCTTAATTTTTATTACAACAGGGTGGATCTTCAGAAAACGAGGGAAGCAGTGTCGGATCTAAAGTTAATATACAACATAAATTGCAGGAAAAAAAACAAAAACAATTGGCTGAACTCAGAATTATTGAAGAGGAAATTAAACAAGGAAAAATTCAAAGAACAGTTTTGAACACGTCAAATGTGCCACAGTCTTCCCTTCAGCCTATACCAAGAACGAAACGGTAAGAGGAATTTTGACCTTTAAATGAAGCAAAGGGACTCACTAATTGGTATGAGCTGAAACTGAGTTTTTGTATACAGTAGACAAAGTGTAAGAAACTTCCGAAATTATGTAAAGTTTAGTGAGATTAAGTGGGAAATATAGTTGAGGGTCCAATAGAGACATTGCCTCCTATCTGTGTGTAAAAGTATAATATAAATTCAATTATTTTAGTAATTTGTGACTTTCACATTGTCTCCACTTTAAAAAATATTCTGTATAGGGATTAATAAAACTAGATTTGTTGGTTTGTTTTAGGTAATGTACTCATACGTTCATTTCAGTTAAATTCAGTTTTTGTGTGTTTATTTTATATTTTCTTACACCAATCGTTGTCCCTAAATTGCATCCCATGTCGAACATATGGTTAAGTGTAGCGTAATTTCATGATAATTTTTCTCCTTTTGGTACGAATGTGCCTTTTCGCTCACAACCAATTATTTACTCTCGGGATATAGCAGGTGCTAATTTTCAAAATATGATCCGTCATCACGCTCAGTGATTTTAATCGTAATTTTTAATTTTTGTTCGAATTTTTGATGCGATGTTATTACACTGCCATTTTCAAGTACCACCTCGTTGGTTTTACCGGCCTCATTTTCCATCCACTGGGCAGACAAGTTCTCATATAAATGGTACAACTTTTTTTTACCTGTGACGGTATTGATTTCTCTAGAGGCGAAGGCAATATCGGCTTGGAGTTTATTTTGTGCTGACCTACCCACCAAAATAATGCTCAGTTTCCGTAGGAAGTCAGTAATCACACAACCCAAACTTGCCATTATAAAATAACCAATCGATTCCTTGTTGTTCAAACGTGTTTGGATACGGCATCCACAAAAGGCCATCCGCCTCTGTTCACCAAGCTCACAACCTAACACTTCGATCTGTTGTTCAGAAAAAAAATTCATATATTTTGTCACATAAATCATTTATTGTATTTCGTAATTGGAACGGTCAATCTCTAACTGGAAGGTGAAAAAAACTCAGCATTAACTCGAGACACTGGAACAAATTGCTTAGGAAATACTAAGGGTTATTCATCGTTTTGCGTTATGTGTGACAAAAATATTTTACTGTTTTTGCTATGAATATAAATATTAATATATTGACTGTTCCAATTTTTCAGGCATATAGACTCATTTATATTGAGTCCTCCGAAACCACTGCCTAATTCCTTGCGTAATTTCACATACCAATTATTGCCACCCCCTATAAGGTGGCATCAACAAAGAGCAGATACTCCAGAAATTCTTCTAGCTCCACACTTTCTTGATGGCCGTGAATGGGAAAAGTGTGACGAACCTTCCTGCCCGTAAGTTCATCACTATTTGATTCTTTTTTTTAAATATTTTATAATACACATTTTGTTGACGCGGCATAGTTTGCAATAACTTTATTGTACATTGGAAAGTAAATAAACATTTTTCAGTCGTGTTTAACCCTTTCGCTACGGGTGGATTCTCCGCCGCAGTACTTCGGCTGAACGGAGCACCACTGTATTACTGCACGCCGATCGTTAGCGGGAGTACTGTAATAAAAAAAGAATTTACTCATAATGTAAACATAGCTCCGTGCGTCTTGCGAAGGGTCCTTAGTAGCGAAAAGGTTAAATCAAAATTTTTTAGTAGTACTAAAAGATTTTGAAATCAGCCGTAACCGCACATTGTGTAACGTATATTTTTCTATTCAAAATGAGCAGGCTTTAAAGTTTTTTTTTTTTTCTGTTTGGTTTGGTTCTAGATTGCCAACTTTAGATCTCGTAAAACGTTTAACGTAGACGTTCAAAACAAAATAGCGTCAGAGGATCAACATGTTAAGTTGAGTTAAATTTTTTAATTTCAGAATCAATTCTAGACTGTCAGATGATGAACGAAGTGGGCATGAAAGTGTTGGCAACAGGATTCCTCAGACCACTTACCAATCTTGCAGCATACCTTCAGATGTAGATAGTCAGATGTCTTTGCCCCGCTCTTATACTCTACCTAGAGAGTTTAAGTACTACAAATCGAGAAAAAGTGTTAGGACTCAGCCTTATTTTAGGAGTACAAACTCTAGTGATGGTAAGAATAAGTTACAATAAAGGTGTTGGAACATAAATTTTTATTAGGCAGCTCTCAGTATGGAGAAGTTGGTTTGTGCTTCTCTTTATACAAATGGCAAAGTATATTATGAAAGAAAAGTTTAGTAGAGGATGTGTTGTATTTCATTTCATTGTGGATAAATATTAATTTTCTTAAAAGCGTAACTTCTAAATAAACTTAGGACTGCCTGTGTTAGTTGTGGTAAGTATTAGGTATTCTTATAACGAATTGATATGTATTTGTTTCAGGAGACGTTGATTCGGGAGATGAGTCCACGACTCAAGATAGTCCCGTAGCTAGATGCAGGTTAAAGCAATTTCAGCACAGGCCAGTTATGCATGAAACCAAATTGTGATAAACTGAATTTACGCTCTCAGATTGGCCTCACATTTATAATGTTAAGAGGGTGTAGTGTAAATTTATACAATAAAATATCGAATAAACGATATAACCTTTATTATATCGTTAAAAGAAAATAGTATACTTAATGGTAATCTAGTAATACACTGAAATAACAGTCGTCAAGAAAATCGAAAATTTCACAAAATGGAGATTTATTTTTACTGTTCTTCAAAACAAAAAAAGAATGCTTGGTTTAAAATTCCTATTAAATCATTTACAGCACCTAACCGTAGATTTTACGCTTTTTACTTATTAAAATGGGCGAATGTGTAATACATGAAGGAAAACCAAAAATTAATTTGTGGCATTCCAACAAATTAGAAATTGGAGAGATACATTATTTATCATAATTATTCTCAGTTCTAAATCTAAATTGGTACGTGTGAGTTTCTAGCTATTAAAATTTGAAAATTTGTACCCGAAAGTGCTTAAACAGGTTATTAAAAAATGATTTGCCGAAAATAGGAAATTTTAGAACCTTATTTTAATGACTGGAGATATTAATACAAAAAAATATGTAAACTGAGCGGTAATGGTTGTGACTATTATAAAATAAGAAGACAACTTTGTATTTTGTTATGTTTGTTTTAATAAATTATAATTTTATTTGTACATAAACTACTTATACTTATATTTGTTCGGCTATTTCCAACATAATTACAACAGCTTCACAAAGCATCAGTGTATTTGGAAATCGAACGGGAATTATTATAGACAAAGGCACTTCGTTTAGGCCCAAGAATTTTAGAACAATTGTACCAATAAAAGCATTAAATATTTTTAATAACAATGGACTTACCGAGAAGTAAAAGACAAGTGGTAAGACCAAACTGTACTATAATTAGTGTTAAAGAAGTTCCTTCGAAATGTTATAAGCATTTAGATTAGATGCAAAGTGTTGAATTGAACAATATAATGAAAAGTAAGTAGGATGTACAGCTAAAAGAAACATTTGATCAGTTTGAGGAAGGAAAAGAGAATTCAAAGACGGAAGAAAAAAACATTTTGTAGTTCAAGATGAAAATGAAAACTCTTACAACTGGAGAAGAAAGAAAGCTCATAAATGTAACACAGGCTTGGTCGCTATCAAAAGAACTCTATTTGAACAAGGGCTTAAAACAGAAAAATTAGAGCCATACGAGGTGGAAAATTGTACATTCAAAGAAGTTTTAGAAAAATTAGAGGTCACGATGAACCTGTAACCCTCAAATTGCGTGGAAAATCTTAAACCAAGGACTAATACTTATATGATGTATATGTAATAAATAAATATATATTATTATGCACACATATGTGGAAGGAGTAGTGTAGTCGTTAAAGCTCCTGACTTGGACGCAATGATCTCGAGTTCGAATCTTCCCGCATCCTGTTATACCCCAAAAAGAGGTGAAAAAGCGGGATTTAAACCACCACCACTATTATACACACATATTATATACATGTGTTGTCTGTATATTCTTACAAGAACAGAACTAAAACGGTTGAACTGTGGTGTAGTGGTTAAAGCGCCTGATTGTAATAGTTATGTTATATATAATTCTAATAGTCCTATTATATAATGTTATATATATAATAGTTAAAATAGTCCTCAGTTCGAATCCTCTCCCTTTTTAAGTATGAAAAACGGATTGAAACTCATTATGTCTTCTGCCTCCTCTCTTTCATTTTATATCATTCCATCTCTGTGATCTTTGCCATGATACAAGAAGATGAAAATATATATTTGTATATATTAAATAAAGAACACATAACATAGAACATTATTATTAGTTGTGAAGAGGATTTTGACTGAGGAACAGACCAGGTCTTAGCCCAGGAGCGGGTTCGGAAGGTGGTTAGTGGAAGAGATAGAATGGGGCAGGTAGAAGAGGGGGCATAGGTAAGGAGAGAAAATAGGGTCGTGATAGAAGGTGTTAAATATGTATGTTTATAAAGATAGATGTGACTAACTTTAAGAGGTTGTATCTAGAGAACAGATCAACGCCGTAGCCATGGAACTGAAAAGGGTGTCAAATTTAATTAGGTCGGGTATTTCTGAGTCATGCTGGTGCTTGTAAGCGAACACCCGCTTTATATATATATTATATAAATTTGAACTTTTTATTTCAGAAGTTATTAATCTTAATTTTACCAGTTTTTTTTTTCAGGGGACAGGAAGCTCTCGGTACTAGCGGAATTTTTTTTGGAATTTGTTATCAGTCTTCACACTCCCTTATTCTTTTATAAGATTTCATAGCGCTTTTTTCTTATGCCAAAAAAGTTGTATCATTTTCGAAAGTTCTATAACCTAAACCTATTAGGGGTGATGGGGTTCTAGAAAGATGCTGCTGAGTTAAGTGTAGATCTTTTAAAAGAAAACAACGAAACAAAAGAAAAATCAATTTCCTAGGTAATTTTCGGTGGCTATCATTACTAATGTTAGTATTCATATTTTGTTGACCATTAGCTTATTTTCATAACCTAAAATTTTTAGAAAAAACAATGGCTTTGGTTTCAGACTAAATCAAACTGTTATTCACCAAAGATGTCTGCAGGTAGGAAATATTTAGACCTTGACCAAGTGATCAAAATCTCAACCTACTAGGGAAAATTTTTTCTCTCCTCATTATTTCTACAAAATAACTTTTACCGTAAAAACAATACTAGATATTTTACTACCTTCAAGAATACATGATAATCCAAAGTTTTTACAAATAGTGATCAGTTAACTTGTACACTGACTATATCACATACATTTTTATGCTTTTGCCATCTTTTTATTTGACATTCCCTTCCGCAGTACCATTCATTCTTACACCTAGAACAACGTTTCGAGGCCGCATCCCCACAGTTGGAACAAATAGGACCTTCAGGAGACAATCTTTCAAGATGATCCAAATCATATGTCTCCCCCAAACTAAAGCAAATTAAAGGTAAAGTAATTTTTGTGAGAAATGATTTCAGTTTCAAATAAATATTATTTTAATATTTTTTCCTTTTAAAAAGTGATTTGTTTTCTTACCGTTTTGCGATTTCCATCATCACTTCCTTATTTGAGTTAAATATCATTTGTATATGTTTATTTGTTATTTTTTTCATTTTTTTAAGAAATTTTTTAATAATACTACTCTTAATCTCAGGAATGGTTTCCATCAGAAGGGGTTTTTTTACATGACATGGGAATGCTGTCAGAGCCAACTGATTTAAAAATTGATTCAATTCAGCTAGAGGTGGGATTTGATCAATAATCTTTTCATTCAAATATTTTTGAACCTAAAACCAAATTTTCACTCAACTAAGACAAACTCTTCAGTCTTTGACATTTCATGTCAGAATGTGAAGTAAATTTGAGTCAAAAGTAACTTTAAGAACATATACTTGTGTGTGTCTTTCAATAACAAAAAATTAACCTTGATGAGGTGTTGTTTTCTAAAATCATTGATTTCATAATGACACCTGCCATTGACATCCAATACAAGAAATCTTAAGGCAATCCAACATTGTCCTTCATATTTTGAAATACCTTCTACTTTGTCAACATTTTTCCATGACCTAAATTTGTACAATTGTATAGTTAATTTCTCATTTATATTTTGTACTTCAGAGTTAAAAACAATTAAGCAAAATTTTTTTCACCTGTCTTCAAAAACTTGAATTATGTTTGTTTTGGGATTTGTTCTTCTCCATGGAGCCATCTGAATCAGACTAGTTAGTAACAATGGTACATCATGAGTCCTGTAAACTCTTGATGTTGCAGAAACTGGTAATTCATCAATACATTCAATTAAATATCTCAAGATACAAATGGATGACATTCCTATATTAAAACCAATTATTTTGGATTGAGCCTGTATTTCTTCCATATTTGACAAATGTCCATTATATTCTTGAAGTTTGCTGAAATCCTAAAAAGTAATTAAAAATGGCTAAACAATAAAGCTCATACAGTTAAGCCTAAAAATTATGTAGAAAATAAAGCATATTATTTACCTCTGACAATAATCTGATAATCTCTGAAGCACAATAATCAATTAAATCAACCATCACATCATCTGCACCTTGTAAAGAATCTTTATGATAAAGTATATTTTGCAGTAAACTGATAGCAGTAATTTCATGAAACAATATTACATATGGAATGAAAGTGTTTTGCAACTGATGCTTTGACTTGGTGATATGACAAAAAATTTTCTCTCTCCAAACTTGTATGCATATAGCTTCATGAATCAAAACTGGTACCTGTAAGTTAAAAAAATATCTAATAATTTAAGCCAGGGGTCAGTAACCTAGGGGTCACGGGCCGAGGGCCGCATGCGGCCCTTTGCAACTTTTTGGGCGACACGTCAAGGCACCAATATAATTATATTTATAATCATACACATGTAATTGGAATTATAATTGCAATATGAAATTGGAATTTTCTTTTTTTCCCTTTTAAGAATTGTAAAATTTTTGTTTTCTGAGATTATTGTTATTATAGTATGACAACAAAAAATAAATTTTTTCTATATTTATACTCGTATATTATATAAAAGCACTATTTATGTTATACTTAATAAATATAAAAGAAATGTAGTTTATGTTTTATTATTCATTAGTTGCATTTAGAAAATAAAATTTATTTTTAATCTGCGTCGCACGTAAAAAATTGTACTTTGAAAATGGCCCGCCATCCGGAATACGTTGCCGACCCCCGATTTAAGCAATAATTCATTAATAAATAATGAGTATAGACACACCCTTATTTTCACATATTACAAAAACAATTTCAACGTTCATCGTTAAGCTCTTAAATAAATATTGTCAAGAAGAGCTAGACAAACATTATAAACACAAATTAGAAATTGATTGTTTTGGAAGTTCACGAAAAATCACCTTGCCATAGGAAATTATTAACTCTTTGACACATTCTTCCCGCATTTCATCCGCTTCAACCGCCGATTGTTGATTTAACTTCTGAAGACGATGGTGTGCTTCAAACCATAAGGGTGTGCCCAAGTTTTCTATATCACTGGGCTGTAGGTTTTGAACGTAGAGCTCGATTTCTCCACTTTGTAAAATATTTTTGTAAAGTTTTTCTTCATCCATTATTACGAATTGTCGTTAAACGGTGACCATTTGTAAACAAACCCCTCAGGTCAAGTAAAATCCTATTTTTTTGTTAAAATTAATGTAAATTAGAATTTTCGCAGATAAAAAATATTTTAAATTAATTTAATTTTATTTTTAATTGAACAACAGTAATTTAAGATTTATACAAAATTTATAATTATCATTTAGATTTTTACATATCAGTCGAGTTAAAGGAAACGCATTCATGTTAACGGTCAATTTGTATTCAATTCATTCAATGCGTTTGTTTGGGTGCTTGTTGAAGGAAAATCGGTTTTGCTGAAATCGGTTTTGTTTCAGGGTGTAATAATTCATAAATTCAGTTCTTAAAAAGGAAGAAAGAAAGAAAGAAAAAAAAGGAAAGAAATTAAGTAATTCTTGTTAAAAAGCAGTAATTGTGACTATTTCCTTCCAGGTCTTGAAATTGTGACTTCAAGAATGGATCCTTTTACACAGGTATTTCACCCAAATTATCAATTAAAATTTTCTTGTGAAAAATATACTGTAGTTAAATATTTACCAAGCATGGTAGGGCAAAATAATTTTTTTTTAGTTTGACTCTGAGCATAAACAATTTTTTTGTAGCTAATTTAGATTTTTCATAGTTAATTCGTTACATAGGCGTGTCTGAATCAACGTTTATTCTGTATATATTTGGTACAAGTGTCTGAGTGACCTAGTTACTTTTAGTAAAAAAAAGCGTATTTCATGAGGTCCTATGTTTTTGCTTATATTGTGCTTATATCCTTTGTTTTAGAGAATGATAGAGCGCGCCAAAATAAGACGTGAAAAATTAGACAACCACATTGGCCAAAAACAAGAACTAGATGAAATCACTGTTCTACATGAAAGCAATAATATAAATGAGAAAGGCAGGGAGTTTATGAAGGGTTTAAACAAAGAGGAAAAAAACAAGAGAGAAAAGCAGTGCCTTTCAGGCATAAGAAAATCCAAACTCCAAAAGTTAGCGCAGTTTTACTCTAGCAATGATGAAAATATACTTTTAGAAAATGAAGAAGTAGAGGAGCAACCCAATGAATCTAAAAATACTGAGAAACAAAACTGCTGCAAATTGACAAGGTATTATTTCTTGCTTGAAATTTTTTTTTATTGCTTAGTTGCATTAAAGTATTTCATTAAAAATTTGAGTCTAGCAAAATTTATTTCAATATTATGTGTTGTTTGGTTCACATAATAAAACATTTTTGAGTGATATTAAAATTTGTAACAATACAAACTTACAGTGCATGTGTTTTGTAATCCATAAACTTGATGAATAAAAGAATTTTACTTTTGGCAAAGATCTATATAATTTTGCTCTGACATAGTTTCATGATGAGTGAAAGGCAATCAGTTCTGTACCTTTGAGATTAAAAATGCTGTTTCTAGGATTTCATCGTTAAAACTACATGCTTGGGAAAATACCTGTCAATAATATGTATTATTGGTCATGAAGTTACCAATCGATGTTGTCAACATTAAAGAATTGCTAACTAACTTTGAATGATAAAATAAAAGTATTATTTTTATTGAACATCAATGTGTTTTGATTATAGGTTGAATGAATTAGCAACAAAAATTCGACAATGGGAAAATGATTCTAACCTTCCTGTGCATTTTGCCACAAAATCCTGTTCTAATGTAAGTATGGAAAACATGTAAAACCAAAAATTGTATTTCTGTACTCAGTTACAATTTTTTTCACAAAATGTATATACTATGTTTTTTGAGAAAGTAGCAAAATTTAGAACTTAAGAAACTACAAAGGATCAGGCAACGGAAACAAATTTTTTCAGTTAATTTTCGTATTAAAAACTTATTATAATTCTGTCTGTCCAAATGTTGGTCCTGAATTTTCCTAGGTTAAAATTTTAAAATCATTCAAAAGTTTTAAATCAAAGTGCTTTTAAAAAAACGTCAAAAATTATAGCTTTGGAATGAAATACTGTATGAAAATTTGGAATTTTAATTAAATTATGTAATGAAAAATTTTCTTTTAAAGGTGATTGGCCTTGAGGAAAGACCAAAAAAAGAAAAGCAGAACGTAGAACAAAGCATATTGAACACATCTACTGTTGAAAAGTTGGTAAGGGTCAGACTTAAAAATTCAGATGTAATTTTTTTTTTTACTACCGTGTGGGAGAGTCGACACATTACATTTATATGCTTAAAATTGCACAAACATGTTTTAACCTCTTGCGGTGCAAATAAATTCACGGTTGCGCGTGCCAGAACAGTTGAATGCAAATCATTTCGGGACGCGTTTAGACAGCAGTCCAAAGGTTCCAGAAGATATAAAGGTTCAACTGATGATTAAATTACTTATGTATGAGTACTAAATTTATTTATTAATATTCTTGCAATATTTTTCCCAAAAACCCACGACCGACGGCTTGTGTAGCTCGTCTTTAGCGTTCCGATAAGACATCATATTGATGTATCTCGATAATATCATATTGACTTTTACTGCAAGTGGGTTAGAATACTTTTACCAATTTCCATCTTTTTCTCAATTTTTTTATGGTATTTTGGGTTTATATTTTCTTTTTTATAGGGTATAATTTTACGAGAAAGAATTAAAAAAAATAATATATTTTTATAAAAAAACCTTCAGTAAGAACCAAATTTAATGGTTTTAATTTTTTTTATGTTAGTACCTTATATAGTCGTACCTTCAGTTTATTTTGCAAAGCAAAAGTTTCATAAGATTTCTATTCTATTATAATCTAATAATAAAATGCTATGACGTTTTACAGTGGGTATTGTTAGGCAAAAATACTTTGACTGTTTCTTTAAATTTAAAATAATAATAATAATAACAATATACTACCGCTATTTTGCCCGTGAGTATTAGAGGTATTTTTTTTATTTCTTTTTAAAAAGTCATGAAAAAACGTCGACTTTTTTATCAGAGTTTAATGGAAGATGGAAGCACCTCTTTGTAAATAAGTAAGTATGCTTAATATCAGAATATAAGAATATATTTTTTTCAGTGCTCCCAGGGATTCTCATTCTCCGCAAATAATTCAAAATTGATTTATGACTTTGGAAAGAACCAAGAAAAGGGTAAAAACTTGTCAAGTTCAGAAAATAAATGGACACAAAAGGGGCAAGAGATCGTCGGTTCTGAATCAAAAGCTTTTTTGGGCGATAAAAAATTATTAGAAAAAAGTGATAGTCAAATCACTGTGGGATGTCAAAGTCTGGTTTTAAAGAAAGCAGCTTTCTTTGAATCAACCATCAAGGACGAACAAATCAAGTCTACCAAGGACCCAGCTGAATTGTCTTTGGCTGAAAGGAAGGCAATATTTGAGAAAAACAAATGTGAGACATCTTTGTCAAGGCCTTGTTTAACAACTCCTAAAGCATCCATTGACTCCTTGAACACCGAAAGAAAGTTGCTTAAAAAAATTGCAAGTTCTGACGAACCTGTTTTTGAGGGAAAAAAGGAAAGCAAAACCAGTGAAGTACTTGAATCCAATTCAGGACAAGTAAACAGTAGGAATCAGGATGAAGGGAACAAACTAAAATGGCGTGAAAACTATTTAAATATATCGACCGAGGGATGGTCTGATATTATGAAATCTACAAAAAACGTAGACGTTAATGCTTCATTTTCGACCAAGAGACCACCAGATGATAAAACAGAATGTATTCCTGAGCCACCGCCATTGCCCAAATCATCAGTACAAGTTTCATCAGAATTAGAAAACGTTGTAAAAATAAAATCTGAAGTTAGCACTTCAAGAAGCGGAAGGTTATATCCCAGTTTAAGTAATCTGGACGTGTCTGGAGAAATTGATATTATTCATTCTGAAATGAACTCGTCTAGTGAAAGGTAATAATCTCGTAAAGTATTAATTGCTTTAAGTTAAAAATGATTTTATTAATAAAAATAAGTAACTAGTTTTAATAAGGATCTTCATTTCGGTGCGAGTAAATCGTCTCACGCTAACTCGTTTTCTCGCTTGAAAGCGACCCATAAACCAAAACTTCTTTTTATGCTGATCCTTTACATAAAATTCTTCCGAATTTCAGCAAGAACAGCAACATTTACCTCAATATGACATTGATGGATTTATTGGATATCAATAAAAATAACCCTTCCACTCCTCCAAGTGAACAGTCTTTTACAAATTCAAAGGAGTTTCAGATATTAAACAAATTGGACAAGCTGTTTGATTATGAATCCAATGACCTTTCATCTGAAAACGATGACGAATGCGAAATTATCCCGAGTCCTCCGAAAATGATGAGGAGCTCAAGCTTCGAATATAAAAGTAGCGACGATAAACCAGAATCGTTATTACATACTGTGAGCTTTTACAGAAAACTACAACAAACCTCGGTAAAAATAATGTTTTTTGAATTGTTATAAATTTTGTTTCTCGTTTATAATGTATTATAATGTATCTATTTGTTTTTATAATTTCAGTGTCCAAAAATTAAAAACACCATCTGTGAAAAAGAAAGCGAAATGGAAAATATTGAAGACGAAAGTATATTGGTTCAAAGCAAAATTCAGTCCTTACTAGTGGAAGTTAATAAGCAGCAAACCATCATATCACAGGCCAGTCAGGCTTTGAACTTGTGTCTCTCTACTGTAGAATTCTCGGGCAGTGGTGAACAGGTCGAGGGGGAACGACTACTGTTGTTGGCCAGTTTGTATTTATTCTTATTTTTCCATTTCTTTTCCCTGTTTTTAACATCTATAAAGGACCGTCACCCAAAGAGTGAATTTCTAACATTTTATTGAATAACTGAATGCGTTTAATTACCAGAAAATTACAGTTTTTAATATTCAAGGTCATAAGCGACAGGCTTGTTTAAACGAAATTCAAAGATTAAAGGTTGAAAATAGCTTGCAGCCACAAGGGGAGAAAGATTTATGCCTTGAGAGAGGCGATGTCTACCTCACAAACATTTCTGTTACACTTAAAAGAGGCGTTTCAAAAGCATTCACACTAGGTAAGCAAATTTTTTGGTAGTGCTAGATGAAAAAAATAGAAATTCCCGAAATCACAACTTACAGTGAGATAAGTAAAATAAAATTTTTCTCTATTGTGGTAACATCACAGTCGTTTAACCTCTTGACTACGTGGGACAAATATGTCCCTTTTCTTAAAAGACACCCCTATGGTTTATTTTTGACCGCAAAGATCCGGCCGAAAGACCGGGGCGAATACGCCCCTTGCGGCAGGAAACTGTTAAGTGAGGTATATAGATTCAAAAAATTGACATGCCGTTAAAAAACAATCAGAAATAAGCAAAATATTACGAATATTACGTAATAAATGCTTTGGGACATATATGTCTCAGTGTTCACTAAGAAGAAGAAGAAGATATATATATATATATATATATATATATATATCTTCATTCGTATATATATATATATATATACGAATGAATGGGATACATCATTTCCATTAACCCCTCCCCCTCCCCCATGAAATGAATTTAATTTCGACATGCTTAGGTGCGGTAATTGGTAGATGACTACAGACAACAGACAATGAATTATTCGTACAAGAGTCCAAACGAAAAGACTTGCACAAAAATCCACAAATTGTGAGAAGCCAGAGTTCGGCCTACGTCATAAAATAGCAAAACGAAAGAAATGCTTCAACTGTGCACAGAAAAAATATCGAGAATAGAACAGAATATATACAATAGGGGCCAAAAAAATCCGGACAGGGAGTAGGATGCATTAAAAGTACTTTTCCTGTCCGCCAGGCTTCAAGTATATCTCGCAAATGATTTTTATGTTTAATATAAAGTTGCGACATTGTTTTGGGTCAAAAATTTTTTACCTGCTATGACAATTGGTCAGTATGATCGAGAAAACGGCTTCGATAAAGAGAATGAGTGAGCTCAACAAATAGAAAGTTTTAGCTTTAAGGACGAGAAAGTTAAAAATCCGGAAAATTAGCGCCAGGGTTGGCTTTATTAAATGTTCCGCTAGCAATTTTTAAGAAAATTGCGAAAAAACCAAGGCAATAAATAGAAAACCTGGCTCAGACGAGTTAGGAAGACTACAGGGCTGGAGGAGCGCATTATGAAGCGCATAAGCCTTCAAATGCGCTTGAGAACTGCTGAGGAGATGTAAGATGTGAATTTACGGAAAGTACTGATACTGAAATAAGTACCCTAACAGTTCGAAGAAGACTTGGGAAGTCGGTTTGTACGCACGAAGACCTCCCAAAATGCCCCTTTGGACCCAAAATATGCGTCAAAAACGTCAAGAAAGGGCCAACCAGCATTCGAATTAGACTCTGGCTGACTGGAGGAAAGTAATATCGGACGAATCAAAATTCAACATCTTTGGGTCGGATGGAATAATGTACGTGAGGCGAAGAACAGGGTAAAGGTACTGCAAGAATTGCATTATCCATACCGTTAGACAGGGAGGCAGCCGAATGGCCTGGTGATGTTTTTTTTTATCATGTTTTCGGACAGCTGACTCTAGTCGATGGAACTGTGAATGCCTAAGTACATACAACTACTTCAGGAGAATCTAACTCCTTCAATTCAGCAGCTCTTTTTGGAACTGAAGACGTCATATTCCAAGGTGATTCTGCGTCTTGTCAGAAAAAAAAATATATATATATATATATTTATTTATTTATTTATTTATTCAGTTTGTCAAATTCATTTGTGTATCAAGTCAGCAAGAAACCGCTTTGCAAAATTCGATTAGTAATAGTGAAATTTTCGCCCCTTACCTCCAATCCCTATGCACCTCAAAGGGTTAATAAAAATGATATAACAGTCACTTTAACCCTTTTATTGGTTTTTAAAACAATATTGGGCTAACTTGGGTTACCGCTGTCTTGATGCAATCGCGATATCTGTCGGAATTTGCCCTTATCATTTTTTGTAAAAACTTTTCCAAACTTTGTAAATCTTACACGTATCATCAATCACAAGGTAAAATTTTTGAAAAGTTAATACTCGGTGTTCTAAACACTGAAACCGAGGTTTGACTGTGATACGAGTTTATAGAGCCATAAACACAACACTTATCTAATATAGAGAAAAAATATTTAAAGTCGATTAAATCAAATTATGAAGGGGAAAATAATGAAAAAAAATTTTTATTTTATATTTTAGAGGACAATCTTCAGTACTTTGTTTGTTTAGTTAAAAGCGATGAACGCGTTTTAGCAACTCCTGCTGTTTGTGCAACAAGAGAAAACTTAAAAGATTTGGCTTTGCAATTTCCTGGTCAAATTAAGCTGGAGGGATTATTAAGTAATTTTAAAGTTACTGTTGAAGTTTACATCCTTGAACTTGGCAAAGAATTATTGCCACATGATGTGAAGTACCACTTAAATAACAAAAAGGTAAAGAAAAACAAAAAAGACGTAATTTATGAGAAATAATTTGGTTTAGGTCATGGACTCTTTCAGATTATACATATGGCACACTACCAAGGGCCTGGTAGGTGAGAGGTTAGAGCACTCGCCTATCACTCCAAAAGTCGTAAGTTCAAATCCCATTGGGGGAATATTATCCAGTCTGTTTTTCCATACAATGTTTCCTAAATCTATCCTCTGTCCTTTCACTTAAAAATTTTCTCCAAAACTCTCAGCCTTGGCAGTAACGTTTAGTCAAATAGAAAGGTAACCGACTCAAATAATACGAAATATATTTCAGCTCATATAAAAATTCGCCTATACAAATAAAATTTAGGACTAAAAATGAATTGAAACACAGTATGGTTCATAGTTGACCCTAACGAAAAAAAGAAATAACGCTCTATCGTTGGTAGTATGTGATGTGAAAAGAATACTTCTATTGTATTGTAGATGATGCAAGGTCGAATGTACTTCTTTCTCTAAGCACATTGGAACCTGTTTTAAACATGAAAAATTAATTGCAGGAGAAGAAGCTTCTGACACCTTTGAAAAATAAAAAAGCCGAATCCAAACTGATAAAGCCTCACCTTCAAAGTCCTGCAGGACCTAATGCAGTTCGCACGAGTCTTTTTCAAATGTGTGGATTTATTGTTTTTTCATTGAAAGAAGTCACACGAACCCAATGGACTCTCAATAAGGTGATCGAAATGCTTTCGTTTTTAAGATAATGAGCTTTTTTTTAACTCAGCCTATCTGCTTTATTTTTATTGTAAAGTGAAGTAACTAACGTGAATTTTTATTACTATAGGTACCATTCGTTAGTCCTTTGGAGGGGTCTATATCAATGACAATACAATCACAATTGCGTTTAAATGATGAATTTAGAGGTTTTTTAACCATGTTTGATGACATATCTGGTCTAGGAGCCTGGCATAGGCGGTGGTGTCGTCTATCATCTCACATTATATCGTATTGGAAATACCCCGATGATGAACACAAAAAGGTAAAGATATTGCAGTGCAATTCTATTTAAAACTTATATCAGTGCAAGCATTTCCTCACCGTTATTATACTTTTACTAACTTTACTTTACTTTAATTTTCGTGAGCCCGCTTCTCCGTTAGGGTCGCGGGGGTGAGGGAAGCAATCAAGGACTTCCAACTGGCGCGATCTTCCGCTATTGAAGTCAGAGAACCCGGGGGTTATCAGGCGGGATTCGGCCAAGGCCTTCACCCCCCAGGCCATGGGCACAGCCGAGATCCAACAACCTCTCCCCGTTCGGGTTATAGTCGGGGTCGCCGTTCCTCCCCACCACGCCCCTTCACGTCTCAGAGTCGTTCCCCACATGGGCGTTGAAGTCCCCCATCAGGATAAAATTGTCCGTCCGCTTTAGCCGCTTTTTCATAGCGGCTTCCACGTCCAACAGGAAGGCGGTTTACTCTGACTGGTCGTTAGGTGCGTACACCTGCAGAACAGCCAGAGTTGACGTCTTCAACTGAAGTGTCAGTACCGCCATCTTTCCCCCCAACGGGGTCCATTCAATCACCCGGTCCGACAGCCGGGGGCTCGTGAGTATCCCCACACCCGCCTGCGGCACCATTGCAGGGTCGACTCCGGAGCAGAAGAGTTTCCATCCTTCGGGAAGATCCACGGTCTCGGAGCCCCTTTTCTTGGTGGAGGAGACACCCAGGATATCCAAACGATACCTTTTGGCCTCCTCCACCAGTTCCAGGCGCTTCTCCACCGTCAGCGAGAAAACATTCCATGTTCCGGTCCTAAGTCGCAGTCGTCGTCCAGTTTTCCGTCCCATATTGCCCCCCCTCGGGCATTGCGCCTTACCCCCACGATCCCTAAAACGGATGGCGAGTCCATTGTTAGATCTACCCATTTCGTAGAGGTTCAAAGGGGAGATGGGAGTCCACCCAGGCAGTGTCCCCTGTACCTGGGTAAGGCTACTTACTCGGGGAGGGCGTCAGGTATCCCCGAGGCTCCGTTCACGACCCAACTCCCCTGTGTCATGCACCCCATCGGCACGGGTCGCCTAACACCTTAGGGTTGGGAGGCTGATTGCAGTGTAAAATCACTGGGCGGTGGGGTCGCCACATCGCTACGCCTTAATACTTTTACTAATACTACTAAAAATATATTTGAAAATTGTTTACCCTTCTCGGGTATTACAATTACAATTACAATTACAATTACAATTGATCTGAAACAAATTCAGCCGCATCATATTGTAAACACAAGAGCAAATACAAAAGAGGAACAAAACAAAATTTAAATTATACTTTTAAAAAATGTCAAATAAATCATAAATTAATTTAATTGGTATTGTAATTAGCCAGTCTGAATTCAAAGAGGTTCAGTGAATAAAGGAATGTGCGTATTGACCTCTTCTTTTGAACGTTCACACACCGTGCTCAAAGATTGGAAGTGAGGAAGTATTTTGACATATACATTCAAAAATGAGCATTATTTAGCTGATGTTTCATTTTTTAGGTTCCCCTTGGTACAATTGATTTGAAGTCAGTAATAACTGAAAATGTCGGTTCGGTATCTCGCGACATCTGTGCGAGATTATACACTTTTTTGCTGGAAACTACGAGACCAAGGTTAAGTGGGGATAGAAACTCTTTAATACTGAATGTTCAGGACAACGTTACAACTATTAGGTTAGCTAAATTGAGACTGACTTTTGCGAT
Organism: Columbicola columbae; assembly: GCA_016920875.1. Classification (NCBI taxonomy): domain Eukaryota; kingdom Metazoa; phylum Arthropoda; class Insecta; order Psocodea; family Philopteridae; genus Columbicola; species Columbicola columbae. The sequence continues at coordinate 16,339,047 of JADMLL010000004.1, read as the reverse complement.
ACTGGAATTTTTAACTTTTTAGTGTAACATAATTTTTTTGTTCAATGTAGGCATTTGCTATCTGCAGATAGCAAGCAGGAAATGATGGCATGGTGCAAAAAATTGAACACGACTTTAGATTTATTGAGAAGTTGGAAGGGTAATAGTGATTCTTAAGGTTATTCATAGTAAATTCATCTCTTGTAAGTATTTTTTAAAATTTTGTTAATTTAAGGTTAATTTTTAATGAGTGCTTACAAATATTATTTTATATGAAAAACGGTCAACATAAAAAAATTGATAGTCGTTAAGGGGACATTTATGTAATTCTTATCCTACTTCATATTTATAACGATTTTTTTTTCTTTCAGAAAGAAAGCAGACGATTTCTTCTTTCATTAATTCGTAGTGTCTTGTAACTCTAAGCGAATCAACGTTTATGATCACACTTAAGATTTTTGCTTGTACAACCTGTTTTTTTTTAAGGGTAAATTAGTAAGTTAACAGACAACTCATTGTGGGCTATATCATATTTTTTACATGACTATATTTTATTCTATTTAACTAACAATTATTATAACTCTTAGGCTTAAAATTAATATAAATATATCGCGGATAATGTATCTTTTTCTTGTAATTTTTTTTATTCAAATTAAAATTTAATTATTCGCGTTTGAGATTGCAAACATATACCGCCGATTCTAAATTTTAAATTTTTAAAACGAGTGTTAGCCTACCGTCGTTTGTAGACTGTCATGGTAATAGCGCTTCCGGGTTCCTTTCGGCCTTCGCGCCACTTTTGAGTTTATTGTCTCTAGGCTGAGTTTTAAATATTGTAACATGCATTTAAATTTAAGTTTTGAACATTTCCGCCCACCGAATTTTTATTTAAAATTCCGCACCAACGGGAACAATTATAAGTTTATGCACAGCGCGTCTTACAACACTACCGCCCACTCTTATATCCGCGACACGAACTACCCCATCCGCGCCCGGGTAAATGTTTACGACTTTTCCTAACGGCCAAGTCAAGGAGGAGGTTTTTTCTCCACTGAGATAGACTATTTGTCCTATCGCTAAGTTTAAAAAACCTCTAGACCATTTCCCCCTCACTAGAGTATGAAGGTACTCTTGGTGGTAGCGTTTCCAGAATGCTTGACTAAATTGCTGAACTAACTCCCAACGGTTTTTGGGATGCATCTGGAGATCGTAGGGCTTTTCAGGAACGGCGACTAAGAGTCCGCCCACCAAAAAATGTCCCGGGGAAAGAAAATCTACCCCTTCATTAGGGTCAGAAGCTAAAAACTTAAGGGACGGCTATTCAAGACTGCTTCTAGCATCCTACAATGCAATGTGGTGAACTTTTCTATTGTCAAAGTAGTATCCTACTACCTTGTAAAATAGTAGTTTCCCTGACTTTACTGCTGCCTCATGCAGCCCAGCAAAATGTGGTGAATAGGCAGGATTGAGTTCCCAGATAACTTCTCTGTAACTCAAGAAGGAACATATTTCCTCGCTACGTTCTTCTAAGAACTGTTGACATTCTTTCAACAGCCGGCGAGCGCCGATGAAGTTTCTGCCATTGTCGGAACGCAACCGGTAAGGTAGAGATCTTCTAGACTCGAAACGCTGGAATGTTGCTAGGAAGACCGCTTTAAAGAGTTCCGTAACGGGCTCCAGGTGCACAGCTTTCGTGGATTCACATACGAAGACGCAAATGTAGATTTTATGATGGGGGCTCTTTCGTCTTCTGGTTTCATTTACGGTGAAGGGTCCAGCCTTGTCCAAAGTGGTTGAGGCAAAGCATCGGGATGGACGAACTCTAGAGGCCGGAAGTGCACCCATTTCTGGAGGATTTGGCTTTCCATGCCACCGTACAGATCACGGGCACCCATGTATTACCTTCCGCAGCAGCGAGGGCAATGATGTAATCCAAAATTTTCTTTGTATGAAACAAGATACGGTGATAATGCTCACATATTAACTTCGATAATGGAGAATTTTTTAATAAAAGGATGGGGTGCTTCTCTGCTTCTGGTATAAGAGCATTAGCTAGTCTACCACCGACCCTCATAACACCCTTGGCATCTAACCACGGGCTTAGCTTTAGAAGCCGTTTTGTAGGGGTGTTGTGAAGTTGAGCCGAATAATATGACATGGAGGAAGACTTTATGTCTTCCTCCATGTCATATTTTTGGGCTAACAGCACACAATGCGTGAGAGATTCTTCAGTTCGATGACCTTGAGAGCTCCCGTTCGCCTTTCACCTCTTCCAGTTCGATTGTTATATTTATATCTGAGAATATATGCCAGTACTCTTAATACTTTGCCGAATGTCGAGCATCTGTTTACTAGATCCTCAAAGAAACTGCTTTCTTCAGGGACCTGATTGACTACCAAGATGGTGTTTTCCTTGATTTCCGGAATTTCCATCACCGACGAAACCGAATTGTATTCCCAAGATTGGGGGTCTTTGTGGAGAAATTTAGGTCCCGCCCACCATAAGGAGTTGTTAAGAAGTTGAGTTGGATGTAATCCTCTGGTGGCGCAGTCACTCGGGTTTTCAAGGGTTGAAACATCTCCAGTGCATATCTTTTGTCAGTTCCTGGATTTTGGATACTCGATTGGCGACGTAAGTTTTTAATTGAAATGGAGGAGTTCGGACCCACGCGAGCACTATCTGCGAGTCGGTGAACAAGTGTATGTTTCGAATTTGTAAGTTATCCAAAGCCTGGAGAACGTTGTGACACAACTGAGACATTAGGAGAGCTCCATTTAGTTCCAGTCGTGGGATGGATATGGTAGAAAGAGGGGCTAACTTGCTTTTAGAAGTCAAGAGATTCGACGATACAGTTCCATCCAGTCCCAGTTGAGCCCCTTCAGAGAACCCAGCTAGGAAGATGTCAGCATCCCTCTCCAGGATGGATCTTGGAATGCGGATTTTCTCCAGAGCTGATATTTCTTGCGTAAAGCAGCTCCACTTTGCAACTAGATTGTCGGGTAAAGACTCATCCCAGTCGATCTTAAGAGTCCAAAGCTTCTGGAGAAAAAGCTTCATCCAGAAGACAACAGGTGAGACGAAGCCGAGGCAATCAAATGTTCGAGCAATGTAAGATAGACAATTCCGTTTAGTCACCAAAGAAGAAAAGGCTCGAACTTTGTAGCAAAAATAACCGTCCAGTGCGTCCCACTGGAGACCCAGGACCTCCATAGTTCTATTGGCGTCGCCAAAACAAATTTTTCCATTGTTCTGGGTTGATGTGTCGTCCAAGACTTCGGGGTGACTGGACGCCCATTTTCTACGATTAAATCCACCCCGACGCATAAGTTGCATAAGGTGAATTTTCATTTGTCTGGCTGCTTCGACAGAAGGTACCGACCCGACGAAATCGTCAACATGAAGATTTTTGCTGTTGCTGCTTCTGGAAAAAGATGTCCATCCACATTCAGCAATTCGTGAACTGTTCGTTGTGCTAGGTAAGGTGAGCACCTTAGCCCAAATGGTAGCACATTAAATTCCAATTCTTCCAGGCTAGCGTCTGGAGAATCGCGGTAGAAAATGTGAAGGTACTTTCTATCTTCTGAAGAAACTGAGACTGCGAAACATCATCTCGACATCCGCCATCAAGCCAACTTTGGTGAGGCGAAATCTGATTAGAATGGAATTCAAATCTGTTTGAAGCTTCGGTCCTATCAACAATAAATCGTTGAGTGTAGCTCGTGGGCAAGCAGGACCAACGAACGCTGGAGGACTAGCATTGAAGCAAATCCGTACCTGAGTAGTCAAAGCTGACTCTCTGAGAATCACAAGTTGTGGCAAAATATACGAAGCCGTACTAAAATCACAGGGCACCATTTGCTCCAGCTCCAGATATGAACGAATTTGTTCCATATATTGGTTTTTAAGGTTGTATCTTTGCTTAGTCTTTTCTCCAGACTTTTATAACTAATTATTGCAGACCTGCAATTTTTTAATTTTTCCGGGCAACCGCCAGGTTTAAAAGGGAGTCGTACGGAAAATCTACCATCGGGTAGCCGTTGAGTGGTAGAAGTGAACAAGCGTTCACAGTAAACGTCTTCAGAGTTGTCTAAAGATGACGCCAACACTTCTTCGGTTTTCCAAAATTTTTCCATATTAACTTCCAATGGAGAAGACAAAGTGGAAATTAAAACTTCTTTAGCTTCTTTGGAGCTTTCTGGAACAGTTCCCGCAATTACAAAGCCAAAAATAGTTTTGAGAGCTATTAAGCCACTGGAGTCGTTGAATATGTGTTCTTCTCCAGGCTGGAGAATTTTCGGTAGGATATCTGACCCCAAAATTAATTCAATTTTGGAAGATTGTATAAAAGTAGGATCGGCTATATCTAGGTGGTGGAAATTAGTCTTGATTTCTTCTGGAACATCCGTAGCAGGTAAGTTCCCACATAAACTTTTTCTTTTCAGGACGACTGCATTAACGGATAACGTCATCTCAGGTGATTGTCGTGGGCTTACGATGAGATAAATTTGTCGTAGTGCATTAATTTTATTCTCAGCAAGTCTTTTTTGGATTTTGCACTAAACTTAAAGGGTAAACGCAATTTTTTATCAGTTCATACGAGGCGACAAAAGTTTGCGCCCCGCTATCGAGTAAAACTCGCACAGGTAGAAAAAATTGAAAAGAGTCTTTTATTTCACACTGAACTGTTCCCAATAAAACTTGTGCATTTAATGACGTGGCACAACTCAGTATGGCAGCATTAGATGCCTCATCTTTGTGTAACAAAGTGTGATGAGGTTTGTTACAGACAGAACAAACAAGCGAAGATGGACAAGGTTTATGAAAAGGTCCTAAACAATTTAAGCAACACCCTTTTCGTTTCAATTTTGGCGTCCTGATTGATTTCGTGATTGGTGGTGGCAAATTGGACATAGTCTAATAAATCTTCAAATTTATGAATTTCGGAACCTTGGGGGCGAGACATATCAAATTCCCTCTGCATCTTGGAGTTCAAATTGGTAAATGCTATGTAGAATATCTTAAAGTCGGCCAGATCTGTTATTTTAGTAAGATGTTTTAGTGCTGCCGCGGAACTACGAAACACGGTTAAGAATTTAGACAAATCTGCTCCCGGACTTTTTTTTTGAAAATTAATTAGTTGAGACAGGTAGTAAAAGCCTAGTCTCCTCTCCTTTTGATTTCGGTTTTTCAACAAAATCAGGACTTGTTCATAGTTGTGATCCTCGATTTCTAAATCATCAATTATCGTGAGGGGTTCATCCTTAAGGTATCTTTTTAAATAGATCAGTTTTTGCGTCGACTTTAAATTGGGGTTAGTGTCGATGGTGCTCTTGAACAAACTGAACCACTTTGAAATGTCCCCCGTCAGTTATGTGTAATGTATAAAATGTAGTAAGTAGCTTGAATAGGGTTTCTTATTCAAATACAAATATCAATAATTTTTTTATCTCTCGTTTCGACTAGAGACCACGATGTTTTTTCAACTCATTTGCACTCTTATTTGCTCGAGTAAGTTATTACATGAGTTGAAAATATGCTCGATTATGAGTCATCTACCTTTCGTTGAAGGCTGTCTCGCTTACTGGACATACTACCAAGGTTGTGAGCTTTGGGGAAAGGATAGTGGATAAATTGAAGGAAAACATTTAAGGTAGGAAAAGCGGGAGAAAAACAGGCGGGGAATTTTCCACCCAGGTGGAATTTGAGCCCTTGGAGTGATAGGCGAGTGCTCTAACCTCTCGCCTACCAGACCCCCTACTAATATCAGTAATAAAATAAAGTTAGTGTTTTTCAATTGTTTACGTGCTCAGTCTTGCTTAAGCAGAAAAATTATTGGAAAGTACAATATATATTCTTTGGTAGACTGCACTGGAAATGTTAACTGGCCGTAGACGGCTTTTCCTGAAGTAAAGTGGACTTTCTATTTTTCTATTTTATTTGGTACCGTAAAAGAAAAAAAAATAGAGGAAAATTAAGTGCAAATACAGATATATTTGTAGATTGCTTACTCAATTTTAAATAAAAATTTGTTGTCCTACCCTACGGGTAAGATAGGGGTAAACTTTAAACTATTAAAGTAAAAAAAAATTAAAATTTGTTATTTATTATTGTATTTTCCGTCTTACCGTATAATTGAAAAAAATTTTATAACTTCCTCGCTTAAAAATTGTATATATTGTATAACCCAGAGGTCGGCAAACTACCGCTCCTGAGCCGCATGCGGCTTTTATCCTTAGCCGCGGTTCTTCCACAAAATGTTTAGTATAGGCCCAGAATAGTATTTATTAACTTAATATCAAGCTTTATTTAATATACCGTTAGTTAAACTAAGACATACAGTAATTAACAAACGCAAGCTTAAGAAGGTACTTTTAAGCCTAATTATTTTGTTGAAAATGTCTCTTTCAATAAATTTCAGTTTTGTGTGGTTTATATTTGGCTCTTTTAGATGAAGAGTTTGCACTGGTACAACTTTCCACCGAACGCTGATAATATGTAACCATTGTTGTTTGTAATTATACTATATTATGAAGCAAAGAAGTGTTCTTACTTTTTTTTTTTAAATTAAAGTTATTTAAAAATAATTTTTTTTTTCTTCAAAAATTAAACAGGGAAATTCGAAGTAAATTTATTAAGGTAAAGAAAATGTTATAAATCACCAGTAATTGTTTTTTTACTACCTAAAGTAAATAAGATAGTTAATTGTTAGAGTGTCAACTTTCATTTGTTTTTGGTAGTTATCTGAACGTGTTACTCAATGAATGATCGTTTAATTTAATTAAAATGAAAACATAGTTCAGAAGAGAAGGGAAATTTTTTTTATATTACTGTTCTGTTTGCTACACTGATATTTAGAATATAAAATAAAACATTTAAATTTACTATATTAATAATTGAAATATATCCAAAGTTTTCTTCCAGGTCTTTTTCGACTTTGAGTCATCTAGAAATGATAGGGATATTACGACTAACTAAAGTCCTTTTTTAAGTACTTATTCTTACTAACAATTTAAAGTGCCTATCTATAATAATATTATAATAATATTTTTGAGAAAAACGACATGTCTTTTTTCGTAAGTTTTGTTAACCACTTATTTTACCACTTATTTAATCAGTGTTCCTAAATAAATACTCGCAGCAAAACGTTTGAACCTAAAATTCTGAAAATGTTAAAAATACATCAATAAATTCTAAAAATACTTATAGAAATAAGAAACTAATTATATATTGCTATGGGTTAAAAAATTGTTGGGTTGTGTTCGAACTTTTTGAGTGACACCCGTACCTTTAAAAGAATTTATTCTTTCGTATAAAAGGTTTGTACATGGTTTTATAGGGCTGTTGGCTCTAACATTCCGCCATTTCGTAGACCTGATTTAAGATCAGCTGGAACTAATCTTCTAAAACAGTTCTCTAAGTAGTTGGCCATACTTTTGTACAGATGAAACTTAACTCCCATAAGAGTATGCTTTTCATCAGGGTAAACCTAAAGAAAAGATTTCAATTATTGTTTTGTTAAAATTTCTTTTAAATATTCTTATTTACTTTACTTCAAATTTTGTTAGGTTTAAAAGATTAATTTAGAGCAACATAATTCCTTCATGTTAAATTATTTTTCTCCGCCTATCACAATGATAAATGAATCAAAGTTTTCTATATGCTGTATTTGGCGAAAGAATGATTATTAGACAATTAATTTAATAATGAAACTTCTTTTCGTATTTTCTATAATTTAGTATAACTTTTTTAAGCACTAAGAGTTTACCTGTTGAGTAAATGTAACTCCTTTAGATACCAAAGCTTTAACCAAAGCCATGGATTGCTGGAAATGTACATTATCGTCTGCAGTTCCGTGTATCAAGTAGAAAAATTTGTCGCGAAAGCTTTCTGCCAACTTACTTATATCAGCTTCTTCATATCCTTTATAATTATCGGTGACATTGGGCAAACCCATGTATCGCTCCGAGTAAGCTGAATCTGGAATAGTTAGCAATATTCAGCCTGAAAATTTCACTTTAAAATGTTGACCGATTTCCCACCTAAATCCTTTTGATTAATTCCTGGGGGTAAGAATGGCAACAATACTAACATAACACCTAAAGCCAGACCAATTACTTGGGTTCGAGATAGGTGACAGTTACAACGGACGTTCAAGGTTGACCGGGACTTTTATTTCTTGAGAGAAAACAGATCCCACAAAAGGCACCAATTTACGTCAGCTTTTCAAAGTGTTTCCAGGGCGCATACAGGCGTCGTTGCCATCGTTGTAGTAGCTCCCTGATTTTTTTTTGCCGCAGAAAGAACTTGGCTGTTGTAGTAGTCGGAGGACATAGTTCCGCAGTGCTTCATCTGTTGTGAATGTCTTCCCTTCCAGATGGTATTTAAGGGGTTCATACAAATGATTATTACTGGGGCCAAAATCTAAACTGCAGGAAAGATGAGGCAGAACTTCCCAGCGTATTTCGGCGAGAATTGTTGTTGTCACAACGACCGTATGAGGGCGAGCATTGTCATAGAGTAGAATGACATTTCCAGACAACATCCCAGGCTTTTTCTTGCGAATGGCCTTTCATACAGCACCAATATCAATATGGAGTAATGCTGGGCATATTGTGCTTCCTTAATCTTAAAAATCCGCATGGATAAGATCCTTCATGCCTCAGTAGACACCTGCCAAGGCCTTTTAGCGGACGGTTTTGTTTTCTTTTCTTGGGCTGCGGGGAGCCTTTATCCCACCGCTACTCTATGCTGCTTCTTTTTGGTTTATAAGGTTGAATTGTGCAGCCATGTTGCATATCAGCTAGTTTAACTTCCTTCTTTCCAAGAAATTTGGTATCACATGGCTGCTCCACAGGCACACTGCTTGTTCTCGTTTTCTCTAAAATTACTGCGTATGCAGGAAATACGTCCTGCCGGGCTCTAGTTACTCGAGAAGGAATACATAACGTCACCCGCAAGTTTCATCATGATCCGATTATTTATCGATTATTGACGTACAGAAATCCCGGTCAACCTCGAAAAAACTTTGTTTTGAAAAAATATTCGTTAAAAAAGTATGATGCAGTGGAGAAACAACAGTGATGGCAACTAAAACCATGTTTAATCTTCATATTTGAACTTTAAAAACGTCATGAATCATCATTTTTCAATACCTAAAATAACAAAGAACTTACAAAATTCAGTTCTGAAGGGTCACGAGAAACTTACCATATAATGCCCAGTTCGTTACGGGCGCAACAGAAATACCACAATGAAAGGTCCCTGAACTTTTAGCCAGTAATAAAGCTGCTATAAATCCTCCGTAACTCCAACCCCAAACGGCAACTCTGCGCTTATCTATAAAATGGAGTGAGTCGCGGAGATATCTGAAAACAGTCCGGAAATTTTTTAAAAACCGACACCAGTATTTTTAGGCGAGACGTTAAGAATGAGAAAAAGAGAATATGAGTTTTTCTCTCGGTTAGGGGTTTTTATAAGCAAACTTTATTTTAAGTAAACATCTACAAGGGTGAAACATTTGGTTTTGCTTAAAGAAGGGAACCGTAGGAGATTTTTATATTTAACAACTTACTCCGTCACTTCTAGTTGATCAGCAACTTCTACTGTCCCCAGCCTGTGGTACACTTCATGCATCAATCGATAACCTTGACCTGCTGAACCTCTTCCATCAATTTGAGCAATTATGTAGTCTTTATTTGATGCTAAGTAAGTTGACCAATCTATTTTCCAACGGTCAGTAACTAATTGCGTACCAGGTCCTCCATAACTAGAATTAAATATATTAATTATTTCTGCAAGAGTTTTTGTTTTAAGGTGCTGTGACGAAAATCGAGCATGACAGTTGTTGATCAGAACTTCCAGAAATAAACAACTAAGTTTCATAACTGTTTTGCTAAAAAAAAGCAATCTTTTACTTACACTTGAACAACTAAGGGATATCTTGTAACTTCATCTTCTTTCAATCCGGGGGGAAGATATAGTCTAACCTGAGCTTGGTATCCACCTGACATGTGAACTCCAAAAGTTTTTATATGCGGCTGAGCTTTTGTCGAAAGTTTCTCCTGCGTCATACCAATTTTACACATACTTGAAACACTTCTAAGAATTTTGAATACTTTTTACAATCTTTTTAAACGTGTGTCTACCTCCAAATCATAAAAATGATGGAGACGAAACAAAAGAGAATGTTTAATATTATCTTCGGCTCCGTGAAACTAGTGTGAATTATTTAATTGCCAATTTAAATGAAAAAATTAATGGAAAATTTACCTAAAGCAATTTTATACAACGATTTTAGTACGACAACTGAAAGTCAAAAAATTCTCATTTTAAATATCATGACCAGGTTCTCTCTTCCCGTATTATACTGCAGTTAGCAACTTATTATTGACATTTTATAGATAACTTCTTTCATCAGTGCGAACAGTTTTTCAAACAAATTATTATCTGGCTAATATTTATTTTCGAGTTTTAATTCTGTTTTTCAATTTTAAATGTAACAGAATATGGAAGGAGCTCGAACTCAACCAATACTTCGCTAGATAAGTGCTTAGACTACCCAATCACAGACCTCCCATTTTATACGATTTATATCACAGCAGATACATTGGGAATTCAATACTTCTCAACCGTGCTCCCCTTTTTGTTTCACTCAAAAGCCATTTGACATATAACTGCTTTAAGAAAACAACATTTTCTTCTAAATACTACACATTATTATTATTTTTCGTTTCGGCCAACTAGAGACCACGATGTTTTTTCAACTCATTTGCACTCTTATTTGCTCGAGTAAGTTATTACATGAGTTGAAAATATGCTCGATTATGAGTCATCTACCTTTCGTTGAAGGCTTTCTCGCTGACTGAACATACTGCCAAGGTTGTGAGCCTTGAAGGGAATTTTGGGGGAAAGGATTGTGAATAAATTGAAGGAAAACATTTAAGGTAAGGAAGAGCGGGAGAAAAACTGGCTGGGAATTTTGCACCCAGGTGGGATTTGAACCACGGCCCTTGGAGTGATAGGCGAGTGCTCTAACCTCTCGCCTACCAGGCCCCTTCACATTATTGTTATTATTATTATTATTATTATTATTTTATTTCAAAATACTAAACTTTTTTTTTCCTTCCCGACTACTCCATCGCGATAGGAGCGTTTATTCACAAAAAATTTATTTACATAGTTTTTTTTTGTACACAAATAGACTGTAAGTCTCTATTGGTACCACATACTGTAATTACATAATAATAATAATAATAATAATCTTTCTTTTTTTGTATTACTCTAAAACCTCACTTAGAAGTTTATTTTTTACAAAATTTTTAATGAAGCTTTTACTTTGGTTTTTTAATTTTTCTTCTATGCTAATATGGTTGAATGTGTTCGGTATTTTGTATTTGAGTGTTTTTCTGGTATGTTTGTTTAGTATGAGTGGTAGTTTGTAAGTGTGTGCGTGTCTTGTTTTTGTGTCTTTAGTGTGTTATACGAAAATGCCGCCTTTAGTGCCGCCAAACGAAAATGTTACGAATAAAAATAAAAATAAAAACAAAACCAAAAACAAAATGCGGCGCAGGTTGCGACATGACAAAAGGAAAAGCTTAGAATGGTCTCGAATCATCCAGACCTCTTTCCCATATTACGCTTATGGGAAGAGAAACTTCAATAAAGTTCGAGAGAGTTCGAGTACGGGTTTCTAGGAACATCGAGACTATTCTTAGCTTAAGTGAAGGTATATAAACAGGTCACTCGTAGCCAGGTATTCAGTCATTCAGTAATTCGGTTTCCCAGTCATTCAGTTATTCATTTTTGTAGTTATTCGGTTTTAAGTTTGAGTAGTAGTGGTTCAATTGTTCAGCTCGCAGCTTTTCAGTGTCGGCATGAAACACTTTTATGTAAACATTCGGTATTTATAAATAAACGTTTTTAAGTGAAGCTAGTTTTTAACCATCTCTCATCTCACATTATTATTATTATTATTATTATTATATGTATCTATAAGATTTATTGCTTTCAATGAAAAACATACTGAACCTAAGGTTTTTATTGATGCACTTACTTTCAATTCCGTATTATTTTGTAGAACAGTTACCATTGACGGCAATTCTGGATAATTTTTTGTCGTGTATAAAAATGTAGTCGGGACAGTGGGTCCCAGACATTCCAGAACAAAATATAATAAGCTTGGACTAAACATGGCACTAAAATAACTGCACGCCATTTCAGTTATTTCTGATTCTTTGTTGTGCAAAGGTTTTTCTGCAAAGAAAAAACCAAAATATTAAACACGAGAGATTTGAATTTAAAGAAGAGTGTGCGAATCTCGAGAAAAATTTTTAAAAAAAGAAGAAGAAGAAGAAGTAAATTTTACGATTTAAAATGAATTATTATAGTGATTTTTATTAGGATCGAAGGTGAACTTGTCACTACACACATCGAGTACCGAGTAAATGGAAAGACGCTGGATGGAACAAAAATACCTAATACAAGTATTTCTGGATCACTTTTGAAATATGAAAATCAAGTATTCTTCACAAATGTGTTAACATGTGGAGTTTATCTTTAAATTAAAAAATTAATGATATATAATAGATTGTAAATCCCGAGTTGATGACACGAATTCAGTCAATATCCTCAGTAATCAAGTTTCAAAAAAAATTTTTTGACCCAAAAGTACTAATTTTAGATAAGAAAAATCAAACCTTACTGTTAAATAAATTTTTTGAATTTTCTGGAACTTGAACACTTGTCAAATCCCAGTTTTCTTTTTCGTCTTCTTTCTCGTGATCCTTCGAAGCTGAAAAGCTTTTCTGAAACCTGCGTAAAAAAATTAAAACTTTATTTGCAATTTAAGATCACCTAATTATAATGTATTTTATAAAAGTAAAGGGTGGAGACAGCTAGTGAATTAAAGATAGATGTACTATATTTTAGTATACTATGTACATGCAGCACATGTTCAAAAAAACGCTATTTATATTGTAGGTTCAAAAAAAATTTACCGATGCCTGAGCTCTATTAGCTTGTGAGGTAAGAGTTCTTTCCTACCTTAGAAAAACGGTTCGAGCTATTGGAGGGACGGAAAAAAGTGTAGGTTGATGTGGCTCGCATGGTGATTAATAGCTACCACCAATTATTTCGATATTGTTCTTCATGTTTCTCTTCCCATTTCTCCGAGTTTATTTGTTTTTATTTGTTTTTTTTTGTTTTACTGAGAGATCAAAAACCCAAGGAAAACTGCCTAAATTCAAGGTCACACGGGAGTACGCGAAAGAAAGTTTCTATACTCACGTATCGTTTGCAGGGGTGCAAGTTATGCACACCACACCGGAAGTGGCAGAGGCGATCCAAGTGTCGGAGGATCTGAAGTTACACTATACAGATGATTCTGACTGGGATACATTTCCGGTGTTCCTAAATAATATCTGAAAAGCCTTAATGAGTTAAAATTGTAATAACAAAAGTCATAAGATTCTTTAAACATTTTTGAAATCAGTGCCTTTCGAGCAATAAGGTGCCACGTGATTTATAAGTGAAAATAAACCTTAAAAATCGATCAAATCCTGGGTTAAACATGGGACGGAAGGGAAGAACAGCAATTGTCGTATAAGCTAAAGATCCGCCTCTCGGGAGCACATTATCGTGCACTTTCCATTTTTTTACTTTTATTTTTATTGATTAGTAATAGTTGTCTGTAGGATTAGTAGCACTGCCTGATACAGATGAGACGCGTTCACTTTGTGCTTCTTTGGAACAGTATAAAATTTGGAAAACCGGGAAACTGTGAATTTAATAAGCTCGAAAGAAACGAAAAAGGAAAACTATACCGAAACAGCAGTTCAGGCTAAAAGCCGCGATTCGAAACCCGGCAAATAACCCGATAAGAAAGTGCAAGTTAGGACAGGCACAGGCGAACATAGGGAAACAGAAAAACTCAAGACACAGGGAAGAGCGAACAGTGATATATCGCTGGAAGAATTTCTGAAAAAGAAGAGAGAGAAAGAATGGTCACCAGAAACGAGGGAAGAAAACATTTTCAAAAGGAGCAAAATAACGAAAAGAACCCCGCCAAAAGCAACTACAGACCAGGAAGAGCTATTGGGAAGATTGTTGCGCTGGATAGAAGTGTTGAAGAAAGATCTAAAAGAAGTAATTCGCAGCCTAAAAGAGAACAACGAGATATTAAAGGAATAGCTGTGAGGAGAAAGAAGGAAGTGGAGTGAGAAGAGGAATCAAATGAACAAAGAAATTGCAGGGTTAAAAAGGGAAGGGGGTGGGAGGAAAATAGAAGATTAGAAAATATATAAGAAAGATACCTGAAATGGATTTTAGGGGTAAACCCAGCTGTACCGGCCTACCTGATATTAGAAGAAACAAAAAGAGATAGGATAAGTACAGAAACCAGAAAGGGAGCAGCAAGATACGAAGTCAAAATCAGGAAAACAGGACATAAAATTCTAAAAGAATGTATAAAAGAACTCGATAGCATAGAGAAGAAGAAATCGGGGTGGGAGAGGAAAAGAAGGAAATGTTTCGAAAGAAACGGAATAGCACCACAAGAGGAGAGAAGAAGAATGGAAGAGGGTAAAGACTTAATAAAACAGCTGGAGGGAAGGGACAGAGATATACAGAGGCAAGAACAATACAATAGAATTCAGTTCTCTCGATACAACCTCAGCTATAAAAAGTGTTTGAACGTGGGACTCCCACGGTATCTGAGCACGAACGGCAAGGGGAACGGACTGAAGAAAGAGAACGGAAGGAGATGCAATGGGGAGAGGTTTTGGCTAAACCAATCTAATTGTCATTAATGTAAATCCTGTGAAGCCTGTTAAAAAATAATTTGTTTGTTCAATTCCGAACGCCGAAAAGCGACGGAATCATGTACTGTTGTATTACTATTATATTATTATTAATAGCTATATGTATGTAATATATGGTAAATCCATGAGACAAATCAAATAATATAAATAATAAATAATCATGGATTTCTTAATTTTCCTGGGACATATTTATACATACGGTGTGCTTACATTAAATTAAGATTATGATCCCAAGCCATAATTTTATTAACTTGATATTTTCCGTGCGTCAGAGGCAAGGCACGCTTTTTCTGAATATCGACGGTGATGATGTGGCGGAAATAACCAGCTGCTCCATCACGAACGGGGGCTAAAGTTATATATCGTTTTCCATCTGGAGAGAAAAGAGGAGAAGGAAAAATCTCTACCCAGCCCTTCCCTTCCCCACTCACTCTCTGCGTCTGAAAAGTAATATTTAAAGGAATAGAGTCAGATATAAAAAAGAGGTAGGGAAAAAATATGTTAATTGTTGTATACAAATTTTACAATATGTATGTGATTATTCACCGGAAACGAAACACCTCATTGTGGAGGAATGTATTCCAAATACAGCAAGAATACAAAGTATGTGATGTTTTCAAATGTTAAAAAAAAATGGAAAGAAGAGAAATCAAATTTATTAAATCGTCATGATCGACTGAAAAAAATTTTTTTAGATTTGAAACCCGTAACTTTAAAACTACAATATTGTTTCGCCAAATCACTGAATATTTCGGCTGTTTTGTTAAATATACGGTATGTAATAATTTGTAACTTACTTCTTGACAGTGCCAAATAGGACTTTTGCAAACCGTTACTAATGAAAGGTTTTGCGCCCGATTCATCCACACAATGCAAATTTCGGTCAGTGATATCCAGCTGGCCGAAGAAAAATAATAGTCTCTAAAAGGTGCAACAAAAAAAAATTATATGTGACTAGCAAACTGTGTAATATATACAGTGTGAAGCGGGGTTAGTTTATCCATTTTTTGTTACATTCAGTTGTCTGGTACCTAAGTATAAACAATATTCATTTTTTGCATGTATAAATTAGAATGTATACTTATACTTTTATTTAAAAATCTTTTCATTAGCTCGGGGTGTCAGGTAGTTTATTTGTTTATACAGTACTACAAACTGTTCTGTCTAAACTATAACATATATTTTGATACAGTCAGTGGCAACCTTGTCAACCGATAATACAATTAATTGTTTCAAGATTTTTGATAAAAAAAAATTTTTCAGTATCTTACCGCAAGCGAGTGAGTCCTTCAGGCGGCACTATTTGTCTTGTGTTGATATTATCAAGGTCAGCTAAGTCGGAAACAAATAAGGAAACATCAGGATTGCTTGTACCTGGCTGAAATAAAAAAGTCAGATGGTTTCAGAGGCGACCAAAGCAACACGCTCAGACACGACTTAAACAAGTCACGAGACACGAAGAGACTTGTATGAAAGAGTCGTCATAAAGCACATGTTGTTACCGTCTGTCTGAGATATACCAGAACCAAAGACGATAACAAAATTTATTACTAACAAGTGGTATCCCAGCGGATATTCCACACAAATATGTCACGTATCTACTTGAACTCCACATGGCCCTCTTATCCAGGTCATCCCTTAAAATTTCACAAACATTTTCACGCATGTGTCTTATTCCCAAACAGCCCACACATGTGTTTTAAATCCTAATGAGGAGTTTCATACTCCTTGACTAACATTAACACCCTTAACCAACCTCACTAATAACCGGATGGCCTGGGTTGGACGTGTCCACATCTAAATCCCAGTTTTAACATAAATAATTGAAACATTAAAACTATGGGAAACCGAGCCCATTTCATTTGTTTCGTTTAATTATTTTCCTATTTATGTTATCCTATAACAATATGCTGTATACAGATAGAGTCTGCACTCGACCAACTGAAGTCAGTCAGTGCAATACAACCAATCGACGACTATTTTCTTTATTTATGGACAACGATAATTTTTATAGATTTACTTGTATATATATAATATATTTATTTCAATGTACTGGAACCTCTCATAACGAGTTTAATTCCTTCCGGAGTTTTACTCGTAATGCGAAACAATTTTTTCCATATAAATCAATGTAAAACAGAATAACGCGTTCTAAACAATAAAATACACATAATAAATAAACATACATATAATACACATAATAAATTGTTGTCAAATATGAGATTAATCATATTTAATTTCTTTTTACTGCAAAGCAGCCTAGCGTGATTTGTCTTTGCCGGGTTTCAAAGTTTGATAAAAATGTGACACCGCATTATCATTGAAGAATCTCGTGGTGCATGGTTACTGTCTTATTTAGGGTGATGTTTCTCAATGTATGAAGCAACACTTTTCACTTTGCTTTCAGCATTTCTCTTATTTCAAAAGATCGTTTCTGAAATAATTTTTAATTTTAAAAATTTTGTCCTCATTCCAAAAATTTGAACAGAATTTGACATGGAAGAAGTGGTTTGGAAAAAAAGGAAAATAAAAGAAAAGGAAAGGAAGCTAAAAGTTTAAAAAACTGAAAATGAATGAAAGTGGAAAGGAAAGAATTTTGAGTGGTAGTGAAGAAAATAAGACAGGAAGAGAAAGATCTAACTTTAAATCTGTTCTGGTTTGGAGCTCGGAAATCTTTTTCTCTACCGATCGGGGATTCCCCATATGCGTTTCGCAATTTTTTGCCTAAAATTGCTCGTTACGAGAGACATTTTTTTTGCAATTTATGTTGCTCTTTATGCAAATTTCTTGCTATGAGAGCAACTCGTTACGAGAGGTTCCAGTGTATTTTATTTTCGTTCGAGAATTGTGTGTATTGTCTCGCCGATTTACCTAACTCTGACAGCTTCAAAAAACTGGGAAAAGGTCGGCAATATTAAACTTTTGGGTATTAAGCTACGTCAAATTTTATTTAAAAAGGGAATTTTTTCTTATCTATTGATATCTATATATGCTATCCTATGCATCAGATTTTTCCCAATTTAAGAAGTTATGCAACGTGACTACGAATTAGATTTAAATAGTTTTTGGGGGAGAGGAGATTGCTCAATAATACCCCAAATTTCATTCCTTTGTGAAATTATTTAGTGGCTTGAATTCAATTTCCTTCGTTTGTTGTATGCTTTCCACTCCCAAGTCTTTTCTAAAGCGTACGTTTGCTTTATGGCATAGCAGCTCAGACGAAGAACCCGACGGCTATCGTCCGAAATGTCTACCAAGAGAAGTAGGAAAAGCCTTAGGGAGGTATTGACGAGAAGAATGACCGTACACATGACGTCCGTGTATCTTCCTCTTTCCGACACCCGGCATGCTACCGATGCGGTTGAAGAACATAGTGTCTCACGTTCGGTCTAGGGGAAACAGTAGTTGTCGTCTCTCTCGGGATCACAAACGTATTCAACTCCCTTCCTTGGGAGGCCATAAAGTGTGGAATGACTAGGAAAAGGTTCCCTCTCTATCTCTGATCTTCTATAGACACTCCACCTAAGCAGAAGATCCCTTCTTTACGTTAATCGGGACCATGTCTTCGTCTGCGATGATGCGTCCGGCGGTGTTCCTCAGGGTTCTGTCGCAGTCCTCATCTGTTGGCGATCGCTTACGATGAGGTACCAGCCACGTCCCTAGTTACAGGTTCCCAGCAGCTATGTTCGCCGAGGAGACCTCTATCATCGGCCAAGGAGTGAATGTCCAAGAAGCGATCATCCAGGCAGTTTGAAGTATGGCGCTGTTCATCACCTTCCATGAGCAACAACCGAAAAAATGGAATATGCAGGTGGAAGGAATCGAAATTAAAGTCACCGACTCCAGTACCTGGGAGTCACTATTGACAGGAAAATGACGTTCGAAGATCATTTCGAACGTACAACAGCCAAGGCCAAAAGGATGGCCATGAGACTCTCTATGATTCTTCCGAATCTCAGATTCCCAAGCAATCATGCCGTGAAGCTATACTCATGACTAGTGCACTCCATGTCAAAATATACAGCTCTAGTCTGGGCGGACGACATGTTAATAAAACGAAACAAAAAGATCCACACCGAGCTGGAGAGAATGCAGAAGCGTATCGGTGGAAGGTTTTAGGACTATTCTTAATGCCTGCGTGAACCTCCTCGCGGGAAGCATTCCAGTGGATATCCTCGTCGATAGTCTGAATAGAATCTACGAGGGCGACCGTCTTTTAACGGAGATAACCGACGCCTTCAACAGCGAAATCCAGGAAAAGAGCCAGAGAGCGGGCTCTAGTGACGTGGAAGTCCCGACTCGAGAGTTCGCTGTAGAATACGTGTTCAGGCAGGAATTCTATAAGCCGTCATCCCAGTGTTCTACTACTGGGGGAACAGGAAGAGAAGAGCTCTAACTTACAGGATGAGTCAGGTCATCTCCGGTCGTGGCAGGTTTGGGCATTTCCTATTCAGTATAGGAAAATTTCAATCTACCGAGTGCCATCAATGCTTTGGTGGCATTGAACTACACCGATCAACACACCCTGCAGAATTGTTCAGCGTGGGATGAACAGCGACAAGAATTTCTGGAAGTCATTGGCCCTGACTTATAGTCTACCCAACGAGATTTGGCAACTTAGTAGGTGATCCAGCAGTCTGGAATAAAATGAAGTACTTTTACAAGTCCGTAATTCTCGCAAAAAAAGAAGCAGATAGAGGCAGGCTTGACGACACATACGCCTGACTCTCAAACAGTGCCATCACTATGCGAGGTGAAACGTATCGGCGCAGTGAAGTGTTTCTGCGGTGCAGTGTTGTATATACGGTGCATTTTAGTAACGTTTTTAGTTTTTGACGGAAATCACTAAAATGACCCGTTTTTAGTGATCGTGCCTTGGGTAATACCCAAGAACCGAGAGAGTGGTTGCCAGACTCTGCGTCCCAACACACTCTTACGGTTTTGAATGTGTGTTTTGGAGAAGTCAGGTCTCTGATGGTGACGGTTCACGAGAGTTCAAATTATTCACTACTGCTTAAATAAAAATTTATGTATAGGCAAAACCAATCGTCAAGGCCAGAGTAAGTCCGACACTACCTGTCAGTAAGGCCTGGCATGTAACCCCGAGCATTTTCCCTTCCAACGCAAACAAAGGCATAGCCGCTGATTTATTTCATACGTGCTGAAGTTTATAGTGTACAAATCAGTAAAAAAATTCTACATTTATTTACTACCAGTGAATTTCTTTACCGTTAGTTGAACATTAAAATTTGTAATATTTCTTTCACGACATTTTGAAACTAAAGAAACAGTATAAAACACTTATCTGTAAAGGAAATGATAAAATTAATATTTAGTATCAGGTTTATTACTTCACACAGATCATACCTTAGGGTATCGAAGTCTGCGAATTTCGGGATACTGCTTCATATGATCATTAACGTTGTACCACGGTACTTGTATTTCTCCGACCATAGAGTCATTAAATGTCGCATATAGAAGGAGATGACCATCGTTACTCATCCACACTGCCGTATTACTTGAAAGGATTTCTTCTAAAACAATAAATTTTATTTTAAGAGTACTGTGAGACTAATAGTGGGGTCGAGTCGTAGAATAGTGATGACAGTGAAGACCATATTTATGTTTTTATGTGAGGTTAAATACTAGTAAACATCAACTTTGACCGGACAACATAGGGTTGACTACTGCATCAATTTAATTTTCGGATAAGTCGTATTTGTCGAAGCAACAATAGTTGAAAGCACACACTATCAAAACAGGTAAAGAAACAAATGTATAATTAAAAAGTTGTCCAGAACTGAGAGAATAGGACTCTGATACGAAGTCCAAATGCTTAGACAAAAAGCCTGAAGTTGATGCTTTCTAATTATTCATTCTATATAATCTTTTGCTGAAAAAAATTTCTATGTGATGATATAAATGTTACCATTAAAGTATGGAACCAAGAGTTGTCCTCGTTTCACCTAAATAATGTGCACATTTACATCCCCGTTTCGTTAATGACCATTTCCTTACTAGTACTGACTTGATTCTTTACACATTGTAAAATAAACAAATAAGTACATCACATTATGTATTTTTAAGGATACAAGCCACTGTTCCGGTCAAGTCCTTACTTTCACTCTAACGAATTCCCAGCAGATAATTGCATTATTATCTAAGTAATCAAATGAAATAATTTTAATGCATCAATGACAGATGTTAGTTGACAAGGGGAGGAAAGAAAAATTTAACTCCCCTTCCTAACTACCACCTGTCTCCAAGAATGAGACACTATGCAGTTGTTCGGACAAGATTTGAGGGGTTATGTCTGGGGAGCAGACCAGCGTCTTATCCCAGGAATAGTTTGAAGGAAGCCAAAGGAAGGCTGGGGTTATCTCAGAAGAGGTAGGAAAAAGAAAAGAAAGGAATGAGAGGAATAAGGAGATGTGACTAAGAGGAGCGTTTTTGGGAGTCAAGTGGTTTATGTTTTTTCAGACGTCTTTGGTCGTGGGGTTCAGAGAGGAGTGAGGACGCAGTAGGATTTAGGTGGTTTGCCAGTCTGGAGAAGTATTTGCGAATGAACCTTTCGATTTCCTACTTTACGGAGGAAACTCCCAGGTCGTCGCGGATGATTCGGTTAGGAACGAACCATGGAGAATTTACCATGGTTCGTAGGGTTTTAAATTGGAATCTTTCAAGGACCAGTATTGAGTTCAGAATGCCTTCCCATGAGCCAGAGAAGTTCGTTGAGAACTAACTGGGCTTGGCCTCGTTTTGTTTTAATGTGAGTCTTCCAAGTCAATCTACGGTCAAGATGGATACCGAGATATTTGACTTCAGGAGACTGGGGATCCCCCAGTACCGGGGGTACCGTTTAGGAAAAATGGCGGACACTCCCCTTTTCGAAGGGTAAAGGTGATATGGTGGGACTTTGTCAGGTAGGAGTCTGACAACCTTAATCCGCCATTTTGTTAACCAGTAGTTCAGTTCATTTAGATGTTCCTGTAGGTGTAGAAAAGCAATTTGGAAATCGACGTTAGTAGTTAGTATGGCAGTATCATCCGCAAAAGTAGCGGTGATGGTGTGAGGAGTTGTAGGTATGTCTGAAGTGTAAATTAGGTACAGAATCGGTCCCAGCACTCTTCTCTGATGAACGCCACAGCTGATGGGGGAAGAGACCTGTCTGCTCACCGCGATATTTGACATAGAAATGTCTGTTCTCTAGATAGGATGTTAGGATGGGAAGAAGAGAGGAAGGGATGTAACTTCTCAGTCTAGGTCTGAGGTCTTCATGCCAGACTTTGTCCAAAGCCTGTGAGACAACATCAAGGAACACTGGGGTGCAGTACTCCTTGGCTTCCATGGCGTTAGAGAACATACTCAAGAGACAGTGGAGTGGCCACTCCTGAAACAGTAGAAACGGCGAAGTCGAGGATGTCGGGATTGCGGCGGGGATCGGAGGGCCAGTAGGATGGTTCTCCAGAGGAGATGGGAGAAAGGTTCTTTGAGCGGATAGTGAGGTAGAGCTGCATACCTTGAGGAATAAATTTTTTGTTCGTAGTCTTTTATGAAATGAAAGCCATATGACCAAGTATTTTTAAAGAAGCCATGGAAAAATAAAGTTTGAAAACCACTGCTTTAAGTAGCTAAATCTGAATTTATAAAACTTATCTAATACCGTAGATTTGAAATGTGACCTTAAGGCGACTCCTAACTAATTAGTGACACTGTTTGCGCCAATATCTGAATTAAGCTTTGGAAGGAGGCGGAGTCGAGAAAATACGAAAAAACCTTCGCCGTTCGAGCTGAATGCTTACAGGTTCACGGCTGTTTAGCAGTTATTCATAGTCTCAGGC
Organism: Columbicola columbae; assembly: GCA_016920875.1. Taxonomy (NCBI): domain Eukaryota; kingdom Metazoa; phylum Arthropoda; class Insecta; order Psocodea; family Philopteridae; genus Columbicola; species Columbicola columbae. The sequence goes on along the minus strand of JADMLL010000004.1, from coordinate 16,316,410 downwards.
CGTCTTTCATAGTCGCTCGTACTCTCTCAAGTTAAAAAACTGTGATCGCACGTGGTTGACTTTTCCCACAAAAATTCGTACCTGTCAAATTACGTGAATAATTATGCGATCGCGTCATCATAGCGATCATTTCAACTAATGTAGTCCCGATCACAAGAGTAAGCTGTTCAGGTGTCCCTTTCTCTACCTATCCTTTCTCCTTTCAGCTGCCAAGTAGATATAAGGGATGAAGTCAGGTAGGCGTATTATTACATTATTTCTCGATCTCTTCCGTGATCTCTCATTACTCTCGCTGCACATAACGTGTAAATAATTGTTTTTCGACAGTGAGAAAAACTGAACGACGTTCCCTTGCGACATGGTGGTGTTGAAAAAGGACAAGTCGGAACAAGAGCGCGAAAGAGACACCAGAGCTGTCCGATGATAACAAATTGGTCCTGACTGGGCTTGAGTCACACATGTCACGTATCTTGGGATCTTGGGCTAGTGAGTGGGCCGCCCCTCACGGATGGTCAACGAGACTAGACACAAGCCGCCGTCGTGAATGTGTGCCGTCACATCAGGTAGCTCACCCAAAGGTTTTATTCGATATGAGGTCGTTGCGTTCACGAGGATTTTCGAATGGTGTAAAAAAACGAATGTTTGAAGTAACGTGAAAATTACCTTCGTACACCCAGTCAGGAATTCCGTTACTAATCACTCCAGGAATAGCGTTGTTAGTTAAACGAAAAGTTCGATCGGTCGTTGCCGAAGGCTTGTAGTAAATGTCATAATCATGCACCATAAAGAGAGCATTTCCTCGGGGAGCCCAGTCCGCATGCAGAAGATAAGCATGTTGACCTTCTGTTAAATCAATTGCCAATGGAAAAACTTCCCTGGAAACAGCACGAAAATTTTAGTGTAGTTAAATTTTTGGATTAAAATTAAATTAGCCACATAAGGCATAATTTAAAGCGTTTGATGGTATCACGTTTCATATACCGTATTTTTCGGGCCATAATAGGCAATTTTTACATTGTGAAATGGCCTCAAAATTTGGGTGCATCAGGTAATATTAAAATACTCTTTCAATAAATTGTCGTTAAATTTGAGGCACGTCTGTAGTCCGAAAATTTGGGACGTCACTAAAGGTTAGTAGGACGCAAGTCTTTTTGTCCGATGTGTCTTACAGTCCGAAAAATACGGTACACACACACACACACACACTTATATATATGATAAATTTTTTTTTGCTCAACAACGAAAATTCAAAAAGAGAAGAACCGATTTAACTGATCTTGCCACTCATAATAAGTTCGATTAGAAGACAAGTATTGTCAAGCCCCGGAATAATGCGATTTTTAGTGATAAAACTAGTGATGATGATTTTCATGGACATTTTTTTTCAAATGGAATCTTTCTACGTTTTGTAAGAAAAAGGAAATTCTATGACAACATTTAATGAGGTAATATATATTTACTCAATTGACCACTTTGAAATTGCAATCGTAAAATGAAATAATCGAAATAAATATACATAAGTAATGCACTTCTTTATTTTTTAATTAAAGAGTAAAAAAATAAGTTATTACTATGTTACGATATGTGATAGCAGGACAGACGCAGAGATCGCGTCGCTGATCGCTCAGGCTAGGGCAGTAATACAACAGTTGGGGCGGTCCGTAGTGAGGAGGGCTAGACTATAGGGAGGTGGGTAAAAAAATTGGTTTAGCTGCTTCCACGGTTTCAAAAATGAGTAAAACCGAATATTTTAGACAAAAAGCAAAGAAAGGACCAAAAAATAAGATAAATCAACGAACTAGAACTGGAATTAAAAGGGAAATTAGGAACTTTACACGCAAGGGTGAACGAATAACTTCGCGAAAATTTTGCGAAAGCTTAGATTTAGGGGTAGCAACTAGTACGGTGCATCGCACCTTAACCAGATAAGCGTGGCGACCTTTTGACAAAGTGCGCACCAGTGAGTGTCGAGAGAATCAAGCGATGACGGGTATAGTCGTCAAACACAGAGTAAGTGGCGCTATTGAAATATTGGGTCAAAAAGACGACTTTATTTTAGAAAATGAACAATTTTATTAGTAATATTTACACAGTCGCTTAATATGAACATATACTTAAAGATAATAAACAGAAAACTTAGAAAAAAAATCGAATAAAAATTTAAATTGTTGCTGTCGTGTGATATTCACGAAAACAAGGAACAACGCATAGTGGCACTTTGCACGTCGGTCACCAGTACCGCGATTCTTTACTAATCTTTTTTTTATAACAAACAGCACATCTTCGTGAAGGATTTTTGTTGTTTTTTGTTTGGAATGCTTGGAATGCTTGGTTTACACAAAAGACCATTAAAAAAAAGGAGTGAGATAGAGCGCACATGAGCTCTTTCCAGGAATCACCGCAGATTGAGAATATTATATAAAAAAGAATAAAGAATCTAATATACTTTTTGGTTTTGGTACATCAAGATGAAAATCGGGATAATCAAAGATCCAGTGTTACTGCACTGTTTACGAGTTAGCTCTCAGGAAGTTATGAATTAAATTCAAATTATTTATAATTTTTACAATATTTGCTTGTTTCATTTCATCTTGACCTCTAAACATTTTAAACATATTAAAATTTACGAATAAAATTTATTTTTCGCCAAAATTACAATTTAAATATCAAATTGTAACAAAATTTTACGCATGACGGATATAGTCGTCAAACACGCTTAACTGGTTAAAAGGAATAAGTGTGAAATAATAAAAAAAAAAACAAAAAAAATTGTTTTAACCAAAAAACATAAGGAGATGAGGGTAACAATGGCAGAAAAGTTGCTGGAAATGCGACAGCCCACGGGGCCCATAACAGTTTTCACCGATGAAAAAAAATTTAATCTGGACGGGTCAGACAACGAGTTTTCCTACATAGAGGAAGGAAAAATTCACTTTCCGGTAGACCGAAGCGTCAGAACAGGGGTGGTGGAGTCATGGTTTGAGGCGCCACCTCAATTTTAACCTCATTGAGTGAATATCTTCTTTTACGCTTGCCGGGAAAAGCTGACAGCAAAAAAATATGTGCAAATAATCATCGAAACTGCTTCTCCATGGATGCAAAACCCTTTTCCCGAAAATGATTTTTACTTTCTTCAAGACAGTGCATCCTGCCATAAGTCGAAGTACATAAAACAGCACTTTTCTGAGTTGGAAATCAGGATTTTGGATTGGCCTCCCCACTCTCCGGACTTCAATCCTATAGAAAATTATTGGGGGGGTCTTTTGGATATTGTATACGAGAAAGGAGCACTCAATTTCGAAGAAATGCTGTGGAATAGAATTCAAGCTGCCGCAGAACTGCTACCGAAGCAAAAGCCGGAGCTGCTGGAAGATTTTTGTTTATCAATGAACAAGAGCTTATTGAAAGTAATTGAAAACAAGAGAAGCACAATTTCTTATGTTTTATTCGTTTTTAAACAGGAATTAAATACTTTTTTTGTAAGTGTCCACTTTTATTTGTCGCACTTTCATTGTGCAAAAATGAATTTTTTTCAATTATGGCCCTGTAGTTAAAAAAAATTTTTTTTGGATGTTGCCTGTTACTTTTAATACTGACCTAGCCCAAATATATATATATATATATATCATATATATCTATATATATATCATATATATATATATATATGATCGTCAATTCAAAAATTACTTTGATTCTTTGAAAAAAAGGTGTCCACTTTTATTTGTCGAGGAGTGTATATGTCCCTCTTTTCTGTCGTCTACCCCTTCGTTTAAATTTTGTTCCCGTAACCCTCCTTATAATTCATCATTGATTATATCGTCAGAAATTTGATGTTTTTAAATTTTTTCCAAGAACACTTAAAAATTAACGAATTTCGTGCAGATTCTACAACACCGTTAATGATATAAAAGAGAGTAAACAAATGAAATAAGTATTAATGTTCGTGCAAACTCCTTTTCGCACATTTATCATGCATTTCTAAGATCACACTTCCCATTCAGTAATTTTTGAAGGTTGTGCGATTCTAAGTTTTATTTTATATTCATTAATTAAAAGTAAATTATAATTCATTCGAGACTGATTCTGTTTTAAATACTTTTTTATACAGACCTGTATTTTGTGCAAAAAAACCTCTTTGAAAAGCCTTGGCCTAGCCGCTATAAGTCACTTTAAAAGTCACTTATGTTCTAATGCTTCCAGAAAAATCTAAAACATCTAATTTCATGCATTTTTTTATTACTCTTACCGCCTCTTCCTAAAGTTATAGATGACCACATTTATTGAGGGGAAATTTTGGCAAAGTAGTAATGAGAATACGAGCCTTTCTTAATATATTTAATTTAAGTAGTTTTTTACACGAATTCTTTTTACTTGTAGTTAGTGATGATGAATTGTTAATTAACATTTCCGTTATTTCTGGGTAAACAAGTACCCAGAATAAACGGTTAAAAGTAAGGTTAAATACGAAAAGGGAAGATGACCACTAACTGAGCATTTTGATGAGATCTTTAACTTCAAAATTTTATTATTACAATAGTCGAAACGATTGAATACATTTGGGCCAAGACCAAAGAAATCGTCATGTTTCAAGTAAGAAGAGCAAACGAACACATATCATATTTTTTTTGGTTTTTATATTGATAAATAAGACAGTATTTAAATTTACTGAGCATTTACTTGAAAATTTTTTTTACAAAAAAGCAGTCTTCGAAAAATCGTAGTACTTACATTTTTTCTGTCAGTGTCGTTGTATTTTTATTCTACTAAATCATGTATCTTCAATAATAAAAGCACAAAAAGGCGATTATTATTATTACATTTTACTAACATTAGAAGACTGCTGCAATCGTAGAAAGGACATTTGAGTTTCCTTTATAGGCCTAATACTTCATTTCCTTGTTTTATAACTTGGAAGTGACCGAATAATTTTGTGAGCGAATGAAAAATATGTGATTCTTAAACATTCGTTACGATAACCTAAAGTATTATCGTCGCTTCATTAAATGCAAATTGTGTACGTATGGAAATTTTCCCTGTCAAAAGTTATTGGTTGACGCCTTCTCAATACTTCATTTATACTTTCTTAGTGATCTTAGAAATAGTAGTAGCTCTGGTTTCTGATTTATTATTCCACATAAAAGATTTGGGCAAATACAGATGCCTTCCTTACTACTATTTTTACGAAGTTTTATTGGAACTTACAAAGACTGACCAGAAAAATAAATGTGAGTGGACTTAAGATGTGTTATAATCAGTTCTGCTTAATGAAAAGCTCTTAATACTTTTATCTTTACACCTCGTACGATGATCTTTGTGGGGTCAACTTTTACTTCTGGTCGTTAACAATTCCAAAGGCATGAAAAGCAATTTTCTTTCTTGACTCCACCAAAAATTACTTTGCAGTAATATAGTGATCGCATTAACTAATTTGAAGAGTAAGAAAATAATAATTTTTTTGTAATTTGAATGAAAATATCTCGATTGTGGTTTTTATCAATTTTACGATTAAAAACGAGTGAAATTAATGTTTAAGGTTAGGAATGATTTTTTAGATCAAACTATTTTCCTTTTCAAAGTGTTTAAATATTCTGCTTCATTTGAGTACAGTAATAATAATAATAATAATAATAATAATAATAATAAATATTTATGCATTAGTAAAATATACTTACGTTGTTGAAATGTCGAAGATGAAATATTGGGCCAGGAACGAATATCGGAATAGCTGTACAAACAGACAAACAAAAAGGACACAAAATAAGCGTCAAGATGCACAGCGTCAAGCATTTTTTTTACCTCATCCGTCATAGTTTTGTTTGTTTTTGTTTTTTTTTCCTTGCTTCATAATTGAAACCTAAAGCAAGGTTTGAAAGTTACAAAAAAGTGTTTTGTAATGGTTTAAGTAACTGTTTTCAACTTTAACGTTTCGGAACGCGTCCTCTTGATTCCTATCGATCAAACCCTCTGTTCCTTTTCTTATGAATTCGATAAATTTGGGACGATTAAGTTAAGTTTTCCCAGTTTATCTAACATTTTCTTCCTTTTCAAAGCCAAATTACTTTATTTATTTTTGTTTCTTATGGTGATCTTTTTATCAAAACTTATCAAATTCTTATTCAAGATCCTGGTGCTAGAACGCTGGTCTGTCCTTGAGCTAAATTTTTTTGTTCAATCTTATTTAAATTATTTCTCATATTGCTCAGTACATAATGTTTTGCGTTATTTTGAAAGGTTGTTTTATTCTCTTTTAAATGTCATCTAGTCTTTCTCTCATTTTTGAACCACACGATTTACCTATCACGAGTCTCACTCTTAACAATTCAAATGCTGACTGAATCCTCCCCATCTGTACTCTAAAAATATTGTTCTAACGAATAACTAATTTAAATGAACCTTTGTAAGAAAAGTAAAAAATCGGCAACAAAGAGTGGAATGAAAAATTAGCTAATAAAACAGTTCTTACTATTGTAAAAGAGCCAATGCACAACAAATACTTAAGGAACAGAAGGCTATTTTGCCATTTCGAAAAGAATCTACCAGAATATTGATTTCCCTCGTTCAAACTTGAATAACAAAATTTTTAAAAAAAGAAGAATAAATATAAAAAAAATCGAGAGGAAACAAATTTTAGAGAATAAACTAGTAAGTTAATTTATATACAGACTATACGTAAAATTAAACCAGTCAAATCGAGTTTTTCACAATTTCATTCTTGATTCAATCAGAAAAACATTAAAAATGCAATAATCGTGCTTCTTACAGTTCCTTTCTTTTAACTATCTTGAGACGTCAATCGGCGTAATTATTGGAAAAAATTTAACAGCTGTTCAAGTATAATTATAAAACAATTTATGTTTATATAATCATTGTTTTGTTGGGAAAATACAGGCGTGTTTATTCTGGATTCATTCACATATAAACAGATAGCACGAATCGTGACACCATAAAGCCACAAACATTTATATATCTACACGAATATAATTGTATACGTATTTACCTTTTGAATGTTGCATGCCAAAAGTAAGAATTTTTGATCTGAAGATAAAACGAATTTTCCTGGGTTGTACTGACTCTGAAAAGAATTAATTTTGTCAGGTAACTGAATGTTCTCCATAGAAAAGAGTCTTAATTAAAAATTTGGTGAGACAACAAACTGTTTTACTGTTAAGCACGTAAAAACGTAGCAAAAAGATGTTTAAACATTAAATTAAAGACATTATTGATAGGGGTAGGAAAAAAATTGAATACGCCCTGACTCAAGGTTAAGACTTCCTTTGCTATTTCTTATTTCCATGCCTCTCTGTGACGTATTTGAATGTACGTAGAAAGGAATTCACTCCTAACCTCAAATCCTTAGTCGGTATTGGTAAATCCAATAATTAGTCGGTGGAACTTTTTGAAACCTTAATTATTAGACTGTCCGTTTTCTTTTAACGTGAATTGATGAAACGTCAGGATGTGTTAATCCGTTGTGTTTTACTGTCATTCGGTATCTTTTTCAACTGTTTGGAATGAAAACCCCCTTAAAAGTTTCTTTTTTTAAGTATTGATGCCGGGTGCAACAAATCCAGATGATATACGTGCACATGTATTTTCACATCACAAAGTAAAAAATTTGTTATGATTTTTAAATTTGGCTGTATTATGATATTTTTGGGTCAACAGTCAATGACCAAATTTGTCCTACATAACGCCTCGCTTCATTTCTCACACCAAACAACCCTGGAGTTATCCTAAATTTTTGATTTTACGTCATCTATAATGATCTTTATTTGGCTAGAGGCGAAGACAGAACAAAGGGAAGCACTTACGAGGAACATAGTAATAATGGGTGAGTAATCATCCCAGAACGGACCTTGCCCGGTAGTCGATTAAAATCAAGTTCAAAATCGCACCGAGACAGTTATCAGAAATTCCTCTTTTTCTTATTATTGAAGTTAGGTTTCCGCGGCAGTCGAACTTGAAGTTAAAAACGTTAAACATTGGGTTTTTACACCGCGTCATGTTTGTAAAAACCCAGTGTTTAACGTTTTTAACTTCCTCTTTTTCTTATTTCTGGCTAATCTTTAGTTATGTTATATTTAATTTTAGATCACAGCTCACTGGCCAGTTTTACAGACATAACGCGAGTTACAACAAACTAAGCATTGTGTCTCTGTGTTTGGGATGATGATATCAATCAGATGGGTTAATATCTGTTTTTTCAGCACAAGCGATATATCAGGTCGTATGGCGTTCAGGGATCTGTCGGTGATGATGTTACGATTTTAATACAGTTTGACTGTGTCATTTTCCAGGATAGTTGAAGGCAGATATTTGTAGTAGGGCGTTTTTAAAGAGATTAGCCCAAGCTTTGGGGCTAGCCACTGATGCACCTGTTTTGCGACGTTATCATGCCTCCTTGTATAGTCTTTATTTGCAAGGAATCTGGGCATTTCTTCAGGTTTCAATAGCAAATCATTAAAATGGATGCTAATGCCTCATAGGTGGCTGTAAGGTATTTAAGCCAATAGTCGTGTATTTTGTCCGGCCCGGTGCTTCCCGGTTCAGAAGTTTTTTGTTGCCGTTTCTATATCATGTTGGGTTATTATGTGCTCTTCCATTTGTGGGATGATGGATTCGTCAGCCGCTAGCTGATTTAGCCACTCTGATTGCTCTTCATGCTGCACAGAGGTTGATAATATATTTTGCCAGAAATTTTCAATCTCTTCTTTACTTGGGAGCTCCGGGATGGTCTTACTGCAATCCAAATTTCGGTAGAAAATCTTTTAATTCGCCTCAAGTAGTTTATCGCCCTTCTTCCTCTTCTTCTTTTTATATTTAATTATTATTATTGTATCGATTAAGTCAGTGTAATTTTGCATTTCTTCCTCTCTTTTGGATTCAGAGACTCTACTATTTTTTAATAATGACTAAACATGAATAAAATCCTCGGGAACTAAATAGAAATTAGATGTATTATATACTTGTATAACACCTATTAATGTTTTTAAAATGGTCGTATATGTTTTGATGGTATACATATTGAATAATAATAAAACAAAATACAATACTTTACTGTAAAATTTTCATCTCTAGCTTATCTTCTGGAATGTTTTTTCAGAACGTTTAAAAACTTTTAAATAGTTAAAACTGTGATTGTTTACGGGTTACATATATTTACAAATTTGTAAAATATATAAAATAATCAAATAATTTAGATAATGTGAATTTGGTTTTCAAAATTATGGGCAGAAAAAAGCATGCCAAGTAATTTTGGTAATTTTTTCTAAATTTATAATTATGTTGCCAGGAGTTAATGTTGAATAACTATTTTTGCTCCTATCAAAGCAAGTATACTAAGTGAATATGCGAAAATCAATCAATGGTGGAAACTGATATAAGCAATTACAAAATTCAATAACAGTCATTAATGAATAAAAATAAGTATTTTATCAACTTTTTGATGTAAAATTGTTCACTGTGAAATTAGCAAAAGTTTCTTAGCTTAAACGAATGTATGATGGAGGTGACCACTTGACAGTACATCAGAGAAAAGAGTTTAAGTACAATCATTATTTCCAACCAATACATATTGTAAAGACTTCGATCAATAGTTTCAATTTCAGATCAAGGTCGAACTTAAAATTTAAAGATAAAAAAATAAAGGAAAACCGATTGTATGGAGAGTACGAAAAAGAAAAAGGCATGGGTGACGGAGACTGTGACAATAAAGAGAAGAGAAAAAAAAGCCTTTGGGTTAGGTGGTTGAGTTTTTTTCGAAGACAATTTATGTTTAAAAAACCCAAAAGTTTTGGTCTCAATAAATACGTAAGTTTTCTAATATATAAATACATTTTTTAAAACTACACTATACAGATTTTGTGCCATTTGATAATTGTTCAAATTGTACAATGGATTGTACATTATACATTTGTACAATTTTGTCTTTCCTTCTTAAAACCCTCACTCTTCTTTTATTCTTGTAAAAAAACACCACTGACGATGATATCAGCTCTTACCTTTTCGAAACGTCTGGTACTTTTTTCGCGGTTTCTCGGTTCGTATTGTGCGTATCGTGTTTTACAGTGTTTGAGTAACCGGTTGACAATATCAAACTACATGGCTTGGTAAAACCAAAAAATTGTACAAAATGTATATATATAGTAGCCTAGAATTTTGAGCAGCCATAAAAGTTTATACTTTTCGACATTTCGTTCTTTTAAGAAGTAAGAACTTCTTTCCTCGTATCTTTTCCAAAAACGTTCAGTTTTCTTCTCTTTTTTTTACTCCCATTATATATCAATACTTTCATCTTTCCTTGAAATTAAGGGTGCCCAGCCCGTGCCCCGCTTGATCTATGCTCGGAGCGTATGCTTGACAAATAAAATCAGATGTCTAACGAAGATTTTTTTAATTTCGTGTATTTTTTACAATTATATTTTTGTATTGCCTACCTCTAATTTAACGAATTTGTTTGATATTCATTTTTGCAATATCTTCAAAAGATGGTTTGGGCACGTTCAGAGGCTCCCCCCATAACGTCTGGTTCGTCGGGTCCTGTCGGACTGCCCGGGAGGATAGCTACCCCATGGTCGTCCGCGGCAGGGGTGGCTCAGGGGGGTGAAGGCCTTGGCCCAATCCCGTCTGATAACCCCGGGTTCTCTGACCTCAATAGCAGAGGATCGTACCAGTTGGAAGTCCCTAGTTGCTTCCCTCACCCCGCGACCCTAACGGATGAGCGGGTCTATGAAAAGAAAGAAAGAAAGAATCTTCGTAAAGAAACAATATATTTTTTTGTTTGCTTTAAATAATACTAACAGGGATTTTGTTGTACTACCCGGTAGGAAACTTCATTTCTAAGATCTGACTCGAGTGCTGAAAAGGTTGGCCACCCATGCTCTAGACTAAATTGATCACTTCATACTTATCCGCTCTTATGGCTAAAACACTGATTTAGCCCCTAAATGCAACCCTTTAAAGCTAGATCTGCCTGTTGTCTCATAGTTCGGAGACAGGTAGTATTTTACAACAAAAAATGTTGCCATGTTCAGTTGTGAAAATTATTCTTCTACACGTGAGCGAAATGTTTATCAAATTGCCCTTATGGGACATAAAACATTTCATTATCGTTTGAGCCTTGATTTTTCACGAATAACATCCTATGAGTAACAATCGACGAGTCGAGATGCTCGACTCGTAGATGTTTTTCTTTCACTTTTGGCTCTTTCACGACAAGTGCGTGCGCGCCTCTTTGAGGATAAATGTAATTATACCTTTGATTCACCTAACAATATCGATATCTCAATAACTAATCATCTCACAAAATATAACAAGCGTCAAATGACATTTACATTAATATGCAATTATTGTGTAAGGGCTAAAATGTCTTTTTAGGATGAAAAATGTTAGAACAAAGACGAAAATTTCAATAATTCAAAAATTGTTTCTTGTACAAGTATGGATATAATTGAAATTCCCATTCAGCCGGGGCAAAAGATTTCTAAAATTCTTATTACATCTACCAAAAATGAATTAGAGATAATAGAATAAGTTATCAATTGTTTTGGTCATCTTTAACGGTTTTCTACTTCAGAGAATTCAGCCATACAACCGACACTTCTTGTCAAATAATAAATTAAAAAATTAATCAACCATTGCAGGCTGGATGCTATTTTTGGGGAGGGGGGATCATTTCACACCTTCCTCAAATACTCTTTTATTCTAAATATATCTGTCGATAATTACGAATTTGTTAATTTACCATAGAGAGCACTCCACTTTTTCTAAGTCAGTGAAGTATACTGAATATAAAATTTTTTTTCCCCGTGTCAACTGCCACCTGACTCTGTGAGACATTAATTAGTTGGTCTGACTTTAAAGGGGCAAATAACTAGGGAGCAGACCGGATTCTAGCCCCAGGCGTTGGATAAGCGGTTGTGACTGGAGGTACAGTCTACACAGAGGGATAAGATATAGGAAAGAGAAAGAATAGAAAAGAGGGAATCTAGAAGAAAAACAGTAGAGGGAATAAAAGGGGCATAGAGATAATGATAGGAAGTGATAAAATGAAATAGAAAGGAAGAATAGACATGAAGGGAGAAAATATAATGGTGGTTTTAATCACATTTTTCACCCTTTCCTGGGTATAACACGATGCGGGAGAAGGTTTCAAACTCAAGATCATTGCGTCCAAGTCCGGAGCTTTAAGCACTACACTACTCCTCCCACCAAGGAGGGAGAAAGAAAAACAGGGCAGAGAAGAGGTAGAGAGGAAAAGGAAAGTAGTAGTCATGAGGTACATAAACAATATGAGCTTTTATTCATTAACTCCTTTTCGACAATATAAGTTACATCAAGATGTTAAAAATAGCACTGTATCCCCTCCCAAAAACCTCATGCCCCATTGCTTAACCATTACTATTGCAAACTTCTAAGCCCTTCATTTAAAACAAAACTTTTTTTCAAAAAAATTTTTTTAAGCGGGCCTCACATATAAATGTAACTTAAACAGTGCTTTTATGTCATATACGACTATAAATATTGTTAAAAATAAATTCTCTGAATTCGCTTATAGATTCTTTGCAAATTAAACACAGAGCTTTATTGTAATTATTAATAAAGGAATAATCAAAAGTCCACTTCTCATTAAATTCGCGGTTTTCCTTGGTATTCCTTGGTATTTTATTCATTCTTCTACGATAAAATATGAATTATTTTCCAAATAAATTAAAGAATAATGCTTTTCATTACCTATTTTAGTAAAACGTCACACGGTTGCCAATACGAACGTGTTTATGTGCAAAATGCAAATATTAACATACAGTAGCAAACTGGCAAAACTTTGTTGATAATTCCTAAAATTATTTTGGTGCTTTGGCGGGACGCGCAAAAAGTTGCAAAAGCATGCAGCCCGCGACCCGCAGGTTGCTGGCTCATGATCTAAAATATTAAAAAATTATTTCTGAAATATATTTAACAGCACTACCCTGCTGTAATTCTTTGGCCATTATAATGACTCCTTCCTTTATAAATGGGGTAAATCAGACCTGTTTTCGAGCTCCTAGGTATAACTGCATAGTCCCACATTATGATAATACCTTCCGAAACCCATCTTAATTAAAAAAAAATTGTGTCGAGAGCTTTATGACAACGCTGCCTAGACGGTTAGATAAACCACAGCACTAGTTGAGGACATTGGTCCGCATATAAGCTAAACTACATAAAAAACAAGTAACGACCACATAATTAACAAATAACTATTTTTAATTTTAATTCATTAATATGTGAAGTCGAAAAATTCAGTATTTAATCACATAGTGCAACAGGCGCGTTTTTTAAGTTATGCTTATCATAATGACTAGATCGCATAAACATCACATCACGTATTATGAATAGCTTAGAAGTGTATATCGGGGTGGCCATACATTTCACGAGGGTTCAGGACCAGAAATAGTTTTTAACTATAAGATTTGAAATATGAGGCGGCTCACGGAATTTTTGAGAGTTCCAGTAAACTATCCAAACTCAGAATAAGTTTTCTAGCTAAAAACGGCAATTAGTTGCATGATACCCTAACTATATTAAAAATATATGAAGATCTATTCTACATTCATAATCCACCCCTGGAAAGGCATTAACATTCCGTCTGATGACTCACTGATATCAGAACTTCAAAAGTTCTCATCGTGAAAAAAGGGAAAAACGTATGCATTTTACAATAAGACCTAAAGAACTTGTACCGACTGAAAAATTAATTCATTATGGCCTTCGTTGTAAAACTTTACAATGCACAAACATAGGTTGTTGTAGGAACTTTTAGAAGTCGTCAATTCTCGTTCTCAAACTTAAAACCAATGGAAAATGGAATGTAACAATAACTAAAATAAATATAATCTAGCAGGTTAGGTAAAATATATTTTTGACTAGGGTGACTAGCTTTGTATCTTAAAGAAATAAGGCTTGTTAGATACAAAACTCATTTCGAAGCAAGCTGCGACAGGCGTTGTTCGGGCCGGTCAGACTCGACGACTATCACCTGTTCAGCTCTCAGTTTCACATACGCATTTCGCATTTGCACAGTTCATACGCATTAGTTGAGTTTTCATATTCGCATTGTGCAGTTCATACGCATTTTCGTTCAAGTTTCATATTCGCATTTGCACAGTTCACACGCGTTAGTTCAGTTTTTTCATACGCATTTCGCATAGTGCATCGCAGTCATTACCGCTCATTTTATGCAAACAGGAGCAAAGGTAAAAGGTACTGGTGAATTTTCCTTCCATCCCCATCCTAAAAGGTTCATCTGTCCTGGATTCCTTACCGCAGAAACACAGATAAGTCAACGCATTATTATTTTCGCATTCTCTCGCTTGGTCACGAACCAGCGCAACGCATTCATATTCACACATTCACGCATCATACACAAGGCTAATGGGCGGGATGCGAAAAGTATAGGTTAAACGTCGAAAAAGTCGCGGCTCTTTTACTCCCTGGCTGTGGCTCTCTACGAAATGTGTAGTGCAGGCTCAGACTATTATTTTTTTAATTAAATATTATGTTTACATTAGTATAGTACTAAGTTTTATTTAATGTACTGCTAGTTAAGACAAGCCCGGAACCAGCCTAACGTCTTTTGGTTGACTTCTAAATTGTCCGCTGTCGGTTTTCGGGATTAAGGCTGAGAAATTCACCTAAGCCAGAAGAAAATTTCTAAAATTTGTTTGAATCTTTCCTAAATCTGAGGGCCGTTAAATATGAAAACCAAAGCTGACTTTCAGAATGATCATTGGTCTAAAACACTGAGTATCCATATCGAAACCAACTGCCAATTTTATCTAAGCCTGGTAGTTAAAAAAAAATTTTTAATTTTTTAGGCCATGATTGGCCAATACGATGGAAGATCATTACAGCCTCTTAAAGTGAAGAAGTTTCCCTTGATACATGATTTATCAAAAGTAAACAAAAAACGTAAACAGTTTACCAACCAAAATGCCGAAAAACTAGAGATGTCGTAAGTTGAAATATTTGAGATATTTCCAAATTTGATCCCATCATTTAACTGGCTTTTGTCCTGGTCGGTAAAATGAATGTGATGTATGGTTCTAAATTTTATAATTTTATAAGACGATGAAAACGATAACTAATAATTTATTACTATTGTTTAAAATTAACTCTTCAGATGGAACCACAACTTTAAAACAATTAATGGTGAGAGAAAGGAGGCTCCAAAAAAGAAAAACTCCGTGATGTCTCCATTGTACATTAGACAAGACACAGATAATGAGGAAAGTACTGTTTTCGTTGAACCCAAATTAACAAATGAACGTATGGAAGTTAAAAATTTGGAAGAATCGAATCAAAGTAAAAAAAAATTTTTTTTTTTATTTTTATGACGGTTTGAAACAAATTTATTTTAAGGAAGCGTTGAACTTTGTGCGGCCCAGATTGAAAAAAAAAGTTTTATACATGCGATTTTTAACATCTTACACTCATACCACATATGAAACCAAGTGAGGAAAAAATTGAAGTCTGAGAGCTGTGTAGCGATTTCGTAATCAAAAAGCTTCGTGAATAAGTTAATTAAGGGGAAGGATGATCAATCAACTTTAAAGTCTAGTTTTTTTCTGTCTTACTTACCAATTATTTTGATACAGATTTCCTTAAGTTTTTAAAATTGATTTTTTATGTTTATTACATGTTCTTATGAGTATTTTTAAATTCGCAATTCCGCATTTAGTCATTCTTTAAGCCGAAAATTTTGTAAACTAAAGAATGAAGAAAAATGAAGAAAAAAGTCGCCGGAACTGGCACATTAGCAAGATGATCAAATTTTATTTTTTCCCCTTCTAATGAAGTCAGACGAATTTTTTTTAAATGTAGAATATACAATGAAGCTAACAAAACAAAACAAAAATAGCCGTGAATCCGCTTTTTTTCAGAATCTGTAGTAATTAACAGCAGACACATAAGTTACAGAGTCTTTGATGAAGTCACTAATGAGGCTACTAAAACTTTTAAAACTGTTAGCGAACCAACTTGGAACGAAAAGGAAAAAATATTTCATCACCAAAGGCTGCAGGAAAATTTGAATGAATTACTGGAGCAGTTCGTACTTTTACAGAGCGATGATCTCATTAGTAAGTATATTTGTGTTTGAAACCAATTTAAGAGACTTATCAGATCAAAACTATTAATTTAATAATAATACATTATTATAATAATGGTTTTGTAATATATTTAATAATAGATTATAATTATATTAAAAGAAATGTGGGAAGGGTAATGCAGTGATTTAAGTTCCTGACTTGGGCGTTAAGGTTGTGAGTTCTGATCCTCTTTTTCCCGCATCCTGTTATATTCAAAAAATGGATGAAAATATGGGAGTAAAACCGCCACTTTATTAAAACATATATTAATGTTGATAGTAAGTAGTAATATTAATAGAAGAAACAAATAATTTACTCTTGTTGTTTATTCAGTATATAACAGTGCATTGTCGTAAAAAAAAACATGAACAAAGAAATGAGCTGTTAAAGATTTACTTTTCCACATTTTAAGTGTATATCTTCAGTATCAAATTATAAAATAAAAAACTCTTACGTTAAAAATTGCTTCAAATTTTAAAGTGAAATTTGTTACGTGTGTTTTATTTGAAATTTTTTTAGTATTGTCTTAAGAGTTGAGAGTTCTGCAGTCAGGTCTAGCCATGTAAACATGGCTTTGCAATATCTCAACCAGTAGGCCTATATATGAAATTTCAAAGATTTAAAAATACGAAGATTCTTATTGCAAATAAATAATTTCAGTCCAGGGGTTTATCAGATTGGAAAAAAAAGTATTATAATTGCGTAGTTTTGTTAAAGAATTAATTCGTAAGTTGAGAGTAGATAAGAAGTGTGGTTGTAATTCATTAATAAAAATAATCAATCACAACTAATTAATTTTATCACTAGTAATTTTTTTTGGGTCTCAGTGATCTATAAATACGACGTTAAGTATTTGAAGCCAAAACTTATGTAAACCTGAATTCACCAGGACGTTTCGGGATTTCGTCATGTCAGAAGAATGTCGCAGTAGTTGTTATGTTATATCACATGTGCACAACGGTTCGGTTGGATTATGTTCAAATATATAAAACTATTACAAGCAAAAAGGAAAATTAAAAGTGAGATTCAATTCATTTCGCCTCAAATCGCGATCCTGCCTACAGATCAATGGCAGGATTCGGCAGAGCGGAAAAATGACGGAGTGACTAGAAGTACAGGGAATTGGACCTGTTCGCGCCGATGTGTACAAATTAAAAGTTAGGAAACGAGCAGGGTGCGACAGGTTGAAGGTAGCCTTAGGTTTGCACGTTCCGGCTGCGTTCGGGTGCGTGCGCCAGTCTATCGTCAACCGTGTTGGGATACACCGCTTATTTCAAGTACAAAGTTTCGCTTTTTTGCGCTTTTCGCCGTTTCGCTTTTTTTTCCGCTTTTTGCAATTTTCGCTTTTTCGCTTTTTTGCGCTTTTCGCTTTTTCGCTTTTTGTCGCTTTTCGCTTTTTTTTGTGTTCCTTGTGCCGCTTTCTTTTCTGTTTTTTTGTGGTGGACAATCTGTTTTTCGCCGCCAACCAGTTCATGCGTTTGAGAATCACGCTGGGAAGGTCAGTTGTGTCATCCTATTTTCCCGACCTCCTCCTCTCCCTATTTTCCCGGTTCCCCAACTGGCGGAACCGTACGCAGGATACCAAACGGTGAGTCTGGTTTGTTTATTTTATTTTATTTTATTTTTAATTTTTCCATTTTTTGTCTACTCAATCCGAAACGCGTGGGGACACCCGCTGTCCCGTTCAGGACCTATACTTAGCTTTTACTTTCTGCATTTTTAAATGTATTTGGTTGACTTTTTCGTCTTACTTCCTTCACATATTTTTCAGTCCTACATTCTTAGAGTTTCGCTAACGCTTTCTAAAATATATGTCAAGATTTTTCATTCAGATACCAACGGTTTTAAATTGAGCTCACTTATTTACTTATTAGTTACCATTAGTAATCATTAGTAACTTAGTTATTTTGAAACGCATTAATCTTACAATTACAATAAATAGTTTATAAACAAAATTTTAGTATTTTTCACCATTAGAGTGGAACTTTGTATTTTCATTGTCTTGGGGTCTCCGCCTACGCCATCCTACAGCAAAATCTTTTGCAAAATTTAAAAGTTATTTCATCATTTACCTGGTGTTCGAGTTTTACTTTCCTCTCATTCCCACATAAAACATTAAGGTCTTTTAAACTCTAATGTAAGTATCGACGCAAACCTGAATCAGGAAAATGATGGCCACAAAAATATGTTAGAACATATTTTTTATATTCTGTCTTCGGAATAGTACACAGACCCGGCGTTACGTTATTATTAATACTTTAATATTTTTTTGAACATACGCTAAACAGTTGTAGAAAAAACAAAGTATAAAAGAAATTTGACATATTCCATTAAGATAACGCCAGTTTACAATAAAAAATTTTAAATATGTAAATTTTATAATTAGAAATAGTAAAAGATATCATTTCTAATCTGAAATGTCAATTTTTGTCAAAATTTTTTGAAAAAGAAAAACCTTTTCATGAAACTTTTCCATTTTGGATTTAATTTTACAGGTGGTAGTGCTTTTAGCACCGCTTAAGCGTAGAATAATACGTTAATTTTTCAAATAAACCTCAGTTCATTAATGCTGATTATTATGATAGACCTCGCCACTCTTTATATTTTCTTATATTTTTTCGCCTTTCGGATTTTAAAATTACATACAATTTCGTAAACATTTACATGAGAAAAATTTTGTTTTGGTGAGCATTCTTCTTCCAACTTTTTCCTTCTTCCTGATCTTCTTTTCCTTTCATTTCCTCCCCCACGCATCTCTTCCAGGCTTCTTTTCTTAGATTCTTTCAAGATCTTGTTTCTACCGGGTAAGGGCGAAGGGAGAAAGCCCGGTGATTTTTAAACTCAGGATTCGCCCTGGAACTCACTATCCTTTCGTGCTGCTGTTGGCATTGATTTTCTTTATCCCTCTTCACTACCTCTTCTATAAATCTTTTCCTCTTTGGCTGCTCTTTATCTATATCTGCCAAATATTCCTTCAGCACTTCATTCTTCGATCCTAACCTAATCTTCCTTTCATAATTTTTGCAGCTCTCTTCCCGTTTTCTATTCTTATTAGGCTTCTTTTAGTCTCTTCTAGTACTATATAATTTGGGGTCAAGTAATGGAGACCCAGGACTCACCTTAAATATTTCCTTTGCATAGCTTCCAGCGCAGGGTATTCCTTCCACTTCCAGATCTGTTCTCTCTCTATAATATAACGTTTTTAACGGGGTAGTCAAGAATAATTATCCTCCTCCTAAAGTCCCCTCCCAGTTTACTCTCCCCCTATTCCCCACACTGCTTTCATCACTGTTGTCCCTTTCTTTGCTAGTTCTTTAAGGTGTTCCTTTTTGTTGTTACTTTGGAAGGTGAAATCTAGGTACTTGGTACTTAAATTTTTCCACAACTTCTATTTCTTTTCCTTTCAATATCCAAGGCCTCTCCCTTCCTCTTCTTCCTTTCTTGAAATCATCATTTTGGATTTTTCCGTATTTATCACAAGATCTCTTTTTTCCGTAAATCTTTCGAACCTGGTTATCACTTCTCTCATTTCTCTGTCAGAGGTAGCAAAGATGACCAAATAGTCTGCGTACTCGAGCGACCATATTTTTGTCTTCCCTATGACCACTCCTCCTGCTTGACCTTTCCTTAGGGTTTCCTCTATTTCTGAAATGTAGATGGCGTAGAGAGTTGGGCTGAGAGGGCAGCCTTAC
This sequence comes from Columbicola columbae, assembly GCA_016920875.1. NCBI lineage: Eukaryota > Metazoa > Arthropoda > Insecta > Psocodea > Philopteridae > Columbicola > Columbicola columbae. The sequence continues at coordinate 16,296,591 of JADMLL010000004.1, read as the reverse complement.
CTGACCCCTTTTTTGATCCCAAACTCTCTGGAGTATTCTCCGTTCGCCCTGACTATGTTGGATGTCTCTTCATATATATCTTTTATCTTGTTTATTAGAAAAGGGTCTATTTTTCTTCTTTTCATTATTTGCCAAAGTTTTTCTCTATTTATTAGATCAAATGCTGAGGAGAAATCCACAAATAAAGCTTTTTTATTATTTCCTTTTCTTTTATGTGGTTTAGAATGTAGATATTATACATTCCGCTCCTTCCCTTTCTGAAGCCGGCTTGTGTTTCTGGTTGTACCTTTTTGTTTTCCACTTCTGTTTGCAATTTGGCCTCTAATATAGTTGCATACACTTTGTAACTGGAGTTTAACAGCGCTGTGCCTCTGTAGTTTTTCACTTCGTTTTTGCTTCCTTTCTTATGTAACGGATGAATAATACTTTTTCTCCATCGTATGGGAAAACCTTTTCCTGACCAGACCGCTTTTATTAATTCGCTTAGTCTCCCTCTTGTTCTGGTATCTCCATGTATCCAGCATTCATTCTTCAATCCCTCCTCTCCAGCCGCCTTCCCCTTCAACTTTTTTAAGGCTTCTTCTATATCCTTATCGGTTAGTACTAAATTCCCATATAAATCCCATTCTAAATTAGATTTCTTCCAGCCCATATGAGTTCCCATCCTGTTTTGTTAGTTCGACGAATATTAACTCCATGAAATGATTCTCCCATCTTTCCATTGGAATGTCTTTGTTCATGGCGCTTTTTTTCTTTCCGCAGCCCAAATTTATATGCTTCCATAAATCCTTTTCGGTTCTAATTTGTCTCTTCTATTCTTTTCCTTTCCCTCTCTCTTTTATATGCACATAGTCTTTTATACTCTCTTCTTTTATCTCTAACGCTATCCATATTATCTTCTCCTCTCTTAACTTTTTTTGACACTATAAATTTCTCTCTTCATTTTCTTGCACTCGTAATCCCACCACGATCTAAATCCGAGTTTGTTACCTTTTCTTTTTACTATTTTCGTTTGAACTGCCTGTCCCACTTAGTTAACTAATTTCTCCGTCATTTCGTTTACTCCCGTTTCTTCATAGGAATTATTTTCGAGGCTGTTCTTATATTCGATTATACTCTTATCTTCTGAATCCTGTATTCTTCTATTTCTCCTCCTTCTATGTTATTTTGAATCTATGATGTTCCCAGCTTCGGAGTTAGTGGCATGTGATATGACTCCGATCTAAAACCTGCTGAGAACTCCTCCACATTTCTTGCCGTTTGAGAGTTGATCAGCATATAGTCGATCACTGTTTCCCCATTTCCTATGTATGTGAACTCGCCGATCTCGCCGTCTCGAAGTTACCATTTAGTGTATGCCAGTCCCTATCCGAAATTTCATCCAACATCTTTCTTCCAGCTGGGTTTATTGCCTTATCTTTTGACCTTCTTAATTCTTTCCCTTCTAACCATGACACTCCTTCTTCTCCGGCTCTCGAATTAAAGTCCCCCGTAATTATGGCGTTTTCAAGTTCCGGTTCTGGTATTGAGTCTTTTAAATCTTTCCAAAAGGTTTTTTCAGTGGCTGCGTTATTCTATATCGTATATATATATTGTACACTTCATTGCCTATAGATAATATTTCCTATAGTGTATCGCTTCGGAAATGGTTGCGGATGTCTCTTCCTCTGTAAATTCTGATCTGATAGCAGAAATAATTCCACCTTTAGCTCGGCCTTTTATATTTGTTCTGATTGCTGGCGTGCACTTCGATATAAATAGCTTTGGTATAGTTTCTTTCATTTTCTCCCATTCCTTGTCTTCTACCCATGTCTCTGCTAAGCCAAGTATGTCAAAGTTTGTTAAATAACTCCAAAATTTTTCATTTTATTTTTGATCCCCGCAACATTCCAGAAACCCATTAGAGTGTTTTTTTCTTGTTTTTTTGTTTGCTATATTTCATTCCACATCCTCCATTCACCAATTATATTTATTTTCTTGAGACCACGTTTTCCTTTATTACCTTTCATTCTTTCTTCTTTTACTTTGTCTCGTATTTTTCTCTGAATTTCCACTTCTGCTTTCGTGAGATCGTCCTCTATAAAAGTCCGGCTCCCTTTTAGTTTGTATTTATTCCTCATGGCTTTTATCTTTTGATCCATTGATAGAACCTCGACAACTCTTATATCCATTTTCTTTTCTGTAGTCTTCTTCAGGTATGTATCTCCTATACTCTAATTTCTGTTTCCGCTATGGAGCTTAACCATTTCTGTATCCTGTCTTTTGCTTCTTGCTTACTTTCTGTTCGTGATTCTTCTTTTATTATAATATTTCTTCTTTTTTCTTTTTTCTCTCTGCTTTCCTGTTTGTCTTCAAGCTGCTTTACTTTACCTTCTAAAACTGAGATTTTCTTTTGTAGTGCTTTGTTTTCTTCTTGCATTTCTTTATTATATAGTTTTAGTTCTTCTTTTAGCTCTGTATGTCTTGCGTGTAATATTTCATTACTTTCTATTGTCTCCTTCAGTTGATCTTGCATAGACTCAAGGATTTCGAGTTTTTGCAGTATACGAGCTTCCATTTTCCCCTCTTTTTTTCAGGAGTTCTTTTAGTTAATTTCATTATAGTTTATTTCTTTATTAATTTATTTATTTAATAGTTTCTTTTAGGCTTTGCCTTCCTCTGTTTCAGCCTCTTCGTTATTTTTTCTTTTCTTATTCCTCTCGTCAAGACTTCCTATGCTGCTACATCTTCTTCTTTTTCCTTATTGCAAGTTTTATTCACAATTTTTCCTGTGATTAAATTTTGTTTTGTTTTTTTTTTCTTCGTATCTTCCCTTTTACTTACTTTTGAATTTAGAGAATTGCACACTTACTTACCCTGTCTGCCTGCGTCAGCGCTGCAAATTCCGTTGTAATTTGTAGTTTTTATCACTCAAAAACAGCATTTTTCACAGCTCTTTTGCAAAATTCCGTCCACCAAAAACAAGTTCACCTACTCAATCCGCCATTCTTTATAATAACCGTGAAAATTATAATTATCTTGAAATTTACCAGCAGATATCATGTTAAAATATTTTTTAAATTAATTTTTTAATCAGGATTTTAATTTTTATATGTTTAATAACACAACAATAGTCAAATATTCTTTAAATATTTGCAAACCAAAATAATAATATTGGCTATTACTTCTTTATAAACGTTCTATTCAACCGATTTCGCTTAACACATTGTGGTTTTTAAATTTTAGATTTTGCAGCTGTGCAAAATAGAGTAAACGAGGAAAAGGAAAGGATTGAATGTGATGGAGATGAATCCTCTTTTAATTGGATAGAAGGAAACAATAAACTGGCTTTAAAAAGACTGTCGAAAGAGGTGTCGCCAGAAATTTTAGTTAATATAAAACCTTTCAAGCAATATTTATCTGAAAAATACATAAATTTACAAGAACCATCCATACAATTTGTGAAAAAAAGGAAAAGAGATGTAACTGGTGAGCAGGTAATTAAAATGACCAGTGTAAACTTTCGCTAGACTGTGGGAGACCTGAGGTGTAGTGGTGAAAGCACCTAATCATAAGGATTAAGGTTGTGTGTTCAAATTCTCTCCCTCATACTATTTTACTCAAGAGTGAAAACAGGATAAAACTCACTTATACTCACTGAATTCTTGTTAGGCCTGCTACAAGTTTCTGGTTAAAATAAAGGTAGATAAAGCACGCTATTATGCAAAATCATCATCATCGTGTGCCGTCTCCTCGTCGAAAGTTGGCAATCAACAGGGCTATGGCGGCCTTGGATGCTGCCGCTCGGAAGAGGGCGGCGGATGACATGCCGAACCATTCCCGAAGATTCTTCAGCCACGAAGTTTTTCTTCTTCCGGGGAGTTGCTTCTCCTCTATTTTTCCCTCCATGATGACCTGGAGTAGTTTATATTTGTCATTTCTCAGTATGTGTCCGAAGTACTGCAGTTTGCGGCCCTTAACCTCGTAGAGCAGCTCCTTCTCTATGCCCATACGAGCCAGAACTTCCGCGTTTGTCATTCGTTTCGTCCAGACAATTTTGAGCATGCGGCGGTAAAGCCACATCTCAAATGCTTCGATTTTCCTCTCTAGGGCCTTCGTAAGCGTCCACCCTTCGCACCCGTACAGAAGAACTGGAAGAACGTAGCACCGCAGGATCCGCGTTCTCATTCCTATATAGAGATCTCTATGGCAAAGTAGCCCCTTCATTCTAATGAACGCGCTTTTGGCCTGTTCCATTCGGGCTTTGATCTCTTGGCCAAAGTCCCACCTCTCATTCAGGCAACAGCCCAAGTATTTCACATAAGGGACCCTGTTCACCTCCCTGCCGTTGATTCGGAGGGCTCCCTGGACCTCGCTCTTGCTTATTACCATAAATTTTGTTTTCTTTGTGTTTATTGTGAGTCCGTACTTGTTGCTGACTCTGTTCACCTGGTGCAGCAGCTGTTGCAAGTCTTCAGCAGTTCCAGCGATCAAGGTTGTATCATCAGCGTATCGCAGGTTGTTGATGACCTCTCCGTTCACTATCAGGCCTTCCGTTCGTTCTTCCAACGTTTCAGCCATGATTGCCTCCGAGTAGAGATTAAACAGCATCGGAGACAGCACGCAGCCCTGTCTAACTCCTCGTCGAATCTCTATTTCTGCTGATGTTGTGTCGTTTAAGCGTATTGCTGCCCTTTGATTCCAGTACAAGTTGGCAATGATCCGGATGTCCCGACTGTCGAGTCCAACTTGTTGCAATATACGGATCAATTTGTCATGCTGCACTTTGTCGAATGCTTTCTCATAATCGATGAAACAGAGAAAGACATCCTTGTTCATATCCAGGCACCTCTGTACCAAAACCTGCATTGCGAACAAGGCGTCTCTGGTTCCCAGACCTCCTCGAAAACCTAGCTGTGTGTCGGTGAATTGCTCTTCACACTTGCGGTATATTCTGCCGTGTATGATGTTCAGGAAGAGTTTTAGAACCTGACTCATTAAGCTGATGGTTCGATATTCGTCGCACCTCTTCGCGCTGGGCTTTTTTGGGATTAGCACAAAAGTTGATTTTAACCAATCTTGTGGTATTACGCCACTGGTGTAAATTTCGTTGAAGAGATTTGTGACGGAGTCCAGGTCTTCTTCTTCTAAGGTTTTGAGGATTTCGGCGTGAACTTTGTCGGGTCCAGGAGCTTTTCCGGATTTCATTAACCTGATGGCCTTCTTCACTTCTGAGCGTAAGATGTTCGGTCCTGTGTCTGCTGTCCCTATGTCATGGTCCATGGAGCGGGTGTCATCGAAGAGATTTTTAACATATCGTTCCCACACTTGCAACTGCTCAGGAATGCTGATGATGATGTTGTCATTTTCATCCTGTAAGAGTCCTACGTGGCTTGATGTTCTTCTGCCCGTTACTTCTCCTATTTTTTTGTGCAGTTGGAACGTATTGTGTTTCCTCTGTAGGTCTTCGATTTCTTGACATCTTTCTGTCATCCAGGAATCCTTGGCTTGTCGTATCTGTTGCCTTATGAGTCTCTGAACAGAGTGGTACTGTCGTGGATCTCGGTTCTTGTGGCGTCGTCTTTCATCCATAAGATGGAGTATGGATGCTGTCATCCAAGGTTTTTGGGCTTGTGTTTTGTTAGCTCCTAGATGTTTCTGGCTCACCTTAACCAGAGTGTTCTTAAGATGATTCCACAAGGCGGGTACATCAGCCTGTACATTTAATTCTGCGAGTCCCTCCAGTAGGTCTTTACGGACGTTTTCTCTTACTTGAGCGTTCTTGAGCTTCCCCCTATCTAGTTTAAAAGTGTCTTTCCGTTTTGGTGTTGAACGAAGTCTTATCTTCATTTTTCCTACAACCGGGTTGTGGTCCGATGATATGTCTGCACCTGGGTAGGTTGATACTGCGAGGATACTGTATCTGAAGCGCCTCCTTATCAAGATGTAGTCAATTTGATTTCGGACTATGTTGTTTGTATTGTCCAATGGCGATTTCCAGGTGTACAGTCTCCGTGGTGGCAGTTTAAAGAAGGTATTCATAATGACAAACTCTTCTTCTTGACAGAACTGTATCAGTCTGTCTCCCCTTTCATTCCTCGAACCCAGACCAAATTCTCCCGCTATTCCGGTCACGCTCTCTTTGCCTACTTTGGCATTAAAGTCTCCCGTAACTATAGTGACTTCGTGGGTTTTGGTCATTCATGCAAAATAAAGAATATGAAAAACTAAATAAAATAAAAACTAAAGTATTTAGATAAATAAAAGGAAACCTGTGGTGGGTAAGAGTACTTGGAGATAGATGACAGTTAAGCAGGCATAAAAATGTTTAAAGAATAATATTGTTTCGTATTTGACATAAAATAAACAAAAATTTTTTGGTCGACATTTTTGCAGCCCATAAAATGAAATGGAAGGCTCTAATATGAGTATTTAAATTTTCGCAGCAATTATTTAAATTTTTTGTAAATAATTTTGGGGTTTTACGTGGCGTCGAGATTTTAGAAATATTATTATAAGAGAATTTTCCCTTACCTTCACCAAACGTTTCGCCTTTTTTACAAACTAAAGGCATCTTCAGTGGCTGGATGGTTGGTTTCGACTGAAACCTCGTCTTTTGAAAGAAATTTAAGTTTGAAAGAAAAGGTACGATGAAATGAATGGAAGGGCTTCGTTACCAAAGTAAGGTTTATCAGGTATAAGGAGAATTTCGAATTTTACCAATAAGGAGTTTGGGTTTAAATATAGAAACCAACCTTGATTGAAATAAAGTTCTTCTCAAATCTTTCCTTTCCTTCTTGGAAAGAAGTTTCAATTATAATATTATGTGAGCAACAAATGTGCACAATTAAGTGTATGTCAGCACACGATGTTGTGGTGAACGTGTTGACGTCAGAGGGTAGAACTGAGTGGTTGTGTTGACTATGGCAAGCAGTTGTGGAGTAATCTGTTGCTTACGAGACATGTTTTTTAAGTAAGTACCCTTTTGCCACAGCGCGGTCTCAGCCTGCGGTTGGTGTTCTTTGCATGCACACTGGGTACCTACATCTGTTGCCTACCCACTGACGCCATTACAGTCTGATTCTTCCTTGTTTCTGTTGTGTACTGAGTGTTTAAGATATCTCCGATAATCTCGAATCCCGCCGACTGTGAAGCACGGGTTGTTTTAAGATTTCTTAGTGCTAAAGGCCAAAAAGCGATCGACATTCATCGTGACATCTGTGCAGTTCACGGATGGTTCACGGAAATTTGGTGCAGGAAGTGAACAATTAGGTGAGAGAAAACAGACGCTTTAGGATTTCGTCCTTGCGGGATGATTTTCCGTCTTCAAGACGATGACGAAGTCAAAACAGTTGTGATGCAGCGGTTAACAAGTCAGGCGGCCGACTTCTATGAGGAGGGCATCCAAAAACTGGTATAACGCTGTGACAAGTGCCTCAATATTGGCGGAAACTATGTTGAAAAGTAGATTATGGTACAGGCTTTCATGTTAAAATAAAATTATTGACATATCTTAGCACGTCTTTATTTAATTTTCAAATGGTACTTACTTTTAAAAAAACGTAGTATTTGAACTAGCCCCTAACATTTATTTATTAGAATTTTACTCCCGCCCTCATCCTTAGGTATAACAGGGTGTGGGAAGAGCCTCGAATGCCCAAGCATCACTTTTGTTAGTCAGAGGCTTTAGCCACAACATCACAGACTTCTACATTTCAATTTCTAATATATTTCTTTCATTGGGTATAAACGTTTCACGAATCAAATATCATATTCATTCCCTAGACCATTTGCAACTCCTTTTTGAAAAATCGGTTTGGGTTTTCATCATTTACTAAAAGCTAGTCTTCATTCTCCTTACATGGAGTCAAATATCACACACACACACACACACATATTTCATTTGCAAATTTAGACAAAACCACTTATTGTATATATAAATGGTACGCACATGGTGTGTACAAATTCTTTTGGATTTTATTTGGAATTTCTAAAATTTCTATTTAAAGATTGGTTATCTGTTTTTGTTTTCAAGATTTATATAAACATTTCCAAAAATAAATGATATAATTAATGTTTTGTACTTACTGAAAAAGGAAACAAAAATGATGCTGAAACAAAAATGTCGAGTGCAAAAGAAATCCGAAATCTATAAAACTGAGAAAAAAACTGAAAACGAAAACTTGAGCTATCATTGCCCTGTCATAAGAAGTAAACTTCAGTTTTCAGGAACAAATAATAATTTGAAAGTAGAGAATTCCCAAATGAAAAGAATGTAAGTTTTTGCGACCGTTTTCCTACTAATTATTTATAAAGCTTTCAAAATTTTAAAAAAGTTATCATAGTCGTTGCTTGCCAAAATGATTTATTCTGATTTCCCTTTCTTTCAAAAATGGTCATAGTTTCTCTTATGTGTTTAAAATATAATGATAAATTAAAAGTTTAAAAATAAAATTTTAGAGTTTCTGATCAGTCAATTGAGAGGGAAGAAAACAAAAATGCGAACATGTCAATTTATATTTTGGATTGCGATTTATTAGCTGGGAATAGTAACAAAGAGTCTCTTGGTGATACTTCTGACGATTCGAAAACAAGATTTGCAAATAATACCGAATTTTGTTCCGTATGGGGAGTTTATAAAAGTTATGCTAACTTGGAAACGGTGGACCCAAAAGAAATTCATGTACAAAATAAGGCTATAGATGATGTTCTCGATAGTTTTGATGACAAGGACCATGATCTCATTTTCAAGAGAAATATGACTCAGTTCAAAAGAAAAATCAGTTCAAAGGCTTTCTTTTGTAAGTTTTAATTTATAGACATATTCTGACCTGTTTCCTCTTTTGAGTTTTTCTACGCAAACAATTCACAGTTTTACATGTGTTTTCTATTTTTTCATGACATACAATTTTATTTACAGTCGAGAAAAATGTAAATTTATCGGCGGAAGTTTTAGGGGAAACTATTGTAAAAGAGGAAAATATGAGCACTAATGAAACTGGGTATGAAATGCAAGACAGATTTATTTTTAATGTGAAAGGGAGAAAACCATTGGCAAATCAAAGTTTTGTTAAAACATCAGCAACAGCAACACTACAAAACATAAATTATTTTAATGGTTATAAGCTGCAGAAAACTTTGGCAACATACAGTTGGTTTCTCTTGAAACAAATGGAATTTTGTAAAACTATGGCTTCCAGAATTGAAGTGTCAACAGTTAAATGTCCCCAGGCTTCCAAAGAAATTAATAATTTGTTGGAGAGGAATATAAGAACGGTGATTGAAAAAAAACTTTCTAAGGTGTCTGGTGAAGAAACAATCATTTTGCTCCAAAGAAATACCGAAGTCACAGGGTTTAAAAGTGATTTACAATTCTTACTCGATTTCAAATACAATACAAAAGACTGTGTTGAAATCGCATTCCAAGAAAATGAATTCGAAACTGGGTCAATGTATGGAGTTATTGGGGAAACGAATAGTAATCAGTGGGAAGTAACTGATAATGCTTCGGCTTTTAAGTGCCCAAAGTCTCTTTTAAATTCTACGTGCTGCTTAAATAAACTAGAAAATTACTCATTTACAAACCTAGAGAAATCAGGTAATATATTTTAAAATATAATTGGATAAAATTGGATTTTTCAATTAAAAATAAATTTACCCATAATGTTATTTAAACTTTATTCACTATCCATTGCTAGAAACATTTAGCCGTTCTTCATCGTGAGAAAGCATTTTTTTTATTTAAAAAAAACGTTGCGCGAAAAGTTAAAGTTACAACCAAAGACAAGCAACGTGAAAAGCTCAATGATCTATATGAGGATTTGTAAATTATACAGTTTTGGATGCGTATTTTTGTTTTAAAAAAGCATGAGCAATGGGTATATGATATAAAAGGTCATATTGCCCATGAATTTTTATTTTTCGTAAACTAAATAATTTTATATGAACTATTGAGCTTCATATCTGAAGTAACCTTTGATTAATGTTAAATTAGCACCTTTGTTTTGCATAGTAGTGTTCCTCCAAAGAAAAAGGCAGTTGTGGAGCACTTTTGATTACAGGAGAATTTTCTCCTAAACAACGAGTTGTTCTCATATGGATGATTCCAGTTTGGACCTTTATCCCATTTGTACATATCCAAGAATGAAACAAAGGGGTAGATTCATGTTTTCAACCCTTGTACCTGGGATAAAGTCCTTCCACCCCTTGACAATGATATATAAATATAGTCCGAGCCTCGAGTCAAGAGATCAGTCAATAATCAGAAATTAGTCAGTTTCACCAATCAGCTAGTTAGTATCAATCAGTCAGTAAATCTAGTTTGTGCAGTCAATAAGTCAAGATCATCAGTGTGGTTAGGAATATTTTTGTAAAGTAGTGTTTCATAGTCATTTTTTGGTTCCACCATCACTCTAGACCATGGTATACACAAACGGACATCACTCAACCACACACGAAGGCAATGACGATAGTATGGAAGCTGAATGCTCCCATAGAGTGAATTATTAATAGAGCGGCAAAATAGAGATGGAGGTTTTTTAAATTTGTTCCTGAGCAGTTAGAAGAAAAGAAAAGGATTTAATTAGTTGTTTCTTATTAAAGTTGTTGTAAAAGACAAATATTGATTAAAAATCTGTTAATCCGACAGAAATGCGGAAATGGATGTAAGTAAGCGCGGTGAGCATGGTGACTTAATTGGATGACTCACAGAGTAGAAAATTAATGATGGAAGGTAGTTGTATGCATGAGCTTGAAAGAGTACTGTATATTGTGTTGTGTCTGAATAATCCGTTTTCTGTTAATTTGAACGACTTTCTAACACATCTTTAAAATAGCACCTCAAATAAAACTAGTTTTCAACTCTTACATTAATAACGTCAAATACATTTTCAGTATTGCACGGAAATAGCATTTCTAACAGTTATATTATATTTTCTAGGTGTTTTTAAGTCTCCAAAACAATTTCTAATAAAAAAACCATTGGAAGAAATCAGGCCTTTAAAGGCTAAAACTTTAAATGATCAAAATGGTGTAAATTCATTTAAAAATAAAGGATTGACTTTATACGAATTACCCTTAAGACATATCCGTAAGGCTGTGAAAATTATAAATGACGTTATCGTTCAGTATCACCGAAAAGAATATGTGATTTTGAGATCTTTTAAAAGCCCTGCTAAAAATTATTCGGACACTGTAATAGTGAAAAAAAACGATCAAACCTCTGTTTCATGTTTTACTGCTAACGCTTCGTCGCCAGATGACAAAGTTCCAACTTCAAACAAAATTTCAATCCCTGGTAGTTATGAAATTAAGTCACCAATTCAAATGGGGAAAAAAATTGATGTAAAATGTTCTGTTCCAGTGAGTTTTCAATGTAAAAGCATAATTCACAAGTTTTTTTTAAGTGAATCTATAAAACAGAGAATCATCAGAAAATATCATAGCAGCAAGGAAATTAATAACGAACTCAAAACAAAATCTTTAGTCGATTTTAAATTCAATGACTTCCGTATTCTATATGATGCCTTGAACAGAGGAAGTTTGAAGGACTGTGAAGATCTTATAATCAAAACAGTTTCAGCAAATAGTATCATTATGGATGTGCCTCCCACATTTCTTCCTTCCGAAGAGAAACAATTTCTTTGTGTTTATGATAATTTTTTAATGGACCAAGAAATTTCCCTGATGAATGTAACACAACTCGGTAAGGACCAATCGAGTCTGAACAACTCTCAAGAAAAAACAAGCCGAAGTTTGATTGAAGAGGTGTCAAAAATCCGAATTTCTAAAAGTATACATAATAAGAAAAGGTCTATACTACTTAAATACAAAAGCAGTTCATTTCCCAAAGAAAATATATTAAAAGCCAATCATAATATGCAGGAACGTCGGATGAGACGGTCTTTAAACTTTGTTAAGGATGTAGAAAATTTTGACTTCTCTAATTACAAAAAAAAAAAAAAAGAGCTTCTACTGAAAAGCGAGCCGATATAAGGAAAACAGGTTCTGGATTACTGGAAACACCCTTCACTGGTAAATTAGGGGAAAAAAAAAAATCATTCATATCTTCATTAAGAAAGGACGAAACCGCTGGTACAGATATTAAATCAAAGAGTCAGTTAATCCCGAACGAATTGAAAGCTTTAAGGGGAACCCAATGCAAAAACGTTGCCAAAAAACCTGATTTACAATTAAGTGTAACACGGCCCTTTAGTAAAGAACAAAAGATGTCGTCTCCATGCGTAATAAGTGATGAGAAATTTTTCAATACAAAGAATGAAAGGACAAAAATGTTTGTACTTGAGAAAAACGGGGTAAATATTAGAAAAGAGATTGTTGCAGCTTTTAATTCGATCAAAAACTTCACCCCTTGCAGGAAAGAAGCTGAGGAGGGAAACAAGCGAATGTCCCTAGTGATAATGCTGTCTAGAAATAAATAAATGTATGCGTTTGTCTGTATCTGTTAGGATTTATGAACCTGGTTTTCGTGTGAATTTCGTGGTTGTTTTATATGTATTAAGAGACAGTATAAATAAAATGTAACTAAACGCAACAATTATGTTGCTCTTGCTTTTTATAATTAGAACTTTACCATATTCAGGCTGATCTATTTTTTAATGAAAGATGATTTTTCATCCTATTTTTGTAATATCTCACTCCATTAGTCAACCCCAATTGCTCCTACTCTAAAGCTCCTCTTCCTTTAACCCCCTTCCAGTTAAATTCCTATTATCCCCACTCCCGCTTCAACCTCCTCCACCCTCGACGCCTACATGGCGAGGATGGACAGCATGTTCGATAAAATATTAGAAGAAAACGAGGCCAAACCCAGTTGATTCTCAATAAACTTCTCTGGCTCATGGGAAGGCATTCTGAACTCAACACTGATAACAAGCTCCTCATTTACAAAACCATCCCGAAACCCATCTGGATCTACGGGATCCAGTTATGGCGCTCCTCTGTCAACTCCAACCTGGAAATCCTAGTACGTTCCAGCCGAAAACCCTGTGATTCATGGTAAATGCTCTATGGTTCGTTCCTAACCAAATCATCCGCAAAACAATTAAACCTGGTGGTTTCCTCCGTAAAGAAGGAAATTGAGAGGTTCATTCGTAAATACTCCTCTCCACTAGCGGTTCATCCCAATTCTTCTGCCTCATCCGTCCTTGACGAACCACACGACCAACGACGCCTTAAGAGGCACAAACCACTAGACTCCACAACACACTTCCCATATCGTCACTTCTCTACTCTCTTCCACCTTTCTTCTTTTCCTTTTCTTCTTCTTTGCATTTTCCTATCTTAATTCTATCATTTCCACCTGTAACTTTACTTTTTCCTTCTTTACTGTCATTATTATTATTTTTTCTCTTCATTCCTTTCCTTGCCCTTTCTCTGTTTTTTCTTTTATCACATTCTATTACTTAGTACTCTTCTTCTTCTTCTATTATTATTTTCTTTTTTTTAGCGTTTAGTGATAATAATGGCATACAACAATAGAGGCTGGTAGTTTATCTGTGTGTGATTATATAAATACTAAACATTTTGTAAATATAAGTGTCCACCCCGTTGGAGTAAACGGGAGGGGGAAAATTACTCTTACTCTTGACTTTCTCTTATCCCTTACACTGTATCCACTCATCCCTTTCCCTTAGACTGTAACTCCAGTCACATCCGATTATCCTACACCTGGGGTTGAGACCATTGGTCTGTTCTCTGAATATGAAGCTCCTTTTAAGCCAGGTCACCTATTTTATGTGTTGCTTGGAAGTAGATGGTAGTTGACATGGGAAAAAATTTGTAATACAAAGACAGAAAGCATAACCTTTACATTTCATTAATATCACCAAAAAAAATAAATTACGTACTTTTTTTATAAAATTAATCGCTCTAAGAAATTTCTTTTGTTTCAAAGTAAAGTCGATTTTTCAATTCAGTGTCGCCATACATTCAAAATAAATTGCCGAAATTAAAATAAATATTAGGTCTACCGGAAAGTTCTCTCCGATGACGTAACAGCTTGAATGTGTATATATATACGCACATTAGGGTGTCCCAAAAAAATCAAAAATTTTTATTTAAAGACACATACCCTCCTAATTTTTTACAATGATGTTAAAACAATCGTAGGTGAAATTTCAAGTACTTAGGACGACAGGAACCCGCGCCGACTTTCACCGAAACATATTACTACTTAAGGCCTTAAGCGAACATAAGCTTACATGTTGTTCTGGTTGTTATATCGTTAGTAGACGCATTGTTTTTGAATAGTCAGCATGTCAGTGTAGTTACGTAGTTCTACACAAAGTATATTTTTAGTCGGAGACGCCGAATATCAAATAATGAGCTAGAAACTACTTTCTAATTGGCATGTTTTAGCAGTACTTTGCTTTACAGTACTCATGAAGTGTATTTAACTGTCAATGAAGGCCCAAACGTTGTTATTCATGAATGCATTATCTATTGGGAAACGGCGCACATAGCGACCAATTTTTACCTAGTTGTGTGGGAAAAAGTCAAAAATGTGTACCAAGTTAGGGGGAACGTATAGAAGCATGCTCAAAAAACACAACACAAATTTGAACAGCGTCGACAAGAGTTTGTCAACAATTTAGATAATTTGTTTGGTATTGCACATACCTATACGCTTCAATTATTAAAAATATATGAAGATAAAATCATCTTGCAGCGTCAGAGAGAGCCTGGTCGACCTGGTCATTTAGCTGGAGTGGACAAAAAGTTGACTGATAAAGAGTAGAGTGCGCGTCAAAGCTATCGAGGAAGAAAAACAAAGAGCTAAATATTTTTTTGCATCAACTCCTATGACACCGTCCTCCAAACCGTCACAAAGGGATTCGTCTTCTGATTCAAACCAAACGTAGATTTACAAGAGGATTTGCATGTAGTGGCTGGGCATACACTGTCCAGAACTAATAAAACCTTCACTGGGAAGGATTTAATGACTCCAAAATTAGTAGCAGCACTAGACAGGGATTCAGTTTTTATCCTCGAAGCAATTATTGATGCATTTAAACATAATACAGACGAATTTTCAATAAGCAAGTCCTAAATTCAAAGAATTCGTAGGGAAAACCGAAAGAACGCTCTATTGTCGAATATAGATACTCGAAAATCAAAAGAAGAACGTCTACTAACAATATAACAACCAGAAGAATATGTAAGCTTATGTTCGCTTAAGGCCTTAAGTAGCAATATGTTTCGGTGAAAGTCGGCGCGGGTTCCTGTCGTCCTAAGTACTTGAAATTTCACCTACGATTGTTTTAACATCATTGTAAAAAATTAGGAGGGTATGTGTCTTTAAATAAAAATTTTTGATTTTTTTGGGACACCCTAATACACATACATATAATGTATGTTCAAGCTGTTACATTATCGGACAGGACGTTCCGGTAGACCCAATATTAGTTTAACATTTCATATGAAATTAAAAAAATGTGTATAAATATTCTGTACAGAGTAATCATCGAATAAATTGAATAACTTACGAAAGTATGATTACTTAGGACAGTCCTAGTGGAAAGGTCTTCTACATTCATGATACTGATTCCTCCCCAATGATCTCTAAATATTATTTCATTACCTGCAAAAAATATCAAGCTTAGTTCGAATTAGAACTATTCAAAAACTAAACTCTTTTACTCTCCTTTAACGAGTCTTTAAAAGTGCTTGAAATTTATGAATAAGAACTTTTCAAACGTATGAACTTTTTTTATAGTCAGGTTTAGGATTTTTTTTTGTACTCTGGAATGGAATTTAACTCGGAAACTACAACTCCTAATTTTTATTTTTATATTCTAATCCATTCCTCTTTCTTCTACGTCACCAATTTTTATTCGGAATAAATGGTTAAGTTATTTATTTGAACTCACTTGAAATCCAGGACCCATTGAAGCGTAAACTTTGAAACTCATGATTCAGAATTTCTCCCAATCTAAAGCGAGTGCCTTTTATTCGTGGGCCATCGTCTGGTGGTGTAAGAACAATTACTGATGTCACTATCAGTGCCAGCACGAAAACTATGACCAACAGAGCTATAAGGATGCCCCGCCAATTCCGCTGTTGTGCATTTGCTGACACCAGCTCCTGTTTTGAAATAAATAATCTGATTGATTTTCATAAACTAATCAATTGCAAGACCAAAACACACCACAAAATATAATCATCAAAACATTTATTTATTAATATATTTTATTAGTCGTATAATAATTTATAAAATAACCCTTAGAATAAAAAACGCTTTAACGAAAAATCATTTTAACCGAAAAAGACAATCCATTTATGGCTATTGTTGGATTATTCAGACATTAGTTGTTTGAGAGAGAGAAAAATTTGTCCTGAAGCTCCAAGATATCTGTTTCGACTTGTACACACAAATGCTTAGTGAGGGTAGATGCTACAAATTAATTGAGGGTACATGAGATTGAGTGCTGGGAGCCCCTTGAACATTCTAAACTCACTCAACGTCTGGCATAAAGTGCAATTTATAGCAATTAGCTAAGAACCGATACCAGACGCTTCGCCAATTACTGTACAGGTTCGAAACATCTGGTGTATGTTTGCTGTAGGCTTACTGTGAATAGCATTTAATTGTTTCAGATAAAGCGATTTTCTATAAATGTGCTAGAACAGGGATGGCGAACCTTTTTTGATGTCCGTGCGACAAAGTCATAAAAATTCTGTTTTTAACCCTAGGATGCCCTCGCGGCTCGGCGAACACATTCACACAACAGGGGCCTCCGAGGCCCCGTCAGGTTAATTTTGAATTTTTCATATTTTAAGCTTTCTTAATCGATTTTTTTCTTGTATATTTTTAATATATGGTTAATGAATAACTAATATGCTTTAATTTATAACCCCTCGATGAATGGGCTACTCATCAAAGGCATTTTAGTTGTGAGAGGTGGAGACGTGCACCCACCCGGGAGTAATAATTATTCTTTCTTTCTTCTTTCCTTTCTTTTCTTTTCATGGACCCGCTTATCCGTTAGGGTCGCGGGGTGAGGGAAGCAATCAAAGACTTCCAGCTGGCACGATCTTCCGCTATTGACGTCAGAGAACCCGGGGTTATCAGGCGGGATTCGGCTAAGGCCTTCACCCCCCTGAGCCACCCCTGCCGCAGACGGCCACGGGGTCGCTTTCCTCCCGGGCACTCCGACAGGACCCGACGAACCAGACGTTCTGGGGGGAGCCTCTGAACGTGTCCAAACCATAGGAGGATGGATCTCTCGATCCGGAGAAGAAGCGGCTCGACCTGAAGCCCCTCGCGAATGGCTGTGTTGCGACACCTATCCAGCCTCGACACACCAGCCACCGCTCGGAGATACCTCATTTCGGCCGCTTGTACCCGGGATCTGATCCTTTCGGTCATCACCCACACCTCATGACCATAAGTGAGGACAGGAACATACACGGAGCGGAAGATGCTGAGCTTTGCCTGGGTGCTCAGCCCAGCCCTCCTCACTACAGACCGCCCCAACTGTTGCATCACTGCGCCAGCCTGGGCGATCCGAGACGCGATCTCTGCGTCCGTCCTGCCATCACTTGTGAACCAGACCCCAGTAATAATTATATATTTCTTAAATTTTTACGCCGTTTTTACCAACTTTTTTCATTTAGTTATTTTATATAGTTTTTAAAGAATCACCACACCTTGATTTTTAACCCTCGATGGTGTGGACATTAAGATAAACTCAAGATAAATTCAAGTCAAGAACTCAAGACCGCGCGCGGGCGCGGGCACAGGCCAAAAGAATTGTTTAGGGCTTCTGTTATCCAAATCTTCACGCAAACACGTAAACTGTATTAAAGGCATAAAAAGTTAGTTATGTTTTATTACGAAATAAAACATTGTAAAAAATAAGTTAAAAAACGTCATAGACCACCTTTTTGTCTTTCTTTGGAACTTTATATTTCGACTTTTCTCAAGGACTTCCAAAAGCGTACCTGTTGTACCATGGAAGCTCTCGGAAGACTGTGAAATAAACGTTGAAAATACATGTTTCCTTTTGCAGTTCGACTTGACTGACCTGTTTTGACTGTCGGTTTGCGTCCAGAGACAAAGGAAATTATCCTTAAAGAAAGTTCACAAAAAAAAAGTCATAAAATGTTGAATAAAAATAGGCAAATAAAACGAAAAGAGCAAGGGGGCCTCTCAGGCCCCCGTGTTTTAAATGTGGGGTATCGATACAAATCCTCACATACCTCCCCTCCCCCCTCCCCCTACGAATTTTGAAATTTCATTTTCACAGGTATTTTCCTGAAGAATCGAGAAGAGCATTCCTGAAAGAAAGATTCGTTTGAACGAATAGTAAAGGAGTTACAGAGGTTTGAAGTAGGCACAGGGCCTGCCAGACCCCGGTCGGGCATCCTATGGTTAAATAGGTGACGTGCCACAAGTAATATTTAATTAATTTATATCAAAAAAGAACTTATTAAAAAATAATAATAATTTTGTTTTGTGCGTGCCATCAAAATTTTCAAACGTGCCACTTGTGGCACGCAATGCTCTGATGGTCCAAAGGTTCCAAAATAAAGTACTAAGGAACTCCGTAAACGCTGCTTGGTACATCCGAAACGACAACCTTCACCGGATTTAAAAATGAAGACGGTGCAGGAAGAAATTCGTGAGCAGGCTAGTAGGCACCCAGAGCGCCTTCTCTCTCACTAAAATGGTAAGCTAAGAAACTTAGCTCAATCGCCAGAAGCAAGGAGACTTCAGCGACGAAAATTCACGGAAATTGCCACGTGACGAGGACTAGATCCGAAAAGCAGTTCTTTGTCCTCAAAATGTAATATTATTATATTAATATTGTAATTCTGGTATGTATAAGCTGGATGAACAAGATGTTCAGTTGCTTTGACCAATAAATTTTAAAAAAACTTGTGGCACGCGTGCCATAATTTCGCCATCCCTGTTCTAGACTTTATAACGCAGTTTGTAACCTACCCAAAAACCTATAATTGTTTACGTACAGGATATTGCCAGAGATTTTATTATTCGAGAAACGTTACGACGTAGTAGTACATAAAGTGTGGGTTAATTTGAAGAAGAATTAATAACGAATTTCATAACTTGTTCCAAAATTATTCATTATTGACTGGTTGAAAATTTGAATAAAAATTAATTACTTATTACTACTAAAAATATACCTATAAAGCCCAATACCATTACTTATTACGTTTACTTTATATTAATTATTCTTACCTCATCATCAAAATGATCCGGATCAGACATTATTTCTTGATTACAACTAATTTAATTTAACTCAAAAAAGCTTTAAAGATGTCACTAAAATAGATTGCACGAATTCTTTTCTAATGCTTGATTGAATGAAGAGAGAGGGAAAAAGTGAATTGTATGCTTACATTTACGTCGAGTTCTTAAAGTTACTATTGCATTTGTAAAAAAATCTGGAAAAATTTTACTATGTAAGGTAAAACAACACGCTTGTAAAATAACACGGTGACCTTATATGGTGAGGGGCCTTCTTTTTACTGCAGTTTGGGTAAAGTTGTCATGCACCTCTAGCACAGCCTTCAGGTTGTTATCTTCCTAATATTGCTAATATTAATAAATCATTTTTGCATTTTCTTAAGTTTCGAATTTTGTTTTACACACATAAAGTACACGTAACCTACACAAGGGGTACAAAATTGGGAAAGGTAAAGCACAAACCTGAACGAAAGAAGAATTAAATATCTGTATACATATATACACGCACATATATTGTATTATACAATATATATAGCTGTTCAAGAATGTTGCTGTTACAATGCATGTTGAGTTGCACGCTGTTCAAAGTTTTGATCGTACCGCGTGACTATCGATCAAATGATCGAAGTGATCAATTGTGTAAGACAGTATTTGTGTCTTGCAAAAACTTGACATTTACCAACACGAATACTGAGCGAAAAGTTAACGTAATTGGTCAATCTTTAAAGAAGTCTTTTCTAAAGACTAAACTCTAAAGTTTTTTTAATTATTAGTTGGGTATTTTAAGACTTTTTTAATTAATAAACATTATATAATTTGTTATCAAAACGTATAGAATAATTCGACGAGCGTTTTTGAATTCAACGATATCAGAAATAATAGTACGCTTATATATAAGAAAGAGTGCATATATACTATAAATTCATTTTCTTCTTTTCTTACATTCTTGTCTTTGTCTAGCATAGTGCTTGAGCTGATTGTTGCCGGTTTCTTTGAATCGTACGAGTGTAGGACGAACAAGTCTTCGACATTTTATTCTAGTTGGCATAACTCTGTCAGATTTGCCCTCATTGTGAAGCACATTGAAGGCAGAGCTTGTATGAACTCTAATTTCCTACTTCACCGCCATGTTTAAAAATACCGGATGGTATTGAGTAAGAAACACAGTTAAGAAGAAAATGCTCCCGAAACTGCGTGGTTACAACAGAAAAAGTAGTGAAAATCATGCCACCAGAATGACTATTACTGGCCCGCTTACTACTGATGTTCGCGCCTTAGTAAAATGCGAAAATACGAGCAGGTTGCCACAGGCCGAGCATGGCCAGAGTTTGGGTTTCCTGCTTCGTTAATAGAATTCGCTTTGAGTAATCGTTGAATGCTATTCGTTTGAATCGCTTATGCATTTTTTTCGCTTTTCGCTTAATTCGCTTTTTTCGTTCGCGTCGCCTTTTTGTTCACGTACGATCCGTGACCCAGTTTATGCTGGGATTGATAGGTTCGCCTCTATTGGAAATTACGCAAAGGTCAGCTGAAATTCATCCTTTTTTTCCTGACCTCCTCTTCTCCCTGATTTACATGTTCCGCAACTGACGAAATCGTCAGCAGGGGACTTCCAGAAGTGAGTTTGTTTTTATTTTTATTTTATTTTTTCTCTGCTTAATCCAAAACGCGTGGGGACACCGCTGTCCCATTCAAATGAATTTGTTAATATTGGTAAATATCAAGTATTTTGGTTCTTTTTTCAAGCTTTTTTTTTGGAAATTGAGCTCAGGGATTTGCTTTTCGGACATTTCCCAAAAACTACTGAAATCGATAAAATGCGTTTTACAATTTAGTTCAGTTTTTGTTTTTTGTTTTATTAAAAGCTAATATGAAATTTTTTTGAGGTGATCGAAGACTTTTAGCCGGCAATATAGGTAGAGTGTATAGATATAATTGGGATGTATCTCATGTAGATTTACCCGATATGTAGATTAGAGTACATAGATGTTGCGCTATTTAATGGGAAATAATTAACAATATATGTTTCTTGGATGTAATCCATTAGTTTTTACACTTTACTGAAGGATTTTGTTCGGGTATCTGAATGAAGCTAAAAGAATGAAGTAGAGTATCTTGGATATTTTCGACTGACAATTAGCTATTCTATATTCAGTGACGTAAGACTTGTTATTGTAATAAATAAATCAAAAATAGTGGGTGTAAAAGTCGCCAGTTTCAGTGAATGTTATTATAAAATTGTTGAACACTTTCAACAAATCAAAAATTGGATCAGTAACCCCAAACCTAAAACACAGAGTCGATTGGAAAAAATCGAAGGTCAAGTCTTCTTATTTTCTTTCTAGATAAGTTTTTTACGGACTAAAGATAAAAAATGAATTTATCTTTATAAATTTGGAAACACTGTTTTTGAAAAATCACCTTTAAGAAGCACTTTGATTTTTCACTCCGAAAACAATTACTTAAAATTAAATTCCGCACTGAAAAACCTGGACTGGAACGTCAAGGGTAAAAGCTTTAGAGTTTACCCTCCTCATCCCCCGTCAAAAGCATCGCTTCTATATTTTTCTTATGAAAAGCTGAGCAAAAGGAAATAAGTGGCTTTTGCAGCCTTGCCTAAGTTCACAACGCGTGAACTGTTACGCAGTCTATTTCTAGTCTCTGCAAAACAGATTTTCTTTCCCGTGTCTGCCACCTTCATTTAAAACTTAAAACTAGATGTTGCCGTCAATAAAGCAAGACTGCTATAACTAGAGGTTTGACCCAGCATTCACGCTTTTCTATCGTTCATTAAGAAACTTTTTTGAAAGGCAAACACATTTTTCAAGTCGAGCAAAGCATATCTAATTAATTGATAAATTAATTATCATAAATTAGAATTTTATATTATCATATAAAATGTATTAGAAAGAACTTTTATTTAATGAACAAGAACCAAGTTACACGCCTCATACAGGACTATTTATTAAATATATAAAAATTATCAATGTGAGGTATTAGAACTAGAAAAATGAATATACGAGGCAAAACCTAAAACCTTTACTTATTGAGCAGGAAGGTACAGTACTAGGTACCATTTGAATTTCAGTGCTGCAGTAGTAGTATTCGAATATGTGTCGTTTTATCTTTGTTTCAAATAATTGTATAAAGTTTTTATGACTCATAAAGATAGTGTATCATTTATCGCATGTTTATTGTGTCGCTTAAATCCTACACAGGCCCATTAAGAATAATAAAAGTTATGGAATATAGATTATTATTATTATTATTATTTTTTCGATTCGGCCAACTAGAGACCACGATGTTTTCAACTCATTTTCACTCCTATTTGTTGGAGCAAGTTATTACATGAGTTGAAAATATGCCTGATTATGAGTCAGCTACCTTTCGTTGAAGGCTTTCTCGCTGACTGAGACATACAAGACAAGGTTATGAGCCTTGGAATTTTTGGAGAAAGAATTGTGGATAAATTGAAGGAAAACATTTAAGGTAAGGAAGAGCATGAGAAAACCAGCTGGGAATTCAGGTGGGATTTGAGCCACGGCCCTTGGAGTGATAGGCGAGTCCTCTAAACTCTCGCCTACCAGGCCCCTAAAGATTATTGTTATTATTGTTATTATTATTATTATTATTATTATTTATAAAAACAATAAAAATGAAGCTATTAGAGGCAGTAAAAGACCATTACTAAGATAGTTTTAAGTTTAATAATTTTAATTTTACTTGTAAAATTAGTTTTAGGTTTAATAGTTTTAACTTTTTGTAAAATTTGATTTAAGTATAATGATTTAAACTTGTTTTGTAAAATTGGTGGAATTTTTTTAGCGTTCAATAATAATTATAATAATGATAATAATAACATACACCAATAGAGGGTCATAGCCTATTTGGGTATGATAAATAAATTGAAAAAGTTTTTTTAAATATATGCACCCATCCCGTTCGAGTAAACGGGCTGGAAAAAAAAAAATTATTATTATTATTGTTATTGACTTTTCACAGAAGATTGCCTGGCAGTATTATAAACATAACGCGAACTTTAAACTAAGCGTTTTGTCTTTCAGCTGTCTGTTGGGGGATATCTAGGACTTGTTTCACTATGGAGTAGGTATGGAGCAGAGCAGAATTTTGTAATTGCAGATAGTTGTTTGGGGAGGCTCGAGTTGTTTGATGCTGACATGTTGATTTTCTGGTATTTGTCCTGTTCATGAAAGAATGACTAGAATGATTTTAGCTATCTATTGATGCCACATTCGCTTGATTTCTCCTGATAAAGTTAAATATTTATTTATTATTGTCATTAAATTTTGTTTACTAGTTTTCAGAATTTGAGACAGCGATGTAGATGAGGTAAGTTGTTCTTTTTCGTTTGAGAACAAGGGTGATCAAGTAGTATAGAACTCAAGTTTTGCCTGTAAAGCTTGGCTATATCATCTTCCAAATCGCATCAGGTGATTATTTATAGTAGGGGCTTTTGCTGAGACGTGAGCTCAAATCTGAGAGCCAGCTTTTGATGGATTAGATTTGCAATATTATCGTGCCTATTTATACGTTCCTTTTTAGATAAGATATTACAGGCTCCGGTGATATGTTCAATAGTTTCCCTTTTTTAGGTGTGTAACCCCAAGCGACATATGTCATATAACACAGTGGCAACTTTTACGATGTGCTTGCCATAATTTCTCGTCTTAATTATTCTGTCCTGTACAGCAATGACAACTCCTCTGTTTCTGCAAAAATATCACACTTATCCAAGCATCTGATACTTCTCTGTAAACATCCGGTTTTTCAAGATGGTAAGGGTGGATTTCTTATTAGGCCTTCTTTTCCCAGTTCTTTGTTTTTGTTCTTCGGTGGCTGTTGTGTTAAAGTTATTATTATTATTATTATTATGGTTATTTCCGGCTCCGGAAAAGTTTTAAAAATGGGTGCTAAAAAATATTTTGTATTTTTTTTGGCAAAATGTGTAAAATTAGTGAGGTACTTGAAAGGGAAATAAATGAAGCCAGGCTAAAAAAAACTCTAGACAAAAAAATTAATTAAAATCTAAATAAATACGGTGCAATAAAGTGACAAAAAAAACATGGCGGAATTCAAAGGGAGAGGAGAAAAACAATATGGCTACATCTGCACAGAATGCAATAAGGATTCACTACCCGATGGCGTATATTACATGCTTTGGAGACTGCCAAATTAACTATTTCTTCCAAAGTTACACTTCAGTCAAAGTATTCACTCGGCGGAGAAAATCAGCGTCTCTCAAATGGAAATAAAAGTGTCATCCATGCCAAAAAAGCAATAAATCAAGAGCAGTAAGACGACAGAAAGAAATAATGGATGCAACAAATCTGGCGATAGAGGAAGAACATGAAGAACAGAAAATACAGTTAAAAAATAAAAACGAGACTTTGGAAAACGAGAAAAAAAAACAAATTCGGACGGGGAGGACAATGAACTTGTCATTGAAATCATGGAAACAATTAAAATCAATTGGGAAATGAAATTCTTTTCTTTTCTATTGTCTAAACGTGTAAGAGAAGTATGGAGTGGTTAAACTTCCTGACTTGGACGCAAATGGTCGTGAGTTGGAATCCTCCTTTCGCATCCTGTTATACCCAAAAATTAAGGGTTAAAAACGGGATCAAAACCACCACCAGCACTATTGCCTAAAGTAAAACCGTCGTGCAAAAAAATTGGTATTCTTTTATGTGAGCTAAACGAGGCCACGTCAAGAATAGACATACTTTTAGAAGTAAACATAACTAAGAAGGAAGAAAACTTCTGCAACATTAATGACTTTATATAAAATAGGGCAATTCAGAAAAAAAGGAAGGGCGAATAATTGTGTACGTAAAAGAACAGTGAGAAACATTACGAAGCAAAGAATACCAGTCAATATAAATAGGTCGAATAAATATATAACAAAGAAAAAACAAATGTAATGGCAATATACTAAACTAAATACAACATCACATTCTGAAAAGAATTCGAAGAAGTAAGTAACATAAAACAAAACGAAGTTAAATTATACAAGGCAAAAGGGTAGGGCAAGAAGACGTGGAACATATTTAAAAAATAAAAGTATTAAAAAAAGGTAAAGGTATATATATAATTTATAAAATAATAATTTAATAAACATATTTATGAAATAAAAAGTATTAAAAAAGGTAAAAGTACCGACATAGTGTCAAGAGGATTTGGAACTACGTCCAAACAAAAGTAGAAACTGGTAAACATGTAATGCCTCTCTTTACCGACTAAGAAAAATGTTTTCACAATCTGGACCATCAAATACTAATAACCAAATTAGACTACAATTGTCGCGTATAGAGAATATTCGCGCCAGTTTTCTTTAGTCTTTTGTATTGTCAAGAAGTAATAAAAAAGAAAAGGTTTCCAGGTTGCCAGAGACCGTATGTTTGTCTCGGAGTGAATCCGGATTGTTCACACTTTTGAAAATTAAGCTACAACTGTAATACTGTGTCAGTCTTTCTAAATTTCGCTCGATACCCGACACACAAAAAACACAGAAACACATTATTCTATATCTATATAATTAAATCGACTGGGAATAGAATAAAAGTAGAAGACTTTGTGAAATAAAAAGATTTCTGAACGATTGATTTTCGTACGAAATAATAAATGAATGATCGAAACGAGGCGTCAGACTTTTTGTTGACTGTAATATATGTAAATAACTTTCTAATATATATGCCATCCCGCTAGAGTAAGCGGAATGATAAATAAATATTATATTATTACATTTTTCTCTAGGTTATTAAATGTTGGTTCCGGAAGTACACAAATCTGTTCCAGGAATTACCCCGATATTCTAGAACTACATCTCGTTGTTATTTAGTAACACTGAGGAGCCTTTCATAGAATTATCATTATTATTATTATTGAGTTCATTTGTTATATTGTATATTTTTTGGCCTGAGTGATTATTATTTTTACCTTTTAAACACGAAGAAAGATGATATTTGTCGGTGATGTAGCTTCCGATACTATTCAGGATGCCATTAGCATTCCCAAGGATGTATCGGGTGACGTGTTTTCACAGCACCTTCCTAAGGATGCTTGCTGTGCCTTATTATAATTATCATCATCAACAAAAGTTTTGATTTACAATACCGTAAATTTATAAATCTTAGACTTAATGGAGTCGATTTTTTTTTTAATTTAAAATTTCGATTAAATACCTCCTCAGATTCCAAGGCTAAAATTTTTTTCTTTGCAGCATTCACACCACCACCTCCACCAGAACTCATAGTATTCATGGCAAAATCGTTTGGGAATTGTTTAGATGATCATGGACATGAAATCTGAAAAGAAAATTTTTATAAAACGTCTAATCTAGTCTTTGATGAGCGGACACTAATGGCTTCTAACTATGATAATTCTACAGCTTTGAGGAGTTATGGCTCTTACAATGATTTGTGCTGTATTTCTCTATTTTGTGCCTGCCGTATCCAGTCACCCGCAACTCCATATTCTTTAACCTTCACCTTTATGTTGTTCTTTATTTAAACCCGAGCTTGTTTTGTTTCTTTATCGATTCACGATTTGCAAATATTACAGTAATTTTGAATTTAAAATTTTATGCAAGTTTTGTTTTTCCTAAAATGCCAGATCAAAGGAAATTGACGCAAATTATTGGAAAACGAAATAGCCTTCAACATTGTAGGGAATTAAATTTTAGACACATACGTATGTATAAAAGTATCAAGGGACATGTATGAAATGTCGACCTTCCATTTTTTTTCGATTAAATACCTCCTCAGATTCCAAGGCTAAAATTTTTTTCTTTGCAGCATTTACACCACCACCTCCACCAGAACTCATAGTATTCATGGCAAAATTCATTTTTTTATACATTAAAAAAGTATTTTTGTGAACCAGGTATGGCGAACTTTTTTAAATGGCGAACCATTTTCAAACATAAAAAATTTAAAGCTTAAATGTATTTAAAATATTTTGTAATTTAAGAAGTACCTTAAATAAAAAGTAAGTTTTCATAAAATTGAAAACCAAAGTACAAAATTCATTTTAGTAAAAACTTTATTTCATGCTATAATAACATCGGAAAACAAAAGTCTATTATCTTTAAAGAAGATAATAAAACTCAAATTATTGTATTGTACTCAAATATAAATAACCTTAAATTTAATGCAATTTTTGTTTTATAATGTTTTCGACAATTCATTTATACTAATTTGTTCTCAAATAACGAAGATCCTCCAAAGGTTTAGAATGTTTTGAAAAATTATTCTTCGGTGTGGGCAACAAAATAACTTGCGACGGTCCACTTACCAACTTCTGTTGTTAACTGTCATTATTACAAACAACAAAAGAAAACCCAAGTACATGGGCAAACTGCTTTTGGGATATGAGAAATTAATTCCGAATTGGCATTTAAAGCGATCAATTTGTAGACAATAATAACTAAAAAAATTGGTTTGTGAAATTTAAATACTTCCGCCTTACAATTTATTGTTTATATAAGTTTGCAGTCAATGTACTAATAATTCCTTCATTGTTAGTTTTTAGGAAATTAAAAAGTAAGTTATAACTTAATCAAATTTTTTCAAGAAAAGTAAGAATTTTAAACTCTAACTTGGTCGCCCGAAAAGAGAAACTTATATAACACGTCTGATGTATTAAGTAAGGAAACAATGATGAACGTTTATTCATAAACTATAGAATAATTTAGATTTAATTTTTAAAAAGAAAGAAATAGAAAAGAATTTGCTTTGCCATTCAAAAAATAGCTTTATACACCTACCTATGATTGAAGAGTCATACATAGCCAGTTTTGAGAGATAATAAACAGTTTCACTCTTTTTGGCTTCCACTGTTAACGGTTTGGCGGAAAAATAGGCGACTGAAATCTTTGCCAATGCAGCCTTCCAGGCCGCAGCTGCATCAGTTGCCTGGCAACGAAAAGACTGAAAACATCTTACTTTTTTCTAATAGCGCTGAATTCTGTAAAAATTCATGCCATGCTGTCCTCTCAATAAGTAAATTTCAAGACCCCTTTCTAGAATATTGCAACGGTATTCAGGCATTTAAAGTTTACTGCAAATGAAATTTGAGATTCGGCCTTTTTCAGATTGGAAAAAACTGTCGCTAGTGATTCGAAAGTTTTAAAGTAACATTAAATGTAAGTTTAAGGTTTTAAAAAGCAAGAAATTAAAGGACTTATTTAAAATAAAGCCGAAGAGAAAACTAGGAAACAGGAAAAAGAGAAGGCACTGTTACGACTTGCGACCATTTCGGCGACATTGGAGTGCGAAGTCTTTCTTTTGTGATACTTGCAACCATAAGAATTTATTACTTTATTGTAAGGTGACCCATCCGGTTAAAAGGCAAAAGTTAGTAGAAAAAAGGGTAAACTTACACGATAGGCTGACAGAATGAGTCATTCAAAAAATCGTCTTCGTAAACCCTAGCGGGGATATACAGTAAATACTTCTTAATTTCTTTCTAAATAAACGGTTAAACTTTCTAAATAAAAGGTTCTGAAATTTAAGAAGCATTCTCTCTAATCTTATCTCACCTTAACTGTGAGGAATTTAATACTGCTCCACAAAAATTTTGTTATAATGGTAAAAATCGAAATAGTGAACATTAATTCAGTTTTGGTAACAAATTTGATTTTCCAATGAAAAGCCGGTTGGGGTAGGGTTCTACATAGACTTAAAAAGTTAGATTGTGATAGAAATTAACACGTAATTTTCAAATTCGCTTTTCTAAGTTTATTATTGCGTTCGTTGGTGATGGAGGCCTACAAAGGATTTTTTGGGAAAAGAACGAAGTACTAACTTATAAATTCCTTCTTTGTAAACTGGACATAGAGAAACAAACATGGTGGGCAGTGACGTCATACATTAGTGCGTTTCACTTTATTTGTGCCTTTCTTGTGATTTCAATTTTTATGCTCAATTAATTATTTCATGTTGTTAATTTAAAATAATATAGTGAAGACAGTGAATATGGCTTTGTGCGCAGCAAACAAAATTGCCGGTAACAATTTCATTTCGTTACTTAATGCTTGTAAGTAAT
The DNA here is from genome assembly GCA_016920875.1 of Columbicola columbae. Taxonomy (NCBI): domain Eukaryota; kingdom Metazoa; phylum Arthropoda; class Insecta; order Psocodea; family Philopteridae; genus Columbicola; species Columbicola columbae. The sequence continues at coordinate 16,267,313 of JADMLL010000004.1, read as the reverse complement.
TAAAACATACTACCAAGTCATCAATTTATAATTTTAATTATGTCACTTCTTAAAAACCAGAAAAATGAGATTATTACCCCGTCCATCAAAGAAAAATGAAAGGTATATACCAATTCATTTAAACAAGTGATGGAAATGTTAAAAAAGTTTTTAAAAAATAAGGTGAAAATGGTAAATTTGGTTTAATTATTCTTGAGATAAGAACTTTTGAGAAAACTACCCAGGGAATGCTTGATAATTCTTTAACCTTGAAACTTATGCAACTTTCATTAGTTTAAAACTGCCGTTTCAATTCTCTTTAATGTCTTAAATTTAGACAGGTTAAAAAATTTTTCAAGAAGTGCGGTATTCAATATTACCAGAGCTGCTAGTTCCTTGTCAGTAAAAGATGGTACTGGTAAAAACGTTGTCTTTGTGGATGGTGTCAGAACTCCATTTTTACAATCTGGTACTGATTATTCTAAGTTGATGCCACATGAACTGGCCACTCATGCTCTTTTGTAAGTTATTTTGAATTTAAGGTTAGGTGGGAATGAATAGATTTTAAAATAATGATAACATTTTGCATTAGATATGCAAAAGATGAAAAGATGCATAACTAAGAAGTATAATGTTAGTTAATAAAATTAATGAGATTAAAGGTAATTATTTTATAAAGTTGTTTGTTGTTCTAATGCATTATTAACTATTAAAGAATCAAAATTTGATTTCTTTTTTAAAAATCATTTCATTGCTTTTGGCAATTAATTGAAATGATCATTCTTTGTGTTACAGGAGTCTTGTTCATAAGACAGGAATTCCTAAAGAAAATATCCAATATGTAATTTATGGAACTGTGATTCAAGAAGTTAAAACAAGTAATATAGCAAGAGATGCAGCAATTTGTGCTGGGTATTCAGATAAAATACCTGCACACACTGTCACACAGGCTTGCATTAGTTCAAATCAAGCAATTACAACAGGTGCATTAAAAAAGTTGAACATATAATTAGAAACAATAGTAATAAGTTCAAATCATATTTTTCATTTTATGTTTTGAGGATAAAATGTTTAAAATATTATTGTATATTTTTTTAATAATTGTGTTGTAACTTAATCATGAGTGCTTAATGCTTATTGATTACTGATAGGTCTACTGTACAAGTTTAACATCTTGTCGAATTGCAGTGACACAGGTCTGGAGACTAATCAGACATTTGATTTGTTATTTGACACTTACTGTAATTTTTGTTATTTTTGTACCAAATTTTTAGTGGTTCCTATAGTATTTTGGCAGGTAGTATCTTGTTTTTTACATTTATTTGATTAAGATCAGATTCTCTTTAGTGTCAGTATCTTTTACTCAAAAACAAAAACAAAAACACAAAAACACATTGAGACTGACCAAGTCATTTCTAAGTAAATCTAAAGATCTGTGCAAAATTAATCATGAACTCTTCCATTAGAAACTCTTAAGAATCACTAAATAAATAAACAAATAAATACGAGATGTACAATCAATACTGTTAGCATATATATCTGGTTGGCTATAACGCCGTATAAAGTTCTTTAAACAAGAGTATCTTCTCTTGTTTTGCTCATTTTTTCAGGAGGACAAGAATTAGGTTTCCAATTGAAAAGCTATATTAATACAGTGAACGCTCTATATAGGCAACTCATTTGAACTAATTTCAATAAAAAAAATGCTTTATATATTGTTATGCTTTATATAAAGTTTCATAAATAATTATAAATAAGGACATAATTTATATACATGCTTTACATGCTTATGCAGAACAATTGAACTAAAAAAAGTTGCTTGTATAGATGCTATTTATAAAAAATGTTGCTTATATAGAGCGTTCACTGTATTACTATACTCACAAAAATTAAAAAAATCACCTGGAGAAACAATCAGTAACCTTTTTCATCTCATTTATTATTAACTTTCTAGTCAGTGAATACAAATTTGAATATTTAAGTACCCTTGCCCCTAAATAATTTGTAAATTATGTTTATTAAATTTTTGCTTTAAAAAATCTTATGTATAAAAAAATTTTAGCAATGGGAATGATTGCTGCTAATGCATATGATTGCATTGTCTGTGGTGGAGTAGAGACTATGTCTGATGTGCCAATTAGACATTCCAGGAAGATGAGATCTGTATTGATTGGTCTTAGTAAAGCAAAAACAATGACCCAGAAGTTTTCTTTGCTTTCAAAACTTCGTCCCAATGATTTAAGCCCCGAAGTGAGTACTCATAATTAACTTTTTTTTAAGTTACTTTCCATTAATTTAACAGAAAAACACCAAAATTCTGATAATACCCAATTTACCTAAAGAAAAGCATATTAATTTCACAATCTTTTATTGTATTTGAGTGGATATAGTACAGATGTGGAACGCCAAAAAAACTGCTAATCCAAAAAAATCATTTTCAAAACAAAAATATCTTGAAAGTGATATCGTGAAAGTCAAATGATTCCCTTAGTCTATGAATTTTTTTAAAAATATATATTGAGCATTTTTTTCTCTCCGCTAACTACCTCCTGTTTCCAAGTTGAAACACCAAGTAGTTTCTAGGTCGATGTAGGGGATTTGATCCGAGTTACGAACCGTCGTTGTACTCCAGAGGCGGACAAAAATTTTTACAAAATAAGTTTGATTTAATAATGATAATTAAATAATTGGTATTTAGAATTAAAGTATTTTAGAGGACCGGGTTTGATATTTTTGATTAAAAAAAAAGCTGAGATTAGAAAAATAAAAATCATAATAATCCAAGCTTTGTATGATTTCAGTTGCCTTCTGTAGCAGAATTTACATCAGGAGAAACAATGGGTCAGTCAGCGGACAGGCTTGCTGCAGCTTTTAATTTAACAAGAAAGGAACAGGATGAATATGCATTACGGAGCCATACGCTAGCAGCTCGAGCTCAGGAGGAAGGCCACCTTTCCGACATTGTACCATTCGTTGGTAATAATAATTTTTTTACTTTCCGCTCCCCATTAATTTCTGCTCACGTTTTATTTACATATACAATCGTATACTGAACATATTTAGTTGCTTAGTTCAGCTCTTATAAAATTTTGTAAATATTAGGCTCTAAACCTTTATAATAGGTTCTTCATTTTTTTTGATATTGGGAAATCATTTTATAATGTTTGAATACTTGTCTTTTTTGGAACTAATATAAAATGTAAAGATGTACAAACGTAAATGTAAAGCATTTAAATCGGTAACATATGCAAAAAATGATACTGTGGAACTTCTCATAACGAGTTTAATTCGTTCCGGACTTTTACTCGTTATGCGAAACAATTTTTTTCATATAAATTAAAGTAAAACAGAATAATGCGTTTCAGGCCAAACCAAAAACCCCGAACAAAATTTGTTGTTATGCATTAAAAAAAAAGCATAAGTTGTTGCCAAATATGAGATTAATCATATTTTCTTAGTTATGTACCTAATTTCTTTTTATTACAAAGCAGTCTAGAGTTACTTGTCTTTGCCGAGGCTTCAAAATTTGATAAAAATGTGAGACCGCATTATCATTGAAGAATTTCGTGGTGCATGGCCACTGTCTCATTTAGAGCGATGCTTCTCAATGTACGAAGCAACACTTTCCACTTTGCTTTCAGGATTTCTCTTATTTCTTATTTAAGAGTGCTTTGTGTATAAATCCCTCATATTAAAAACTGTTCTACTTAAAAAGGCTTCAACAGAATCCGGGATGGAAGTCAAGGTTTGGAAAGAAAGGAAGAAAAAGGAAAATAAAGGGAAGGAAGTTAAAAAGTTTAAGAATGTGAAAATGAATAAAGGTGGAAACGAAAGAATTTTTATGTTCGGATTATTGGAAGAAAATAAGACAGGTAGCGAAAGATTTAATTTTGAATCTGCCCAGATTTGGAGTCTGGAAGTCTCATTCTTTATCTATCGGAGGATACCCCAAGTACATGTCGCTCAATATGCCAAAAATTGCTCGTTATGTGAATTTCTCGCTATGAGAGGCACTCTTGAGGGGTTTCATTGTATGTGTAAATAAATAAATCTCTGTAGTGTTGAAAGTTGTGCGCAAAGAGCTTGTTCATGACATTGCATTATCTCAATAACTTAACTGGTAAATATTAGGAGAATGTAAAAATATACAAAGATATTATTGTAAATATACACCTTTAGTCTTGGGGATTATCAGATTAAAAAATAAATAAAAACTCGGTAATTAATTGTTGTGTGAATAGAATAAAATTGTTTGCTGTCTTACTTGCAGCGGCGTGCATTTACTGTAAATTTTGAAGATATTTCAGGATTATAGCATTCCTTCGATATTTTGCTTAGGAGGTAGATTTGAACGGTTCATTCAAGTGTTCATAAGATGTAGAAAACAAGCCTTTTGAAATCTTGAATATCCTTCAAAAACAAACCGGTGGAATTGACCGGTGAGAGCGAATTTTTCGTTTTTGCCATCTTAATGTATTAAATATTTTTTTGAATAAAGAAATAAGTAAGCACTAAAATTAGAGTTGTACTGAATTTGATATTGCCTTCCAGTTATAATAATTTTTCTTCTTTCTTTTTGACGCATTGAGGCAAGAGGTGCTTTTAAATGTCATGCTAAACTATTTGATATTGATAGTTCCAGGAACTGGAAAAGTAGTTGACAAAGACAATGGAATTAGAGTTTCAACTGAAGAGCAATTAGCTAAATTGAAGCCTGCTTTTGTAAAGCCTTATGGCACTGTGACTGCAGCAAACGCGTCGTTTTTGGTAAGTCTTATAATATGGACTACCATGATTTTGATCTTTAAAGTAGTTTTATTAAAAAATTGTGTGTAAAAATATTTAGACTGATGGAGCTTCTGCTTCTTTGATCATGTCGGAGGCCAAAGCTAAGGAATTAGGTTTGAAACCTAAAGCGTATTTAAGGAATTTTGTATATAAATCACAAGATCCAATCGACCAACTGTTGTTATCACCAGCCGATTGTATTGCCCATATTTTAAACAAATCTGGTTTGAAATTGCAAGATATAGACGTATGGGAAGTGCATGAAGCTTTTGCTGTAAGTTTAAAAACTCTTTAATTGTATTGTTATATTTATTATCGGGCTGAAAAATTACGGTAGTGATTAGATTTATCAATACGTGTTTAAATACACATGTTTTTATAATTTTCAGTCCGAAGGTTTATCTGGAACCTTAAATTCCTTTGATTTATTAAAAAAAAAATTTTTTTTGGGCAAAAGGGGGAAATTTTTACAGTTGATTAGTTTTACTTTATCGTCAGTGACAAAAATATAGTTGAAGTTGTAAACATGAAAATAACTTATTTATCTCTGATTTACAATATAAATTTTGCAGGGCCAAGTTTTGGCAAATTTAAAGGCTATGGATTCCGACTGGTATTGCCAAACATATTTGAAGCTACCTGGGAAAATAGGAGTGCCAGAACTTAGTAAATTCAATTCCTGGGGTGGTTCTCTAAGTATAGGTCATCCTTTTGCTGCTACTGGCGTGCGACTTGTTTCTCACTGCGCCAATCGATTGATTAAAGAAAACGGAAAATTTGCTGTCCTATCTGCTTGTGCGGCTGGAGGTCAGGGAGTGGGAATGCTCATTGAAAGACATCCTGATGCTTCTGTCTAGTTTTTATGTTGTATTTATTTTTATTTTTTCTAAGAGGGAATTAATTAAGACTGGTAATTTTTTTTATTGTGGGTCTTTCTATTTTAAATAAGAACCATAAACCATGAAATTTTTTTTTGTTTCATAGCATGACTAAATTAATCACCTATATATTTTTTAGAATAAAATTTATTTCTTCATATTTAAATTTTTTTTTAAGCCATTAATTTTTCATAGAACAGTTCAAGACCTCTGGGTCAATGGCGATTACATATCTACATTTAATGTATAAATATTATTCTTTTAAATGTTTTACATACCTGATTCTGGTTAATTATTCAAATAAACTGTCGAGTTATTTCATTGTTAAGATTTTATTGTAATCTTTGATTATTTTCCTTTGTCAAATATACCTGTTTTTTTTTATTTCTGATAATTCATCCCTGAAAATTCACTTATTCCAAATAGCCTATTAATCACTTTGTTTACTTTTATGTGTTTATTGTATTGACAATTGAGAGATGATCGAAACGTAAGTTGCGCAAATCACTTCGTACATCTCTCTCTATCTATCTCTTCCTAGATTTCTCTAGTTTCTGATCTAGGTCTCATGTTGATCTTTCAAACTTACATCGTTTTACACTGACCAGGGTATACAAAAAGGCTTCCCGTTCATACATTTGGGACAAAATTATATTTCAGAATGTAAAAGTAGCCTTCGATTAGGTACTTCACATTTAGAAATTTGTTTATATTTTATATATGCACATATATGTAGACTGAAAACCAAAATTGGAGTGTAAAAAATAAAAATGTCGATGATGCCAGCAATACTTAGCAAATATTTTGCACATATACGGAGTGATCATGTGAATCTTGACATTCTCATATTTCGGTCTTACACGGTAACCTTTTTATAGATTACACATACTATATTACAATACATAATAATGAATGTGGGGGGGGGCTTGAAAATTGAAGAAGACGTCTACTCTTTAGTGAAAGGGGTGAAAGTGGCCATTGTATCCCATTCTTGAACTTCCACGGGGGTAAAGCATTCATTCCAAAACGACTCCATTAAATTGTAATAATGCCTTATTGCACCAGCAAGATCATGATCTTCATCAGGATAAACCTTAGAAAAAGGAAAAAAATTAATTGATGTTAAGTCCTGAAAATAGCTGCAAAATAATTTTCCATATAACACACCCACTGCGAAAACACTGAAACTGTCCATTATTTACCTGATGTTTGAACACCACATTTTCTTTCACGAGATTGTGGACAAAATTCATGCTGTGTTCTGTTGGAACTTCAGTGTCCGCCAAGCTACTAATAAGTAAAAAGTTTTTTCCCTTAAAATTTCCAGCTTTCTTGTTTAAATCAGCTTCTTCATATCCCTTAAATTTTTCCGTGTCATTTGGCATCCCCAAATATTTTTCACTTGAAAAAGAGTCTGAAATTAAGAAAAAACTAATTAAGGACGCATTTAATTTTCCCACATTTTTATCAAGGTTTGAAGCGCGACAAAGACAAATCACCCTAGGCTGCTCTGCAGTAAAAAGACATTAGATACATAACTAAAAAAATTGATTAATCTCATATTTGACAACAATTTATGTGTATTTCATTGCTTAATAAGTGCTAAACATAAATTTTGTGTGGGTTTTTGGTTCCGCCCGGAACGCATAAGTCCGGAGCAAATTAAACTCGTTACGAGAGGTTTCACTGTAAATGAATGAAAAAATAAAGTAATATGGGGGCTTGGTAGGCGAGAGGTTAGAGCACTAGCCTATGACTCCAAGGGTTGTGGTTCAAATCCTACCTGGGTGCAAAATTCCCAGTCTGTTTTTCTCCCGATCTTTCTTACCTAAAATGTAATCCTTCAACTTATCTTTTCACCCTAATATTTCTTCCAAGGCTCACAACCTTGGTACTGATATTCAGTCAGCGAGTAAAGCGTTCCAACGAATAGTATCTGACTCATAATCGAGCATATTTTCAACTCATGTAATAACTTGCTCCAACAAATAAGAGTGAAAATGAGCTACAGACAACGTGGTCTCTAGTTGGCCGAAATGAGGGAAAAAATAAGTAACATAAAGTAAATTGTCATTATTTACCTGTTAATAAAAAGCTTGTAATTGGATTCACGAAAATACCACACCGAAATAATTCTTTGTCTTCACTCATTGCAGTTGCAGCTAAGTAACCGCCATGTCCTTTTCCAAATATTCCAATTCGGTTTTTATCAATAAATTTAAGTGTATCTCTCAGGTACATCGTAACAGCCACTTGGTCTTCAATTTCAACAGTTCCTGCAAATGAAATTATTCTACAGTATTTTTAAAAACCTGCTTAAGTGCGGTAAACCGAGTGTTTAACAGTTTTGATCCTCATCCCTTCACCCCATCTACATACCCAAGTCTTAAAAAAAGAAATCGATTCAATAAAATGCATTTACATGGTGGTGTCTTTATTTACTGTTTTTACTTAAAATCTTCATTTTATTTGTAATTATTGTAAGTTTTATTTGTCACACTAAAAAACATTTTTCCAGGAGCTGCAATTTATAATTACAATAATTACGATTAAAGTTTTAGTTAAGTTTTGATCTCGTTTTTCACCCCTGGATAAAATTAGACGTGTGAGGGAGGTCAAACTCAGGTACTGTATTACTATTCTGAAGCCACTTTAATCGCTGAACCACAAAAGTCTCACAAATTACAATAAAAAAAATAGCACAATGAATACCGTCGTTTTAAACGCTTTTGGTAGGCGTGTTCATTTTTGATTTAACAGAACGAACACTTAGGAAATTGGTTAAAATTATATTTGTTTTTGACTCGTATTGAATGCAACGAAAAAATCGACATATTGTTTTCTTCTTTTTTTTCCTTTTTCTCCCGCTCACACGGCCACCACACGCTAAAATATTATTCCTAGACTTAGATTCGAACAGATGCCGGGTTGTAGGATTAATCAACAAATGCCTCGGGGTAATTGGAAAAATAGTTCATTGTGAGACACTTCAACGAAAAATTCGGTTTATATTTTTCTAAAGAGATTATTAATAAGACCTTAATTATCAATTCTGACATAATTCTTGTTAATTTTTCCACCTGCCTTGAGAAAAGATCTAATAAAATTTTAAGTTGTGACACTACATATAATCGTTGCCATCTCCTCTTAGTAATAGTAAAGAAAACAGTAACACATTTTTTCATACAATTAAAATTTTTTTTCGGGTTTCTACTAAGCCTAAATTTTAAGTAATTTTTCTTAATGACAAATTTTCAAAATAAGCATGTGTAACAGTTATCAGTTATCTTTGTATCAATATAACGTCTATTTTCAAAAAAATTTAGTAATTATATCACTGAATATAATGTCATACCTATTTTGTTATTTATTTCTCGAATAAGTTTTTCTCCCTGATAACCAGTACCCCTAGCATCTACCTCTGCTATTATGAAATTTCTCTGACTCGTTAGGTACCACCACCAATTAACTTGAAATTTCTCGTTCACTAGCTGAGAACCTGGTGAAGAGTCGCTGAAAAAATTATTTACCAGAGAATTTTAATTCTCTTAAAGATTGCATTTGTTTAGCTTTATAGAGAAAAAATTTACTGATACATTTTAAAGTTCATTTTGCACATCACATGAAACAAATAGAATGCTTACACATGAAGAATTAAAGGAAATACAGTTTCTTCATATTCTCTTAAGCCTGGTGGAAGAAACAGTCTAACTTGGGCGTGAAATCCACTTTCCAGTTCAATCTTGAAATAAATAAAAACATTAATTAAGAAATGCATGACCAGTTTGTTACAAGCTTATCGTATAACAAAGTAAGGCATTGCTTTGCGCATATTTTTTTATCTGTTTGTGAAGAGAGAAAGGTCTGCTTACAAAGGTGAAGAAAAAGTAAACGTTGAAAAAGTATGAATTAAAATTAGTGGGAGATGAAAGAGAGTAATAGAGGTAAGTGTTTTCTCAATGACATTTAGCAGAATGTAAAATTTTGTTTTATAAAAAGAAACACTGTTTAATAATCAGTCTGTACTGCAACACTGACTGCAGCGATGAATGTTTTCTTATGTAGTGTGTCGGTCATAAAAGCCAGAAAAACAAATTTAAACTTAACACTACCAATTAGGGGTAGTTTATAAAACTCACTCGGTCTTGAACGCTTTGAAATTGAAAAAAAACATACATTTACCTGAAATTTCTTTATTTGTGGTACGGCCATTCCATTTAAACGATTTCTAAGCTCCAAGTTAGCATTTAGTACAGTAAGTATTGAATTTGTTGATATTTCAAAAATGATACTACTCGGAACCTCTGGCCCTGGAAGAAAAGAAGCATAAATTGATAGAACGGAAATATTGCAAATTTTAAAATCTGAGGGTATAAATCTAAACCTTATACGTGTCTCAGCTAAACCTTGGAGATAACTATGTCACTTTAAATAAAATGGCAAGTACATTAGCTCAACTTCCCATTTTGGGTCTTGGCTGTAATATATGCATTCATTTCATACAGGATTTTAATTTGGATGCTTCACCTGGCTTTTCTAAGTAGCATCTTTTATAGGTTTTCCTGAAGCACACAAACGGCATAAATACAAAAAAAAAGAAAAATTCACTTGGAAGTTACTATATTAATGTAACAGTTTAACGAAGACCTGAATTCTAAACCCAAAACATGTCAGGAGACACCTAAAAATCCTCAGTAGCAATTCATCCTAACGACTTTTTCCTTTTTACATGTCTGGTACACTTACAGTAGTGCACGATTATACGGAAATTTCCACGCCATTTTCGCTTTAACCACCAAAATCCCCAAGACTCTCCTGATCTCTCATCTACTGGGGTCTATTAAATACCCTTTTAATGCGGTAAAATATATATATTGATATGACGTTTCGCTTTATTATCATCGGTGCAAAGAACATCAACTTCACCCGAGACTCCATTAACTGAAAAAGTCGCTTCAGCAGTTATTCCCTCCACACTGGGCATAGATTTCTTGTTCAAAGCACTTAAGACTTGTTTGAAATTATAAATTATACAAATAATGTGTACAGATCCTTAAAACCTGTATAATTTGAACAGAGAACAAGGTTTCCCCTTGATCATTATAGAGTCCTGTTCCTTTAAACCTCCTATCTTTCCCAGTCAACTTAGAGGCACCCTTGTTGTTAATCAGCGCTAAATAACCGTCCAGTTATAATTAGTATTTTCAGTTATATTGAATTTTATTTTGCATGTCACTGTCCAGTTATATTAGTATTCTGTATTAGTAATTTTCTTTTTCTTTTCCTTTTTTTTAGATATGAAAACTGTCATATATCCATTTTTGTCTTTTCAACCCCGTACCCACTTTGTTTACCATTTAAATTCCTCATTGATTTTTACTTTCACTGCCAAATTCTTTCACCAGTCAGTAGAAATCAACAGCCATTTGTTAAAGATGCCTGTAGTTTTCTAAGTACATGAAACGTCTGGACGAGGTAAGAAAAATCTGTTACACTTCAAAATGGGTGAAAAACGGAATTAAAACTCAACTATATATATTTATTAAAAATTTGATTTTTTAGGACACTAATATTAATATATACATATTAGTGTCAAAAAAAAATCAAAATTTTTTTAAAAGACGCATACCCTCTTTTTTTTTAATGATGTTAAAGCAATCATAGGTAAAGTTTCAAGTACTTAGAATGACGGGAACCCGTGCCGAGTTGCACCGAAACATATTCCTACTTGTGGGCTCAAGCGAATGTGAGCTTACATGTTGTTCTGGTTGTTATATTATTAGTAGGCATTTTCAAAAAATCAGCATGTCAGTAGAATAACGCAGTTCTAAAAAAGTATATTTTTAGTCGGAGATGCCAAATATCAAATAATGAGCTCGTAACTACCCTCTAATAGACAAGTTTTGGCAGTTCTGTTTTACAATACCATTGAAATGAATTTAACTGTCAATGAAAGCCCAAATTTTGCTGTTTGCGAATTCATTATCTATTGGAAAAGGCACGCATAGAGATCATATCTTTACTTAATTATATGAAAAAACTCAAAAACATGTACCAAGTTTGGAGGGACTCGCAAAAGGAAGCACAAAAAACATAACACATGAGTAGCGTCGACAAGAGTTTGTCAACAATTTAGGTAATTTATTTGCCTTTGCACATACTAATGTACTTTAATTTATAAAGATAGATGAAGATAGAATCTTCTTTCAGCGTCAGAGAGAGCCTGGTCGACCTGCTCATTTAGCTCGAATGGACAAAAAGCCGGCAGATTTAGAGGAAGGAGTACACGTTAAAGATATCGAGGAAGAAAATCGGAAAGCCAAATATTTCTTCCCATTAACTTCTACGACATCATCCTGCAAACCTATGCAGATCCAGACCTATGCATCCTATAAACGATCTATGTGATCGTCTTCTTATTATAACGAATTCGTACGAGTAAGTAAAGAACGACTTATTGCTGTTCCGAGGCTGGACAGCTCTTCAGGAAGCCAACAAAAGCAGGCTGTTTGAAGCGTGCCTATAGACTGGGATCTTGAAGAAAAGTTCAAAAATAAGTTTTTGGCATTTCAGAGTTTTACTTATGAAATAAATAATAAGTTATTACAAATTGCTATACTAACGTAGCGCAGATTTTCATGCCTTATCTTTGGCAACAATTCGGCACGGCTTATCATTCTCCGATTCCAATATTTGATGTTTAGGCTATTACGACCAAACAGGAAAAACTTAGGGAATATGCATATCCAAGTTCTTCAAAAAAAATTTGGACCTTATAGTGCGGAGCGCGTGTAGGACACGTGTCCATATATATATATATATATATATATATAATCAAAATTCTGTCTGGAGGGCTTCGCATTTCTATAAGTTTTTGAAATATTAAAATTTTACAAGGATTTGACAGTTGTCCTTGTCATTATATGCTATTTTTTCTTTTTGGCCGTTGAAAGAGAAGCCTAGTATGTTCGAATGTTTTATAAATAAAAAAATTATTATAGTTACAATAAAATAAAACTAACCCAGACAGTCCAAAACATAATATTTGGGATTGTAAAATGAATTGAAGTACACTTTCGAAAAAAGGCAGTGTGTGCGATCATTTTCATCCAGAGAGGTATTGGAAAAAGTGGTTTTATAAAATCGCTTTTCATTATGTAAAGTATCTTTGTTTAAGTAATTCAATCTGTTATTAAACAGAGTTCTATTGTCGTAAGTACAAGTTAAGCAATCCCATGATCTCTGCGGTGAGATTCTATCTCCTGTTTTAAATAAATGACGGCTGCCTGGTTCTAGAGAAGCTATGAAATACCTGTAATATAAAAGTGAGTTTTATTACTCAACCTCTATAATTATTCATACCAGCAAGAAGTTGTTTTAAGCTTTCGCGGTCGTTACTCGAATACATTTTTTTTTTTTTTTAACAACCCTTGTTAACTACCATCTGTTTCCAAGCACGAGACACTATGTAGCTGTTCGGACTAGACTTGAGGGGGTTACGTCTGGGGAGCAGACCAGCGTCTTACCCCAGGAATGGTTTGAAAGAAGTCAAAGGAGGGCTGGAGTTATCTGAGAAGAGATAGGATAAAGAAAAGAAAGGCTGGAGAGGGAAAAGGAGATTTGACTAAGAGAAGCATGTTTAAGAGTCGAGTGGTTTACGTCTTTTGAGACATCTTTCATCGTGGGGTTCAGAGAAGAGTGAGGACTTAGAAGTATTTGGGTGGTTCACCAGTCTGGAAGAGTATTTGCGAGTGAACCTTTAGATTTCCTTCTTTACAGAGGAAATCCCCAGATCATTGCGGATGATTCGGTTACGGACGTTATTTATTTGAATTTCTAATTCAAATAAATCTTTTTAAAATCTGGATCGCTAAATAACCTGAAAAATTTGAAGGGATACGGGGGTTTCGCAGTTGTGTAATCTAAGATTTAAATAGTAAAATTTTAATTTCTTGGTTTAGCATTGGAAGTAAAAGCAAGTACTTGTACTTTTTTATATAAAATATAATGGTTTTTAATTTTTATTTTATGTTGTTCTTGACAAAGTTCCTTTTTTTGATCCTGAGAAGCAAATACCGGTCCGTTCCCTGCATATAAGCACCTAAATTTGAATCAACTACTTGTTGTCTCGAACCTGGAGATAGGTGGCAGTTAACTAGGGAATGCATAAATAAATGAATAAAAATTTTCTTCTTTAAAAAGATTCTTAATGCCTTACTCATCAGTAGTCTGGAATTCCTTCCAGGTTCATCGACGAAAATGCCAACTGGTAAACATTTTTGTCATTTTTGGCGTTTGTTAATTAACTATAGTAAAAAAAATTTCCAATTGGTGCCTGATTTTTTGTTGTAGTTTTGCATAAAAATGTCACTTTGACGTCGTGGCCATTGTTAGCTTCATGTTAATTTTTCTTGTAAGTTTTAGACTTCTGTTTTCATTTTATTCCTTACTGCTTCAACTTAGTGCTTGTTTGCCCTTTTTGTTCTGCTACCTTATTTTTAAAATTAGGTAGCGGAATTATTATGGCTTTGCTTTTTTTTAATTCGCAAAATTAATTGTAATCTTTATTTTTGATTTCCTTTTACCTATTAAATGTTCTGTTTAATTTTTCCCTTTCCTTCAAATTTTTTAATTTTTATATTTGTTTTATGTTCCAGATTCTCAAATTTTCTTGCCCAAACTTCTATTGCATCTATCTTGTTTTGTTTCAAATGCAAGCAAAAAAGTTTTGGAGAAAAGTGAGGGGGATTGTCTTTCATTTAAAATACTGTACAATCTATGTGAAGAGCAAATGGCGCCTTCACAAAAGGAAGTAAAGGAATTTAACTTACACGAAATGATTTTTAACATCCCATGCTGAAATTTCTAAAACTGTCATGGGAGGAAAAGTTAAATAAATAAATTTTCTGCTCGCACTATCTACTTGGCACAGTTCTTGAAACCTTCCTCGACTACCGTCTTGAAGTGGTAAAATTGCCAAAAACCAAGTTCCATTAGCATCAAAAACTGGGTTTTGTATTTTATTTACCCAATTGTCAAACATTAGGTCTTGATATACCTGGAAATTAAATTGGTCAGTATCTGATTTTCTCCTCTTCCTGTGTTCTTCAATCATAAGACAGGCATGAATTATAATACGAATTGCTACATATTATATTTTACCTCTTAACCATATTGTTACTCTGCATTGGTATGCAGTAATTCTAAGTGTTTTCACTGATGGGTATAATTTCTAAATGAGTGAGGTTTTTTTTAAGTAAGTTAAATACTTACATCTATGCACACCCAACTCGGCTGTTTACAAATGCTAATTGAAGTCAGATTTTGTCTTCGATGCATCCACGTCACTGAAATTTCTTTGGAATCAACCCACTTCACTCCAGTAAGGTAATAGTCACTGGAATAAAACACTGATTTAAAAAAAACAGATACTTTTATAGTTAGCAACACTACTACGAAACTATTATCGAGCCGGTATATATCGTAAAGTAAGTATGGTAAGTATGCTAGATAAATAACATGAAACATCCCGAATCTGTGAAAATCTTGAAAATTATGTTTGATTATGAGTCCCCTACCTGAGATAAGTTGAAGGAAAACATTTTAGGTAAGAGAGATCGGGAGAAAAACAGGCTGGGAATTTTGCACCCAGGTGGGATTTGAACCCCGACCCTTGGAGTGATAGGCGACTGCTCTGACCTCTTGCCTACCAAACCCCTCCAAAGCTTACTATTATTTTACAAACAAATATGAAATTTTATTGATCAAAATATGGGTGTTCAGATCTGCGGCCACAAAAATGTAAAGTCATTTAATTCAATGTAAAGTGATTCATTCGGCTCAAGGCCAAGAGGCTCAAAAAGAAAAGGAAAATGGAACAAAAGGCAGCCCGAATGAATCACTGTAATGATATTAATCTGGGACTGCAGATCAGGAACGGTGAATAACGTATACTTCACTTCTTTTCTTTTCAACTTTTTATTTCTATCTTATTAGTTTACCTTATCCACTTTGCCAGTTCTATAGATGTCCTTTATTCTTTATTTACGGCTCTTGCCCTCTTCAGCCTTTTCCCGGCTGGTTTCCCTAACTCCAAAATTCGTCCTCGCCTTACCGAGTCTACTTTACGACTGACTCTCTTCCTTATTCTTCATCCTGGCTCAAGGCGCGTTAATGACTCATTTCCCCCCCGCCCCTGATGCCAGATAGTAATTAACTTATCTTTCTTTTTCTGTAGCAAAAACAAAGACGTCTATTGACGGTCACTTAAATCTCTGGCTGATGAAGGCCTATTATATCCTTCATCAGCGGTTATCCCTTATCCAGTCATGTAAACAACCTGTCACATAAAAACCTTTATTTATGGTTGCCTCATGGCTGAATCAACGTCTTTGAACCGTTGAGGATAACCCAAACAAGCGTCTCCAAACACTTATCTTTATTTATCTTAATATTAAAACAAAGGCACTTCGGGCACTGATTGCCCGGACCATTACAACTTCTGATACCTGTAAATATTCACGCATTGTAAAATGACCCATCCGGATAAAGGCTCAGGTATGTTAAGGAAATGTTTCATTGTTTTAATGGGCCGCCCGGATGGGTCATTCAATCAATGTCTTTGTTTGTCAACCCCTTTTGGGGTATAAATACTGCTCCAATTCACATAATAAAACATTCCGAATCAGGAATCAGTGGTCTCCTTATTTTAACCTTACCACACTTCAATCACCGGGATGATCTTAAGGCCGAGAAGTTGTCCATTGACATACTTCCTCATTTCATCATCAGCGACCGCCAAAAGAAGATTCAACCCTGAAACGTCAGGATTTTCTTCGTTCGAAAGTTCGAACACCATGAAACAAATGTATTTTGTAACTGAGAGTGGTAACGGAATCGAAACAACTTTAACGAGGAACCACATCAAAACTGTGTAATTGGGAATTAAACATTTATTAAAAAGCAAGAAATGTCGCGATATCAAGGTATATGAACATCTTAGGTGACAACTAAATTTCAGGTGGTTTTTACAGATTACGAGTGGGTTGCAGTCGTTTCTCAAATAAGATAGGGTTTGAACCGAAGTTCTTTTTTAAAAGCTCCACAAATTAATGGTACATTACGTCATCACTTTATGGCTTCGAGATCCTGAAGGCCGTCATCTCACATTCCCGGGAAATAAAAAATAATAATTTTTAAGGCGAGACGCAAAAAATTTGACCGCCACAGGAAGAATCAACCCTGACGTCAGGGTTTTCTTCGTTCGAAAGTTCGAACAATGGGAGTATGCATAAATACATGTGTTTTGAATTGAATTTCATTAATGCCAAATAACTATTTATGTATTTTTGAATTCCAATATTTTACCCATAAAAAAACGAAATGTACTTTGATTTCAAAATGTGCTTTTTATTTCAAACTTATGTGTACGAATGACGAATTAATACTCCAATCTTAAGATTTTTTTAACACAATACCAACCGAAAGCACAGACAAAAACAATCGAGTACACTACGCATTACAAAAACATTTCTCTTACGGTTACATTTCTTAACAACATGTTTGAACAAATACAGTAATAATATACCTTTGTCGTGAAAAAGGCCTAACTGAACTCTCAGAATCTTTAATGCTAATTTTAACACGAAGACCTTATTTTATCATTCCGAAAAAGCGTTTTCTCGCATCTAAACTTATATATTGTCTTACTCACTTGTCCTTGCTATAAATTGGGGGTGTCTGTACACTTGACGTCTTAAGTATTTTCGGATACGTCATATTTACAATGGTTAGTTTCACCTTAGCATTGGAAGTTCCAGCCTTGGGATATCTGATTGTTTGCACCTCATCAGATTTCTGCAACACAAATATTATTAAGAAAAAAAAGGAAAAGAAAAATATGTTATAACACTTTTCCATAAATTATGTTGAAGATTGATAAAATGCTTTAAATGTCCACTGTTTTTGTGTTTTCCAAATTTTAATGTCTTACTTACTGATGTCCCATAGTAAGGGATTTGTAATTCTTCAACTTCAGAACAATTAAAACTTGCAAAAGCCAACATAGTTGAGTCCGGTGAAAACCAAAACGCGGTTCCTGATTCAAATATTTTGGTTTCATATAAAAAGTCTGGCCTTCCATTAAAAAAAATATTTTTCATCCCGTTTCTTGTCAATGTATACACTTGAGGCTTGCGAATACGGGATTTATAGTACAAGTTATTTTTATAAATAAAGACTATGGCATTCCCAGTGGGGGCCCATGTAGCTGACTCCAAATATGGTAGTTCTAAATCATTTTCTTCTTCCGAAGCTTTTAATGGAAAGAATTCCCTGTAAACAAAATTATGCAAAATTATTGGGTTTGATTTCTTTAAACAAACAATCGAACTTTAACACAAAAAGCCTTTTTAAAGGATTTTACAAATATGAAGGTATAAAGATAAACTCTGGGAAAGAAATTTTCTCTTTTTGAATTATGGGTGCTTTTTCTTTTTAAACGACGTTCTTCTCATTCTGGCTAACGTCACTAACTTGGTTGGGTATTAAAAAAAAACAAAATTGAACAAAGTTAGACATTTGCCATCAGGCCTATTGTCTGTGTGGAGTCTGAGGGGGTTGGAAAATAGTTTTCAAAATCTGATAATGTCCTTTAATATTTTAGTTTATTCTGGCGTAGGGATGTGGCGACCCCACCGCCCAGTGGTTTCACACTGCAATCAGCCTCCCAACCCTAAGGTGTTAGGCGACCCGTGCCGATGGGGTGCATGACACAGGGGAGTTGGGTCGTGAACGGAGCCTCGGGGATACCTGACGCCCTCCCCGAGTAAGTAGCCTTACCCAGGTACAGGGGACACTGCCTGGGTGGACTCCCATCTCCCCTTTGAACCTCTACGAAATGGGTAGATCTAACAATGGACTCGCCATCCGTTTTAGGGATCGTGGGGGTAAGGCGCAATGCCCGAGGGGGGGCAATATGGGACGGAAAACTGGACGACGACTGCGACTTAGGACCGGAACATGGAATGTTTTCTCGCTGACGGTGGAGAAGCGCCTGGAACTGGTGGAGGAGGCCAAAAGGTATCGTTTGGATATCCTGGGTGTCTCCTCCACCAAGAAAAGGGGCTCCGAGACCGTGGATCTTCCCGAAGGATGGAAACTCTTCTGCTCCGGAGTCGACCCTGCAATGGTGCCGCAGGCGGGTGTGGGGATACTCACGAGCCCCCGGCTGTCGGACCGGGTGATTGAATGGACCCCGTTGGGGGGAAAGATGGCGGTACTGACACTTCAGTTGAAGACGTCAACTCTGGCTGTTCTGCAGGTGTACGCACCTAACGACCAGTCAGAGTAAACCGCCTTCCTGTTGGACGTGGAAGCCGCTATGAAAAAGCGGCTAAAGCGGACAATTTTATCCTGATGGGGGACTTCAACGCCCATGTGGGGAACGACTCTGAGACGTGAAGGGGCGTGGTGGGGAGGAACGGCGACCCCGACTATAACCCGAACGGGGAGAGGTTGTTGGATTTCGGCTGTGCCCATGGCCTGGCGATCATGAACACCTTCTTCCAGCACAGGGACGTCCACAAGTACACTTGGTACCGTGACACGCTTGGGCAGAAGTCTATCATAGACTTAGTCATGGTGCCGATGTGTGCGAGGCGGATCGTGTGCGACGTGAGGGTTATGAGAGGGGCTGAGCTGTCAACCGACCATCATCTGGTGGTGTGCGAGCTCAACCTGGACGGGACGGGGCCGAAACCACAGAAGCGCGCGGTCGGAGTACCGACTCGTGTGATGTGGGAGAAGCTCCATAACGAAGAGGTTCGGGAATCTTTTGCGCACCACATAAGGGATAGATTCGAGCAACTTCCACCGCTCGTGGCCGAAGTGGAGGAGGAATGGCGTCTGTTTAAAACAGCCGTCAGCCAATCCGCGGAGGCAGCTTGTGGGGTGAAGCGGCTTGGCGTGGCGGCCGGTGGCTGCAGGCGGACTCCGTGGTGGGGAGACCCGGAGGTCTGGCGGGCCATTAAAGAGAAGAAGGAAGCCTTCAAGGTGTGGTTACACCGGAATGACGAACTCTCTCGAGGCCGGTACGTTGAGGCGCGAAGGACTTCCAAGTTGGCTGTGAAAGCAGCCAAGGAGCGGGCTTGGAGGGAGTTCGGCGAGCAGCTTGAACCCGACTAAGGATCTGCCAGGTTTTGGCAGACCATCCGCCGCCTCAGAGGAGGAATCCGGGTGCCGTTGGAGGGTAAATCCAAAGACGGCACTCTCCTCTTTGAGGAGAGGGCCATCATTGCTCGTTGGAGAGAGTACTTCTCGGAGTTGCTCAATCCAACTCGGGGCACCGAGGGTGGCAGAACCGGCGCCACACTTGGAGCGGAGAATAGTCCCACCGTGGCTGGAGTCGCTCGGGCGATTAAATCGCTCAAGAGCGGCAAAGCTGCTGGTGTAGATGAAATTCGGCCCGAGATGTTGAAGGCACTAGGGAAAGAGGGAGTCCTTTGGCTCACTCGCGTCATTAAGGTGGCCTGGCAGGGAGGAACAGTGCCGGAGGATTGGCAGACCGGGGTGATTGTCCCAATCTTTAAGAAAGGGAGCAGGAGTGATTGTTCCAATTATAGGGGCATCACCCTGCTAAGTCTCCCCGGGAAAGTCTTTGCGAAGGTGCTGGAGGCCCGTTGCAGATCCGTGGTCGAGGACAGGCTGGGGGAGGGTCAATGTGGATTCCGTCCCGGAAGAAGCACGACCGACCAGCTCCTGACCCTGAAGCTCATCCTTGAGGGGTCCTGGGAGTACGCCCGACCAGTCTTTGCGTGTTTCATCGACTTGGAAAAGGCCTACGACCGGGTCTCTCGCGGGAGACTCTGGGAGGTCCTCCAGACATATGGCATCGGTGGTTCCCTCTTGAGGGCCATCGGGTCATTGTACAGGGGATGCAGGAGCTGCGTTAGGGTAAATGGCGTCACGTCGGAGCCTTTCGACGTGTCCGTTGGACTCCGCCAAGGGTGCATGCTGTCGCCTCTCCTTTTCATAATTTATATGGATTGGATGCTACAAAATAGCCATGCTGGCTAAAAAATATATTACACTAATATTTACATGTAACACTAATTTTAATATATATAGTAGAGCTATATAACATTTTTAATTCGCTTAATACTTCAAGAGGGAAATATTATACAATAATTCTAATGACGAATAACTTTTGGTTTTCATTTTATCACTAATCGTAACATACCTAATTTTTTATACTCGAAAAGTTCCATCGCACAGTTCGGGTTTTCCTCTATCCACGTCACTCGTTATGCGGGTCATTTTTAGAATTTATATTGCTCGTTATGCGAATTACTCGTTTTACGAGGTACTTGTTAAGAAAGGTTTTATTGTATTTGAGGAGGTAATGCACTTGAGCTAAATAGCAGAAGATGGCCATAGATAGATTTAGAAGTTTATGTCACACATACATTTAAATTCAAACTTTTTCCAGTGAGAAAATATTCACACTCACTTATTTACCTAGATATCCAAACATAAAAAATATAATGGGTTACTCAAAACTTACTCAGTTGCCACTTCGTAAACGTGATATTTTGCTTTAAAGGAATATTTCCAGATTTTGACTACGTCTGTCATCAATAAAATGTAGTTGAGGTCAGCGGACACTCTATAATCCACTGCACTAATAATCCCCTATAAAATACAAGAGGTTAGATTATTCAAGTGAAAGAAATTTTTTTTTTTCAACTCTTAAAAACTTCTAGAGTAGGTAAGAATAAAGTTTCACATTCCCTAAAATTCTGAGGCAGAATAGTTTAGGAAAAATCACATTAATTGATAAAAGGAATTCAAACTTACAAAAGTCACGTTCGTCATAAGAGATTTGGTAGTGAAGTTTTCTACACAGAAGATTTTGATATTCCCATAGTTATCTTTGTACACAAGTTCTAACTCTGAAAGCCATGTTCCATTAAACAGATTTGGAACAAAGTGTCGTCCGATAACATGATCCAAGGAAAACTGGGCTCCCCTGATTCTCGAATTTTCATCCGGTGGTGACAATAATAATATCGAACAAATTATTAGGCCCAAAACCGCTATAATTACCAAAAGGGCTATAAGAATCCCCCGCCAGTTTCTCTGGCTTGGGGGTGAAACGGTAATCTCCTGAAATGGAAAAAAAACAGACGTTAAACAAAACCAAAATTAGTGTATTTTAGGTTTTGTAATTGGTTTTTTAGTTTATAAAAACGTAGTGATTTCTGAGTTGTAACGGTTCTGGAAATATTTGGATACAGTTCAAAACTTCACGTCAAGCTTTAGTCTCCGTTTATTTGTTCGTATCGTTCCCTGATCTTGGGCTCAATGTAATAGTTATGACATTAGGATAAAAAAAAAATCCAGAATTTATATTACTCTTCCTGATGGATAAAATTAAACCTGAGTATATGAGAGCAACTATTGTTTCCTAAATCCAATAAAAACAGTTAAGAGTACCTATTTTATCTCGACTAAAGAAATTTTATTTCACAATTTCAACTTTTGTGAAAAAGCTTCCTGAATCCACCAAAAAAGTCACTCTTGCTTATGAATGAAATTTTTGAAAATAGTTTGTCTTTCCTGGTCTCCAAATATAAAAAGACTTGGTATTGAGTACAATTCTATAAAATTAAATTTATCTCAAACTTTTAAGGGGATTCACTCAAACATTAAAAAAAAATTAAATTTTTTGTAGTCACTTACACTTCCATTGAGAGAATGAAAGTGTCTTTATCAACTCTAGTTCCAGCATAGTTTTTTTTTATAATTTAAAACTCAAGAAGATATCACATAAAAAACCTTATTCTTAACAGCACAAACCTCTTTTCCTAGTGGAGTAGCCAAAGTTACTCGTTTTTGCTTTTCCTCTGAAGAGCTATGTTTTCGTAAATTACAATCTGACATACCGCAAAGTCAGTTCAGCCAAAACATTATTTAAAATACGTTTGTCGCCACTCATACTCTTTTGCACAGATTCTTGATTGTTTTATTAATAACATGTTATTTACTAGTAGTAAGGAATTTTTGATCAAAAATTAAATATTTTCGTAGAGTTTTAGGGTTCGATAATTTTTGACTGAAAAACGACCATTAATTTACTATCAATCATTTACTGTAACCATTTTACTATCCATTAGGTATAGATTATAAACCTATAAATAGTAAATATATTGGTGACTAATTTAAAAACTAGAATATTATACTTATATACTGTATGTGCTTTGCAAAAGTAGTTATTAGTAGGGTAAAAAAAAACGCTAATTAGTATGCGAAAAAACAAAATAAAAAGTAGGTTCATCTTATGTTGTCATTTTAATATGTTATCAATACGTTTTAGAAGTTAGTTTGAAAAAAAAAACTTCTTTTTCAAATCATCCTGAGTCAATTGCTCCAAGTCGAGAATTTGTTCGAAACTAAGAATTCAATAAACAATAATCGACGGTTAAGACATATTAGTGTTTTTTATATTAATTTTTAAGTTAAATTATTCACAAGTCTTGATCTTAAATTTTTGAAGAAAAAAAATTCAAAAAAAGAAGTATTTATATGATTTTCTAAAATGTGACACAAAACATTGAAATCACAAAAAATATATTAACCAGCTTAAAGAACACGACAGATAGGACATTACAGAACCAGGTCGAGTTGAATGTTCAAACTAAAAAATGAAAAGGATAAGAAAAAGCAGTCGTCGTGGAAAATTCACGGAGGATTAGAATCTGGGACAAATATGCGCAAAGGACCGATTTCCATTTTCCCCTGCAGCGTACTTTGAAAACCTACAAGAGCGAATTTGGGGGAATAGATTTCATAAAGGGGCTTTACTTAAAGTTATATTTAGACCCTGTAAGTGTTTTACAACGGTAGAAATTTAACTTTGAAAGGTTTAATAGGCAAAAGGAATTTTCAGTGCCCAAATATTTATTTTCCAGGAAAATGAATCTTTTACACTTCATCGATTTTGATACTGATGTAAAAATACAGACACAGATGTACATTCACAGATGTAAAAATTTGAACAATAAAAATATAATTATCTTTAACAACAATGTACAATTCAATTGATCGAAAATGTCAAGGTTTTTTTCCTTTTATATCTAGCTGCCACGGAGGCTGAAAATATTAATATTATGATCAATCATCAAGAGCGTGTAATGGCCAATGGCTGGTCTGTTAGGTACAAATGATATTAATATTAATGGAAGTAAATGACTAATGTGAAGTAAATTCTTTCTTCACATTCACTGAATAAGTAAATTTCGATGAAAGCATAAATTTTATTTCACACTTTTATATGTAAATAAGTTAAAACAGTAAGCTAATACACAATACGGTTGAATGGATGAAACGTATGTTTTTAAAGAGGATGTTTTTTAAATGGCTACGCGGTATTTTACCATAAACTTGTCTTTTCATATATAAGCGTCTGTAAGACTGCAAAACAATATTGTCAAGATCCTTAACATGGCCAAAATTTTTAGTGTACAAGGAAAGTCAACCTAAAATACTTTAATCGTCCGTTCAAACCTAACATCTCAGAAATGTCTGTTCTAATTTAGGGTCTAGAAGGCAGTGGAAGACTTTTAGTGTCATAGAAATTTCTGTTTTTGATAGAAGGCTGTGTATTTATGTCTATTGTCGTTTTTAAGGGTGTGAATTTACCTTGTGTTATAAACTTTTTTTCTTAGCGACTTATGGAAACTTATAAATGAATATTAAGACGTTTCATATTATATGGAGGAAGAAGTACCTTTGATTGTTCGATTACACAAAGAAAACGACTTTGAGATGGATGAAAGAAATTATTTATTACAAACGGATGCTTGTTTTACCGAAAGAACTAGTAGCAAATGGAAAACATTTTTTTACAATGCTTTGAGTTTTTTCCGGTACTTCACATTTGTCTTTCATAATATTTATAAGTACATACATATTGATGAGGAATAGCGTATGAATAGCGTATAATAGCGTATGAGACTTCGTCATAACCAATGTGGACGCTATTTATTCTTATTAGTCAATAAAATAACTTTTCAATGACTTGCCACTAAACTAATAAATTCTTATCGTTTATAGTCTTAAAATATTTGATTTAAATCATTGGGGGAAAAAACTAGCTTTCACATTTTATAATTCATAGTTTCAATTGAAATTTCAGGATGTTCAGATGGCTTTACAAATGTTGTGGGCAATCATCAGAACTTAAAAGTAGAATTATTAGGCTTGGACTAACTCCTTCAGAAAAGTTCCCACCTAATGTAATAAGAAATCAAAAATATAATATCTTGACCTTTATTCCACTAGTTCTGTTTGGTCAGTTTCGATTTTTTTTGAATTTGTATTTTTTAATCATGGCCATTAGTCAGTTTATACCAGATATTCGTATTGGGTACTTGTACACTTATTGGGGACCATTAGCATTTGTATTAATAGTTACTATTTTCAGAGAAGGTGGGTTTAAATACTCAAGTAGTGATTAAATGTGATGTGGAGGTATTTAAATATTATGTATATGATTCATAAACCTTTTCTTTTATAGCAATTGATGATTTGAGAAGGTACCAGAGGGATCGAGAGGTAAATGGCCAAATGTACCGACGTTTATTAAAGGAAGCACCATTTTATGAATATGTTCCATCAAGCCAATTAATGGTTGGAGATATGGTAACTGTCATTTGCAGTTTCATTGAAATTAGTATAATTTGATGTTTACCTAAGGATAAAATTAAACTTAATTACACATGCATTATTATGTTTCATTAGAAATCACTATTGTATTTAATCAGATATATGTTGAGAAAAATCAAAGAGTTCCTGCAGATTTAATATTGCTTCGTACATCAGAAACTTCTGGAGCAGTTTTTGTGAGAACAGATCAATTAGATGGAGAAACTGACTGGAAGTTAAGGTTGGCAGTGCCAGAAACCCAAAAGCTACAAAATGATCAAGGTTTATTTAATATTTCTTGTTCTATGTATGTTGAAAGACCTCAGAGGGACATTCATTCTTTTATTGGAACATTTAAACGAGTAAGAAAACAATTCAGCTATGTTTAAGGATAAATTAGGCTAAATGCATCAAATTATATAAATTAGGCTAAATCATCTTAGAAAATCATTCTGACTTCAATTTTACATATTATATATATTGAATTACACTTTTATAGCTTTTTTTGAAGGATTTATTTGGTGAATTTGATGTAGAATAAAGCTTTATTCATTATTATTTATTAATTATCATTACTAGTGTTACTTTTTGATTTTTCTAAATGTTTTTAGTGTGATGAAACCAATATTGAAATCAGTTTAAATGTTGAAAACACATTATGGGGTAGTACAGTTGTTGCCAATGGAACAGCCTTAGGAGTTGTAATTTACACTGGGTGTGAGACTCGCAGTGTTATAAATAATTCACAACCTCGAAGCAAAGTAGGATTATTTGATTTGGAAATTAATAACACAACTAAAGTAAGTTTTTTGTTTACTCAGGCTTTGTGGCAATTGAGTTGTGCAAAAAATGCAAATCCATTGCTGTTACTACAAATTTTACAATTTCTGGGAATAGTGTAGTTTTATAGCTTTTACAAAATTTAACATAGCCTTTCTTTTCTAATTTTATTTCATTATATGCACAATATGTTTGGCTCAAAAGTGTTTTGAAGTTGTGAATTTCTATTTAACCAGAGGAAGAAAATTTTTTTTTAAAGTATTAAAAACTGTTCAATGTCTATTATTGTCATCTCATGAATCATGAGTTACCATCATATCAAACAGTCTATTAAGTGCCTAAACATTTAAATTTAGGTGAACATATAAATCAGGTGGCAGATATAGCATTTGTTTTCTGTTCCATTTGCTTTGACTTCACCTCCAAGATTTCAGTCAGAGTACAGACAGACAAATGAAAATATTTTTATATTATAAATACTTAACCCATTAAGTACCGAATTTTTTTTTTTTTCTTTAACTTTTGATTCATTTACGTTTATTTGCATCCCAATAGTAAGAAAAAAATGTATTTTCACTTTTTACGTTATCACCGTTTTCAAAAATTGCAATTTAAGTTCGATCCCCCAAATGGGGATCATGCCACATGCCGTGTACTTTTGATGCTATGTCTGAAAGCATTGCATATGCAGACTAGCATCACATATTTCACATTGTTTCCTTGAACTTCTTTCTCTTTAGATCTGTAGCCTAGGTTAGTCTAAGACAAGGGTGTAATATGTCCATGATTAGTCAAGAGTCTTATGCAACTGTTGTCACTCCATGTGACAGCCGGCGTTGGAAGAATCAAATCGGTGGTCGTAAGTCCTCCTCGTTGTTATTTCATATCTTTGTCTGTTCCCAATTTTTCATCCTGTTCCATGACAACTGTTCATCCTGTTCAATAGAACAGTTCCTGTTGCTCGTACATTGATATCTTGTAACTGTTTCATAAGAGAGGTTCCGATGAAAACACTGTCATACTTCGTGTTTCCAAAATAGAAATCATCTTTAGGACAACAGATGTTCCGAGTCCGCTCATTGATGCGTTATCATCAATACCTCTTGGCTTGCCTTCATACCCTTGCACTTGATAACAACAGCCAGTTTTGGTCAACAGATCGCCCATTGCTTGAATCCAAACCTTATAGGCTTACACCCAATGTATTGCTTTAGGTGATGACGTCCATAGCATTGAATCATTTGTCTATTGATTCTGACATTTTCTGAAAAGACTCCAAATAGCAGTAAGTTCTTGTTCAACTGGTCAACCAGTGGTCGAATTTTCAACAGTTTATCACGTTCCTGTGGTGCCATGGATTGTAAGTCGGAGTTTTTACTAATGTAGGTACCGTTCGATTTCTTAGTGTCTTTTACGACTTATGCATAATCAACAATATCTATAGGCTCTTTGTCAGCATCCCCATGTTAACAAGATAATAAGACATCACAGTGTATTCAACCATCGATGTTCCTTAAAGAAATAAAACGTTGAGAAGCCATAACCCGCAGAATACAAATCCAATATACAAAATCCCAATATACGATAAAAGTACACTGCTTGAGGTATGATCCCCCAAATGGGGATGGAGATATTTGGGGCCGTATTTCCCACTTAAGTTACAGTAGCATCATGGAACCTTTACTAAAGTATACAGTACTCATCAACAATTAAAAATAATTCGCCACTTTGGAAATTAAGCTCCAAGAAAATAATTTTTTTTGCGTTCAAAATTAACGAAACTCACTAACGACAGAAAATCACGACTGGCCTGATAAAATGACCTTTTCTGACCAAGGGGATGCATGTACTTGGGCAGTTTCGGTGTCCTTATATTGGTAAGATCCTACTGAACCACGTGAACGTCGAATTTTTGTTCCTCGACGTCAGATGGATGTTGTAGGTGCGTTTAAGCATTCGATCCCCAAATGGGGATCATGACACGAAATGGGTTAAGGTAAATCCATAAATTTAGAGTTCATTAGCATTAACCCTAGTAAATACAGATTCCAAATGGAATATGATATTTAGACATAATAAAAAATACTTAATGCCATGGTGGTTATTAAAAACTTTGCCTCATTCAGCAGTGTTTTTATTCATTTTAATATTTCCTTTTTTTTAGGTTTTATTTTGTGCTGTGATCTGTCTGGCATTAGTTATGACCTGCTTGAAGGGTTTTAATGGCCCCTGGTATCGATATAGCTTCAGATTCGTGCTTTTATTTTCTTACATTATACCATTAAGTTTGCGGGTAAATTTGGACATGAGCAAATCTTTTTATTCTTATACTATACAGCAAGAAAGAGAAATAAAAGGCACAACTATCAGGTATTTAAAAATATTTTTGATACAATATTCAAAACTGTACCCCTAAATGAATCTAATTATTCATTTTTACACCACCTTCTATTCATTGTATATTCTACCAAACCGAAATATTTGCCCTTTATTTTTGATTAAATTATTTATTTAATTGTTTACCAGTGTCGAAGTATGACCGGAAATACTTAAGTTCATAGATTGATTAAAAATCTGAGACATTTGCAAAAACAAGAAAAGATCACTGCTTTAAGTATCACTTGATATAGAATATTTATTCGCCTTTTTTAAATAATTGATTCGTTCACTTCCTCCACAATAGAATTTTTGTCTATTAATTTATGATCATAATTTTTCCCTTGTATAGGCCAACTATAATCATGTTGCTTGAAGTTATTTTCTGTTCTAATTGTAAGAACCGCATTTATGAGTTGAAATGTTTTTTTATTAGGTCCTTGAATAAGTTTTTGTGGTTTCTTTGTAGACGACTGTAGTAGTACTCCGTGCACGAAGTTTCGGATGATAACGCACATACAAGAAAGTACTGTATCTAACCTTGAATTTGATGCAGACAAAGCACTTTTTTTTGGATCTGAAAATGTTTACTTTTGTGCTTAAAAAAAAGTGTTTTTGCCGGGAATTTTATTGCACTACTTTAAAAAAAGAAAATCTGCAGCTGAAACTCAAAGAATTTTTCTCAGACTTATAGTGACAATTCTCTGTCGGTTACAACATGCAGAGACTGGTTTCAACCCCTCAAAATAATGATTTCGAAGTTGAGGACAAAGAACGTTCTTGTTCACCAAAAAAATTTGAAGACAAAGAATTGGAGGAAGTACTCGATCATGACCGATGTCAGATGCTAACAGAACTTAGAAAAACATTACTACTAGATGAAAAAACTGTTTCAAGGCGTTTAAAAGTGTTAGGAATGATCCATAAGCAAGGACATCGAGTACCGTATAAATTGAGGCCGAGAGACGTCGAAGGGCGTCTTGTCATGTATGAACTACTGCTATCTACGATAGAAAAGAAAAGGTTTTTTGCACAGTGTCTTGCCTGATGATAAACAGTGGATATACTACTATAATCCAAAGGTTAGAAAATCGTGGAATGAGCTCAGCTATGCATCAACATCGTCCGCAAAAGCATACGATGCAAAGCTCCTTCTCTGTATTTGGTGGGATGAGTGGGGTGTAACTTATTGAGAGATGCTCAGATTGAAGGAAACTATCACGGAGGATCTCTATTGACTTCAACTGATGAGTTTGAGTCAAGTTCTAAAGGAAAAATGGCCGCTATGCGGGCTGAGACACGACAAAGTGATTTTGTTATACGACAACTCTCGTCCTCGTGTTGGAAAACCGGTGCAAAGCTACCCTAAAAACGCTTCAATGGGAAGTTCTACACCACCCGCTGTATTCACCTGACGTAGCCGTTTCAGGTTTTCACACTTTTTGTTCGATGGAACACGGGCTAGCTAATCAGCACCTTCATTTTTACGAAGAAGCTAAAAAATGCACCGATTTTTGGATGGTCTCAAAATACATGTCGTTTTTTCGATGCCGAATTCTTATACTACCAGAATGATTGCAGAAAGTGGTCCCTAGTGATAGACAGTACTCTAAACGAAATGCTCTTGTTTTGGAAATTTTAAGTAAAGCTTTTATTTTCTAAAGAAAAACCACAAAAACTTTTCAACGACCTAATCCCGATAATGCCGTTTTTCACCCTATTCGGGTTAACAGGATACGGGAGAAGGATTTGAACTCGCGGCTATAACTTAGACTGGCACTTAACCACTACACCAGGGATGGCGAACCTTTTTTGATGTCTGTGCCATAAAGTCATAAAAATTCTGTTTTTAAACAAATGACGGACCACAAATAATTTTTAATTAATTTATTAATATATAAAAAAAGAACTTATTAAAAAATAATAATTTTGTTTTTGTGCGTGCCATCAACATTTTCAAACGTGCTACTTGTGGCACGCGTGCCATAGGTTCGTCATCCCTGCACTACACCATAGATTTGCTTTATAATGATAATACCGATATGTGTTTAATGTAATTTAATTGTGTGTATAACGAAACAGTACACAGTGATGTTTACAGTACAATATGTATGTTTTTTTTTAGATCTACTACAATCCCCGAAGAACTGGGCAGAATTTCTTACCTTCTCTCTGATAAGACAGGAACTTTAACCCAGAACGAAATGGTATTCAAAAAACTTCACTTGGAGACTTTGTGTTACGGCCCTGATTCGTTTGACGAGGTGACGTTCTACAAAAATTATTTAGTTTGTGGCCGACTCGCCTTTCATATTATGTTTTCGTGTTTTCTAGAGCTATTTGTTTGGGTCGCATTATAAGTATAACAAAAATTTATCTTAGTATTCGTTCCAGAAATTTTTTTGCAATGTTTTTTTTATTTGTTGGTATTTAATATTTTATTAATTTTGAAATTTGAATTATTTGTTCGGGTCATATGTCAAACTAAATTTTTCAGTTTTGACGGTTAACTCCTTGACGTACATGGGACAAATATGTCCCTTTTATTAAAAGCACCCCTATGGTTTATTTTTGACCCGAATGATGCGAAATCGGGCTCAGGAGATTCTATTAATGTCAGGCTACTACAGCATGATGTTTTTTTGATGGCTTGTTTGATGCGGTCACGTGGTAGGGCAAGAAAAACCTCTTTTTTTGTGAGCCACGGCCGTTTCTATTCCATGTCAAATTACTACCAGTAGCAATTTTTTGTAATTTTTTTTCTCAGTAATTATTATTAAGGTCTGTAGGTTCCAAAAATTGAAGTTCCATTGACAAATAAGCAAAATATGACGTCATAAATGCTTTGGGACATATATGTCCCTATGTACACTAAGAGCACATTGATAACCATGTTATCTAGATGTGTTAAATACATTAGATGGTTCATTTTCGAAGTAGATTGGCCCCTTTTTTTTAATTTTTGTACATTTTCATGTAAAATCACTTGATTGGCATACGATCACAATCAAAGGTTACAACATTATGCCCTGGTATGTTAGAGAGAAGCCAATAAAATGGGCTTTTAAAATATGATGTAGATGTGATGCTAATACTGGACATTTATTTCAATTCAAACTATATATTTTGGCAAGAAAACTCTGTACGTTGATTATACCTTGGATGAATCAGTTATCTTGCATTTTACCAAATCTTCAGCCGACCGACTTCATTTCACCAAAGCCTCCGACAACCGTAAGGAGTACAGAGGCAGGTTCACCTAACACAATTGATGTTCCCTGTCCTGTGGTAATTCAGGAATACAACCAAAGTAGGGGTGAACTTGATAATAAGGGGCATAAGAAGTTACCAGAAAAGGAAGAATTAAATACTATCTCCAAATATATTTTTTTATTTACTCGATATTGAAGAATAATGCATATATCGTATACATACGGATAAATGAGATACATCATTTTCATGAGCCCCCCGTGAAATGAATTCAATTTCGACATACAAAGGCACTGCAACTGGTAGGTGACTACAGGCAGCAGACAGCAAATTATTCCCACAAATGTCCAAACGAAAAGACGTGCACAAAAGTCAAAAAATCGTGAGAAGCCAGTGCAGGCCATATGAAAACAAACAGGAAAACGAAAGAAATACTTCAATTGTGTTCAGAAAAAATTGAGAATAGAACAGATAATGTATATTTAGTATGTCAAATACATTTGTGTATGAAATCAGCAAGAAACTGCTTTGTTAAATTCGATAAGTAACAGTTAATGAAATTCGGTGAAAAACTGTCTTAGTGTACCTATGTCCCATGCTATATTTTGGGCCCTATGCATCTAATTTTCCAAATTATAAATGTGTTCTTTGGCCTCCTTCAAACATATTTTTCTAGAAAAAATTATCATTCCTCACCTCCGACCCTTATGTACGTCAAGGGCTTAAATTATATAATAAGTTGTGAATTTTAATTATAAAGAGAAGGGAGAGAGCCAGTGACTGAAAACAATAAAACATCGTTTTCTCTATGATCGATATAACCTTCCTGGCTGTAACTCCACAACGCGCATTATTGAGTGCTACCCAAGATAGAGCACACCTATTCTAATATAATATTTAAATAAGTGCTTTTGATTTTGCCTGTTTTCAGGGCATTTCTGTTTTCTCAATGAACATAATACTAAATGATGGTGGAATAATTGTACGAAAATCAATTATGTATTCCGTGGTCATGAAATTAAAAAGTGAAATTTCCTTTTTTTTCTTATAAAAATCAAACTTCAAATGTCATTTGTTATTTTACAGATTAAACGTCAATTAAAACTTGCATATATGACAAATGCAAAGGAATCCGAAAAACGTATTTCTGCTCGTGGCAGCACTTCAGAACTAAATTACAATTTTCCTGAAAAAGTAAAAAAGTCTGATACATTTCGAATACAAAAGGCTGTAGAAGCAATTGCGTTGTGTCATAATGTTACGCCCACTCTTGAAAATAAAACAGAAGAAAGTGAAAAAGTGGTCGATCACGAGTTCAGAGTTGAGGGGGATCAAGTTTCTGTTGACGAAAATTTACATTATGTTTATCAGGTTAGTGATATTATAAAATCATCACAATTTAATTAATTTTAGTATCTTGGTTTAATTTTTCAGTTCAATTTTTCAATAATTATTTGTCGTATCTTGTTGGTAAGAATTTTTGTTTTTCAGGCTTCTAGTCCGGATGAAATTGCTCTAGTCAAATGGACAGAACAAATGGGCTTAACTCTTATAAAACGCGATTTGGTTTCGATCAGTTTAAAAACTCCAAATAATCAAATTCAAACTTTTGATATATTGCAAATTTTTCCATTCACATCTGAGTCTAAAAGAATGGGAATTATAGTTCGCGTAAGTTATAGCGATTCACTTCATATTATAACGGTTCTCACTCATGAGTTGGAATCCTTTAGCAAATTGTAATTTAAAAAAAAATCGTTTTAGAATGAAGAAACAAAGGAAATAACGTTTTATTTAAAAGGGGCTGATGTTGTCATGACCAACATCGTTCAGTACAATGATTGGTTGAAGGAAGAATGTGGCAATCTGGCTAGGGAAGGTCTCCGAACGTTGGTGGTGGCAAAGAAATCCTTGTCAGTGGATCAATATTTTGATTTTGAGGTATTTAATAATACATTTTGAGGCTATATTTTAAAAAAAAATATTGCAAAGTTGGAAAAATAACACTTATTTTTATGGAGAAAAACTCATATTTCGAAAGCATCTAAAAAGCTGCCGAAGCAAGAAGTGCAGGTCGTAATCACAATGACATTGCAATGAGATTTCTTTAATCGAGCTTTGTATGTTGTGTCGGTGTTTATTGTGTATGAATTATGGGCGTTTATTAAAATAAGCTATTGATTAAATTAATCATTAGAACGAAGAAATTCCTTACTCTACAACAAGTGAAAATTGAGGACATTAAATACTGAGTGATAATACGGTGTCATGTTAGCAGTGAGCACCAATGTTTGGTTAACTTTGATGACTGTTGACACTGTCAGCCTAAAAAAAAGTTGACTATGAAACTGGGACTGATGGACTTAACTTTGAAAGTAAAAACGAGATAAAGCGAAGAGACGAAAAGCGAGGTTAGGATCTGAAACAAAGAGAAGCTTGCAAGTTTCCTAGGCTAATCTTCACAGAACTTCCAGGGGTGTCCTCTAGGGCTTTGAAAAGGCGAGGTAGTTTTGAGGTGTAGAAGGAGGCACCAAATAAGTTTGAAACCGTAGTCCTGGTTTGTATTAAAAGTATTGAAAATATAGGTTTCTACCCAATACCTAGCATACATAATTCACATGTGATAAATACCGCTTTAATTAAAAATTCTGCAGAAATTTATACATTGTATAATAATAATAGTTTCGACGCCGCATGTGCCGAAGCCGGGATGAGGATCAGCGTGACCAAGTCGGAGGTGATGGTGATCTCGAGGGAGCCCGTTAAGTGCGACATCCGCCTTCGCGTAGCCGCGCTGGGCCAGGTGGAGAAGTTCAAGTACCTTGGGGTCTGGTTCACAAGTGATGGCAGGACAGACTCGGAGATCGCGTCGCGGATCGCCCAGGCTGGCGCAGTGATGCAACAGTTGGGGCGGTCTGTAGTGAGGAGGGCTGGGCTGAGCAGCCAGGCAAAGCTCAGCATCTTCCGCTCCGTTTATGTTCCTATCCTCACTTATGGTCATGAGGTGTGGGTGATGACCGAAAGGATCAGATCCCGGGTACAAGCGACCGAAATGAGGAGGTATCTCCGAGCGGTGGCCGGTGTGTCAAGGCTGGATAGGTGTTGTAATACGGCCATTTGCGAGGGGCTTCAGGTCGAGCCGCTTCTTCTCCGGATCGAGAGATCCATCCTCCGATGGTTTGGACACGTTCAGAGGCTCCCCCCAGAACGTCTGGTTCGTCGGGTCCTGTCGGAGTGCCCGGGAGGAAAGCGACCCCGTGGCCGTCCGCGGCAGGGGTGGCTCAGGGGGGTGAAGGCCTTAGCCGAACCCCGCCTGATAACCCCGGGTTCTCTGACTTCAATGGCGGAGGATCGTGCCAGTTGAGAGTCCTTAGTTGCTTTCCTCACCCCGCGACCCTAACGGATGAGCGGGTCTATGAAAAGAAAAGAAAAAAAAGAAATAATCATTTTATTCTAAACTTCGTTCAGTACTATTTATCTATTTAACACTGATTTGTATATTGCTCAGTTTTTCATAATTTTTTTAAAGATGAAATATAATGCAGCTCGCATGAGTACTATCGATCGCAATAGTTTGGTGAGCAGGGCTATTGAAAGTTTAGAAAGAGAAATGGAACTTTTGTGCTTAACAGGAGTGGAAGATAGGTTACAGGACAGGGTGCGACCAACTTTAGAATTGTTGAAAAATGCTGGAATTAAGGTAAGAGTAATAAGGATATTGTTTTCAAGTTATTCACACTTTAAAGTGAAACACCGCGTTTTTTTCTTTTTCTCGTTTCGGCCAACTAGAGACCACGATGTCTATAGCTCATTTTCACTCCTATTTGTTGGAGCAAGTTATTACATTAGTTGAAAATATCCTAGGGTTAAGGTAGAAAAGAGCGGGAGAAAAATAGGCTTGGAATTTTTCACCCAGGTGGAATTTGAACCACAACCCTTGGAGTGATAGGGGAGTGCTCTAATCTGTCGCCTACCAGGCCCCATGGAACCACTAACACCGCGTTTAATATTTAAAAAACAGACTGTATGTTCACCTGGTCATTGAAAATTTCCGGCAAACATTTTGGAATAATTTAAAAATGAATTTTAACTTTGAAAAATTAATAATTAAAGTAATAATCGTTATGTAGAAACAACACAAGGAGATGGTGTTTTTTAGCCCTGTAGCATCGTGCACGTAAAATAGGCAAAATTTAATAACTTAATTTTCTTGAACATCAAACTAAAAATATAAAATTTCTCTATAGGTGTGGATGCTAACAGGTGACAAATTGGAAACCGCTCAGTGCATAGCTAAAAGTTCAAAATTAGTATCAACTTCTCAGACTTTACATGTGTTCAAAGATGTTGTAAATCGAAGGGAAGCACATTTAGAATTAAATTCTTTTAGAAAAAAGCAAGACTGTTGTCTTGCTATCACTGGGGACTCTTTAGAAGTAGGTTTTTCACTGTATTATATTAAAAATAGCTCATGTAATCTGCAAGAATGTACAATAAAAAAAGTTTGAATCAAGTACAAATATGACTTTTGAATTTTTCATCCAAACAGTTTTATTCTGTTCTACTCTTAATTCACTTTCTCCATTAATTTTTTTAGATTTGCCTGCAGTATTACGAACTTGAGCTGATGGAACTGGCTTGTCGTAGTCCTGCTGTCGTGTGTTGTCGGTGTTCTCCTACTCAAAAAGCAGAGATAGTTCGTTTGATCCAAAAACATACTGGTAAAAGAACAGCAGCTGTTGGTGATGGCGGGAACGACGTTTCAATGATTCAAATGGCAGATGCGGGTAACGTAGCGTTAAACAATATTTTTGTTTTAAATATGAGTTGGCCTAAATTCACAAAGGCTGTGTTGTATACAGTAATAAGCACTCTGTGAGTGGTTCAAGTATATCGAAACAGTATCTAAACGCATCTTCTTAAGAATAAGGCAGTTGACAAACAACTTTCTTGAACAAAACCTGCAGGTGGAATTCAATTATTTCTAGGTATAATGTAAACAGACAGAGACAAAAAGAGTTGTTAGACATCTCAGTACTATGCAAAAGCAAAGATTTTTATGAAAATGTGACGTTAGGAGCTACCTAAATCTGACAAAAACGATTACTTTGAATACATTTTAGAAAATTGTATGGGTTTCAATCAGGCTATCAGAACAGAATGAAAAAAGTTGAACAGCATAAAGAAGGCATTGTTTCATGTTTGAAACAAAAAAATTTTTTAAACCCGTTTATTTCAAAATCAAAAGGCTTGAGTTATACTTAATCAAATTAATAATTTATTGAGGAAGCCTTTTGATAGAATAGTTTGCTTAATCTGACTCCTGTTAATGTGCTACATGATTGAAAATTTGAGCTCTTTTCTCGTATCCTGTTTAGCATAGTTTACAGTATTTGTTGCGACCGAGCGCAACGGTGCTGTGGCTGGTTCTCGATCCCCTGCATGGAAATGGGAGTTCGTATTTTAGAATGAGAGACGAGAATGGGAAATGAAAAAATAGTTGGACTTAGCGAAAGTCGCAGATCCGGCTCGAAGGACCAATTTGCGGATTTGGTCCGAATATGAGAGACGAGATAGCCAAATGAAAAATAGTGGATGCAATACGCTTACCTCTTTTGTCCTGTTTGTGAACGTGATAGCTGAAAGGGGGAGAGGATAGGATGAGATAGGAACCCCGAACAGCTTACCGTTATCTGGACTCTTGATATAAGGATATTGATCTACGTGAATAGATAAAATCGAGAATACCACGCAGTGAGGAAAAAAATCTACAACACAACCCGTGCCGGATAAAATCTAAGGCACTACACTCACGTATGAAATCTTGAAAACGTCTCTTAATAATGAGGAAAATTCTCTTCGTTCGCTTTTCGACTGGAGCAAACCTGTCCGCTTTCCGCTCACCTGGCGGACGTTGTTCGAGTAAATCGAACAACGGGCCTGATGAGAAGACACCCGCGCTTTGTTGGCGCCGCTCGGGCCGCGCGCCGGTGGAGACCGTAAAGCGGATGTCTGGGAATCAGGCTATTTTTAGCAATAGATTTGCGTTTTTTTTGTTTGGGTTTGGAGTTCTCGGGAACTCGCCAGTCATGCGACATCCTTGGCTTGAGAAAGACGGTCGGAGTTCTTGCCCAGGGAAGCTCCGTACGGGTTAAGAGCAGTCGGACACGACTCAAATCATTTGTCACCGCATGTAAGAAACAAGATCAATAAATTACATTTTAAGGAAGTTTAGTATTTCTTAATTGTATTCCTTTTATTCATTGTATTCCCTCGGATAGGGGTTTCTTACAGACGTTTTGCGGACTCGGCTCGATCCGCGCCCTTCTTGCGCCTCTAACTTGAAACTGGCGACAACAGTATTTCTTATATTTTTAGTAACTAAGGCTATACTTAATAGCAATAACAGTTGTTTTATAAGGAAATGATTCTTTGCCGTATATGTTTTTTTTCCGTTTTGAGGCACATCGATGAATGTAAAAAAGAATGAAAAATTTACTGTGAACATATGATAAAGGGAAGTCAATATATAGTCAAAATTAGAATGTTATTTGAAAATTATTATTTATCTCTTAAATTGCTTCTTCAGCGGAGGTCTGTGGTGTAGTGGTTAAGTGCCTGACTAAGAAGTTATAATCGCCAGTTCAAATTCTCGTCTCGTTTTCGTTTATACCCAAAAGGTGCAAAACGGAATTAAAACTCAAGAAATTGTTGCCTAGGTTTATGGTGAAGGAATTATGAAAATGGGGCTTTTCCATCTTTGAGTTTACCAAGTTGTAGATTTCACATTACTTCTAAAAATTTAATTTTTGTACAAAATAACTTTTATATAAATACAAAACCAAGCTTTACGTTTTGACTTTTAGGTATAGGAATTTCAGGAAGAGAAGGGTTGCAGGCATCTTTGGCTGCTGATTTTTCTATTAGTCAGTTTAGCCACTTGACAAAACTTCTTTTGGTACACGGACGATATTCTTACAATCGTTCGGCGGCACTGAGTCAGTTTATCGTTCATCGTGGCCTTATTATATCCGTTATGCAAGCAGTTTTTTCGGCTGTATTTTACTTTTCAAGTGTAGCTTTGTATCAGGGATTTCTAATGGTTGGGTAAGATTTAATATTGAAAAATTTAAATAATACATACAGTTCTTAAAGTAAATCTATTAATTGAAAAACAGAAACAAGGTTTCAGGTAAGGTTTTTCAATTTTAAGATGGAAGAACAACCTGAGACGACCAAAATTGATACTAATATTTATTGTTTTGAGTAGTGAATTCATGCTTAATTAATTTTACCGTGTTATCAGAAATTAGTTCTGTTTTATCGTTTTCGAGAAAATCGGAAGGTTGTGTTGTCCATTTCAGTTGTATCTTTTTCAATTTTTTTTTCAATTTTTTGGTATATTTTTAAGCCCTACGACGATATTCTTATGGGCGATGTTATAAATTTCCCGTTTTTAAGGAACATATCTCAATATACAAATATGAAAGAAAAAAACCATAAACATTAATATTTGTAAGATTTAAATTAAAATTTTTGAGATGTAGAAGTACTAAATAAAAAATATATTAATAACGAGAAATTCTATGAAAGCGTACCTCTGGTACACACTATCGTGAAAGGTTCAAACATCTTTTGAAAAGTGGAATACGTTTATGTTTTTGAAGATGACTGAGTAGGCATCGTGAACGTGCATGTTGTTAGAAATTGTTATAGTAAATCGAGCTTCAATAAGAGTGTAATATTTTGTTTTAAATATTGTAGGTATGCTACCGTTTACACAATGTTTCCCGTATTTTCACTGGTTTTAGACTCTGATGTAAGCCCCCATACGGCGTTAACTTATCCTGAGTTGTACAAGGAACTATCCAAAGGGAGATCTATGTCGTTCAAGACTTTATTTGTGTGGGTTTTAATAAGTATATACCAAGGTAACTACATCGAAAACTTTTGAATTTTTTAATTTTAGAAAAATCTGAATTAAAAATTGATTCCAGTTTTTAGTAACCAAAGGAAGTAACTATTGTTAAAACTTTAGATTTCACATTGTTACAACTTATTGCTTTTTTTTTATCTCAGTATTATTATTTTAACTGTATAATTTTAATTTTTCAGGTGGTGTTATAATGTACGGTGCATTAATACTGTTTGAAGATGAATTCATACATATCGTCGGTATTAGTTTTACTGCTTTGGTACTTACTGAACTCGTAATGGTTGCTTTGACAGTTCAAACGTGGCACAGATTTATGGTTCTTGCTGAATTATTAAGTTTTTCTTTGTACATATTGTCACTAGTCATTTTTTAAGGACTTTTTCGGTTAGTTACTTTTAAGTATCTTCCCTTCACATGTTTATATATATATTTTTTTTTACCTAAACGTAAATTAAGAGTACGCCTTAGAGAGCTAATCTTAGGGTCCAGCGTTGAAGACCTACTAGATATTTTACAAGTGAGGACTTACATTTTTTTATTGTGAATTACGTACACAATTCTTCTGAATCGTTTTTAAAATCGATTTTATATCAAACTAAATGAGCTATATACAGTATCTCTTCGAGGAACCGGGAAATTGATTATTGTAGTTAAATCATATTTAAGTCATGTCCACCTTTGTAAAACGATCTTGTATGTCGCATTAGAGTAACCTGCCGTGGAGCATGCGGTCTTCAACGTGTTAAAAATGAATTCAGTTTAATGATAAAAATTATTTTCTTTTAGCCTTTTAAAATACATGGTTTCTAAATTTAAAACCTAATGTTCACATCATAATTTAATTTTATTTTATATTTCAGATGCAGAATTCATTCAAACGGCAGATTTTTTCTGGAAAGTTGTAGTCATAACATTAGTCAGTTGCCTTCCACTTTACATACTGAAAGTTTTGAGAAAGAAAATCGCACCTCCTAGTTATTCGAAACTTTCCTAAACTTCAATGAAACCACTTGTGTCGTGTATAGTGCGGATGAAAGGGGAGGGGCTAATTTATTTTTATGGATTATTAAATAAAGAAGTTTCTAAATAAAGATTGCGTAACTTGTACATTAATAGTTCGTGTATGGATTTAAAGAGGAGGCTCTTGTGCGGTTGTTCTTTTTATTATCTACTGCACAACAGTTCCAATTAATTTACATCATTTTAACGCTTGTAAATCTTACTTTTTAGTTTTTAACTTGGTTAACCTTAAATACCAAAAGATTAACATTACCTCCTATTTATTCCAGCCTAAATAGATTAAAGCTATTTTAATAATAAGTAAAAACTAATTTTTTCAAAATTTTGAAAGCTTATTTTAGTCACAAAATTCAAAAACGCTTTCAAAAAGGGCACAGCCAAGCTGGAATTCAATAACATGATGGAGATTATGATTCGTTCTAAAAGCAAAAGAAGAAATGGCGCAATCGATCTGCATAAGTTGCGTCATTTAAAGCACTGAGTTTTTTGTTGTAGTAGATACTGAAATAGTAAAGGATGATAAACAACATGTTACCAATATGTTATCTTAACTGCACTTCGAATTCTTCATGGTTTCGCTAGAGTCGGATCTACCACGTTCAAAACCTGTTACCAAATTCTTAGAATGTAAAAAAAGGGCTTTTTTTAATAACGGCTAAAAGAGTAATAAATTTTTGTAAAGCTTCAAACTTCAACGGTATTACCTAACGGTTGATCAAACTTATGAGTAATATACAGAGACCAAAGACAAAAACTTCACACATATATATTGAATAATCAAAAATATAAATGCATTTTTAATCCCAGAGAGACTATAAGTTGTTGACTATGTCAATATGGTTTGGGGGTTTTCTGGCAAGCGGACCATTGTCCACAAAAAAATTAGTGTCTAAGAACAAAGGTAAGTTTAACAAATAAACCAATTAATTTTATTGATGGTGATGGAATTTATTTGTAACTTCGCGTAGATTTTCAAATTTTAATGAAGATAACTCCGTTGCAGAAAAAAAGTTGAGTAAAATAAAAGGATGAATAGATACTCGAAGAGGAGCTATGAAAAAACACCTTTGATATATATAAGACTGAATGAGAACTAAGAAAGATAAAATAATAAAAATGAAGAAAAAATAAAAGTAGATTTATTAATTTTACCAAAGGCAGGTACAAGTTAAACGTGAATTGGGTTAGACCCAAAAGAAGTGAAGGCTTTCAAGAAAAATCCAAATGAAATGACTCGGCCATATTCATGTGAACAGTAAACAACATTAAGAAAAAATATAAGTCTATTTTTCTCTTTTATTTGTAAGTTACCTAAAATCATCTTGAGAGTAGCAATCAAAGCCAAAGAGAAGTCGAGTTTACTTTTCAACTCAGACGGAGTAATGGAACAGTTGTCTTAGTGATTGTTATTTACTCTATGAGAAGTACTTGATTCGCCATTTTCTTGTCTTTTGGTTTTGTTCTTATTTTTATTTTATAATATTTACTTTCTTCGTTAAGTGTCATTTTGCTCAGTTCATGAATACGTTAAAAACAAAACAAGTGAATTAATTGTTTGATACGTACATGCCCAGTCAATAAAGTTTAATCCAGACAAAGGAAATAGCGGGGAGTGACCTATTTATTTAGCTTAGATTTGATAGGTGAGTATTTATTTTTTCTTTTAGGCAAGACTATTTTTAAGGATACAATTGCGTCTAATGGCAGTCAAGCTAGTGCACACATTGTTTTGTAAGTGAATGGAAGCTGCAGTCATGATTAGTCAATTTTCTTTTTTTTGGAAATATATGACTATGTTTACAGTTTTGTCATGTAATGTGTTTTGGTATTCCCTGTTAAACCAAGTTTTTCTTTGGAGGGAAAGAGAAGGGGATTTTTAAAATTCTAGAATATTTCACTGCAATAATAATATCACTGAGTTAAAATCAGCGCATTATTATTTCAATATTTAGCCTTAATTATTATATAGTGTGTATGAAAATCTGTTGTTTCTATCATAAACTAAACTTCACAATCAGTTTTTTAAATTTAAACCATGTTTTCCCATTACTATCTGTTGTGTATAAGTTTTTTATCACTAATCAAATAGGCTATTGCACAGTTTTTCAATTTTTCACTCTTGATAAATTTTAAAATGTTTTTGTATTTTTAAATGTGACTTTTGTAACCATTTAATGCTTTTGACTTCTTTGATGATGAAAGTCGAAGAATTTTGTAAAACTCTGACAAAAACAAAAAGGTTTTAACCTAGTATGAATTATAATGTTGTCAAAGATACTTGAAAGGTGTTGATTTTTTTTTAAAGATATTTCAGATTATAATGCTTCTGTATGTAAATTTTTTTCTAAACATTTTGTTTGCCTATGTTTTGGTGAGTTTGTAATGTTTTCAAGAATTAAAATAATTTTTGTCTTTATTATTTAATATGATTTTCCCATTCATTTTTGTTGTAACCATTCTAGTTTTTTGAAGAAATAATTTATGTCAGCTAATCGTCAACTAATTGCTTCCTGTTTTAATTAATTATTTATATATTTGTTTATAGTAAAGTGACTTAATAATCCACACATTAAATTTTATGTCAAAGCCTTAGTAAATGTTTATGATGCTTTTAAAGTATTAATAAATATTCAATTGAGATTGAAAACTGAAAGTCTGTGAGATTTTTACTGATAATGCCAGCAGCCTCTGAAGTTGCAAAAGCATTTGGTTATGATATAATCACTGTGATGTGTTCTAAATTTGTGTAGTCAGCTCAAAAACTGGGAATTAGGCTTCTACTTAAATATATCATTTAATATTGAGTTTTTATTGTCATATTTACGGGGAGGAATGAATTATAGAACACACATCGTTAAAAGTATTCTTTTTCTCTAGTCGCGGTTCTAATTCCAGGTTATATGAAAGTTTTATCGCCATATCTTTGTGACAGTTTTCTTTTAAATTTTGAATTTTTAAACTGTTTTTTATTGACTAAAAATTGTTAACGTTTTATTCCTATTAAGTGGTACTTTATATTTAAATTTTGAGCATTTGCCAGTTCGTTGAACTTGTATAACTGTCAAGATTTTTTGATTATTTGGTGGCCCAAAAATTGTCCCTAATAGTTGTTGTTGGAAATAGTTATTAAAAATATAAAGTTATGCTGATTTACATACAAAAAGATAAGGGATTTGTAAAAGGAAAGAATGGTGCAAAATGGGCTTCGAAAAATTCAATGTAGACCTAAAACGGATAAGTTATGGGAACATGACAACAGCAAACACTCATTAGCAAAGAATTGGAAAGAAAGAGCTATTATCTGAATAGCTAATGGGTTCTAAAACAAACAAGAAAATCACATAAATTTTGGCATAGTACCGGTACAGGAAACAATGACGAGGAATTGTAGGGGTTCGTTTGAATTTTTTACATAACAGGGTTCTGCAGAAGTAGGATAGATGAGCCATTGAAAACAAGAAGATTGAGGATGATATTTAACAAATAGACGGAGGAAAGATTATACAAAATGTATGTAAAGTTTATAGTAGTATGCATCTCAAGCAGAAATTTCTTTTATCTGCTTTATCTTCTTAATATCTAAAGGTGAAAGTGTAAATTAAAATTTATCATACAATATTATTATAACAAAAACAAAAGAAATTTTTTACATTACAATTTAGTAATGACAGTAATACATAATTTTTAATAAATTTTGTTGATTACAATCATTTTTTTGTATTGAAAACGAATTACAACCTTTTTTCTGGCTTGATATTAAGTCAAACAACAGACTCTGAAAATAAAAAATAAATCCAGTACAAATGGTTTAAACTGTTTTTGAATATTATATTTAAAAATTTTATCGTGATGAACATCGCAATTTTTCTTTCAAAGTTTTGAATCGTTTAAACATATTGATAAAAAACAATGGGATAAAGTTGAGAAAACATTTTTTTACCAGCCTACATTGTATTAATGTGAAATTGACGTCATTCCTTTTCTATTAGATTTT
Organism: Columbicola columbae; assembly: GCA_016920875.1. Classification (NCBI taxonomy): domain Eukaryota; kingdom Metazoa; phylum Arthropoda; class Insecta; order Psocodea; family Philopteridae; genus Columbicola; species Columbicola columbae. The sequence goes on along the minus strand of JADMLL010000004.1, from coordinate 16,222,648 downwards.
AATCCAACAATATATTCGAAGGTTGTATTTAGAGCCTTTTTTTGTTGGTTTTAATCCCGTTTTTCACCCTTGATTTTTGTGTATAACAGGATGCGGGAGGAGGATTCGAACTCATGACCATTTGCGTCCAAGTCAGGGACTTAACCACTACACTACTCCTTCCACCTATTTAGAGGCCATTTATATCCAATACCCCCAATAAATAGGGATTGTACTTTAGTATATAGGCTTGTCTTGATGGTTTCAGGACGTTAAGATAGTTTGTACAGAGTCGACATAAATGAAGACTTCTTAATGGCAATGTTTGAATTCTCTTGGTACCATAAAAATGAATAAAACTGTTATGTAAATATATATATATGTATATGCATTGGCTTACCAACAGTAGAAACAAATCATGGGTGACAAATTTTTTTCTACATTTTAAAATAAACAAACAGACTTGAATATGCCAATTGTTGATTAAAAAAATTGTTTATATTTGTCAAGAAGATAGAAAATAGTAAAACATTATTTTAATGTTTAGTTAATGTTCGTAAGTATTGAATTTCAGAGGTATTCCTTGTTAAATATTTTTTTACCAGAAATTGACTGAAACGATGCTATGGAAATGCCTGTACGCTCTGTTTAGATGGTAGAAAGTGAAAGAGGCTTTTGCGTCAGAAGACATAAAACATTATATTTTCATAGTTTTACTGCTCCAAAAATTATAGAATTTCATACCGCCCAGTGTAGAAAGACTGGGTTTTCTGTACTTTAAAAATTTCAGTTATTTTCACCATAGAAATATAGTATAATTATGGGATAGATACTTTTTAATCACAAATTCACATGCTCTGAACTTTTTAAAAGGATTAAAAGAGAAAGAAGTAATTTGTTTTTTGGTGCCCTAAAATTTTGAAGGCTATCTAAAAAGTATTGTGAATAGGCCTTCATGCTAAAATTGGCTTAATTGGTTTACTAATATTCAACTTTTCCTTTAAATTTTGACTAGCCTTTTCCAAGTCCCATAAAGAAGTACTCAACGGTCATGGATACTGCTTACGCCAATATTGGGCTTGACGCAAACACAACTTGGCGAGATGTGCCTGGCGATGGTTTTCAGAAATGTAGTGATAAACTTTGGGTGAAGTTAAACTATCTTAAAGAAAAAAAACACCATCAGGTTGGATGAGAATTGCTTTTTATTTCCATTTTGGTATACATACTATAATTAATTAGATGACCGTAAGCAGAAAGAGATATCTATTCGATTTATTATTTCGGTATTTCGGCAGTTCTCCGATTCAGAGTAAAGAAGGAAAACTTTTCAATATTATATGGCCACTTGAAACTAACTAAATGGTTTGAATATTTTTTTTTATTTTTACAATTGTAAAATATAATTTGGTACTTACAGGCATTTTTCATACGTTTAGGGTGTGACGAGCTTTTTTGCTATAATTAGTAACTCAGGTGACATTACAAACAGGGAGAAAAGTAATAATGTAAATAAAACAAATGATACTAAAAAAAAACAGTACAGCATAGGTGAGCTGAATTTGAATGAGCTCTTTAAATTAAAATTAAGTTTATATAAAATATTTACCACCAGTATTGGCTTTTAGAAACGTATGAACAAATAATTTTGTTTTGTTTAATTGAGTCTAAAGTTGATGCTGTCTTAATATTCACATTATGCATTAAATAATTGTACTATTAAATAAGTTACTGTTTGTTTTAAATAAAGCAAAAGTAGTGTTGTACATTTTTTGTAAAACAAATAATTCCTCGGTTATTTTTGCACGCCTGCTACTAGATTTTTATCCTATACAATAAAACACGACAAAAGTAGACCTATTAAATGCAGTCAGCTTAAATGATATGAGTATATATTTTTACAGCCTGAATCATCTACATTACGAAGTGATAGACCTTTTCGCCAAGTGGTTTTCATAGTCTAGTGACTTTGTATAAACTGTACGTAGTACAGTTCATTCTTTTCAAGCTGTCGATTTTTTATTAAGCATTTATAACAGCAGAATGAATTTTTACTTTAGTTTGAATTGGAAATAATTTTTTTTTGAGATAGCAAAAACGTGGCGCTTGATATTGAAAATATCAAAGAATTTGATTTTCATGTCAAGTGCTGACTCAACACTTTCAGTAATATTATTCGGCCTATTACTTCTGTCAGAAACAATCATGGAACAGCCCAAGAACAATACAGATTGTTGGCTGGCTAGTGAACAAGCTGGTCGAACTTAGGGTTTGGCCGTTACTGGCCAAATTCATTTTATTTATTTATAAACACTTTATGACACATGATTATGACTATTCGTTTTTTTTAGAACTCTCACTTTACTAAATTGATAACAAAAACAAAAATTTACGTGAATTTAAAAAATGTAAAAGAGGCACTATATCCTTCCTTCCTTTCCTTTTCATAGACCCGCTCATCCGTTAGGGTCGCGGGGTGAGGAAAGCAACTAAGGACTCCCAACTGGCACGATCCTCCGCCATTGAAGTCAGAGAACCCGGGGTTATCAGGCGGGGTTCGGCCAAGGTCTTCACCTCCCTGGGCCACCCCTGCCGCGGACGGCCACGGGGTCGCTTTCCTCCCGGGCACTCCGACAGGACCCGACGAACCAGACGTTCTGGGGGGAGCCTCTGAACGTGTCCAAACCATCGGAGGATGGATCTCTCGATCCGGAGAAGAAGCGGCTCGACCTGAAGCCCCTCGCAAATGGCCGTATTACAACACCTATCCAGCCTCGACACACCGGCCACCGCTCGGAGATACCTCCTCATTTCGGTCGCTTGTACCCGGGATCTGATCCTTTCGGTCATCACCCACACCTCATGACCATAAGTGAGGACAGGAACATACACGGAGCGGAAGATGCTGAGCTTTGCCTGGGTGCTCAGCCCAGCTCACCTAACTATCCTCCTCCTCCCCTGAGAGCTCCTCAGCTCTCATTACTAAATTGAATTTTTTTTTAATGAAAAAAATTGTATTTTTATATAAGTGCGACATTTTATCACATCAATTATTTCAAATCAAATTACAAATTATAACATAAAAAACAAAACACGTGGGGCTTTTTTGTTATTTCAAAAAATCGAGACAATACTTTTGCATCACTTTATATAGGTATTAGTCATTTCTGCCATGATTTCAAAATTGCATTTTTCAAGTTTTTTTTTATTGTATTGTCTTCCGTTTCTGTATACTGCTGGGCAAATGCCCTTCAGATATTTTCAATAATATTTAGACCCGAGGACAGGAATGTCCATACACTTGTAGCAAATTTACGATTACTGAAGCACTCTGTTAATAACTCAAGGTTGTAAATATTCGCGTTGTCTAATTCAACATTGTTGTTTTAGTTTTCTTCTACATAGTTGTTGTATGTTTTCTTCATAAACTACCGAATTTTTGGCACCCCAAGCCTTAACACAGTCACAGTGGTTTCGTATACTTGAGAAACCATTTTCATCTTTCTCTAATCATGAAAATAAAATGTGAAACTAGCTGGTCCATCGAATAAAACTTCTCTTCTGTAAAGACAAGACTACCATTTTGTGGACCATGACTCGGGTTCTTCTCCAAAATGCAATCTCTGACTCTTGTGATGATGTTCCTTCAGTGCAGGTTTTCTTTCTAAGTTTTTTCTCAAAGTTCATGACGTCCTTGTGATCGCGGCTGATTTTTTAAAAATAGCTATTTCTCTGTTTTTAAAGCCTTCAGAAAAGAAGGCTTGGTTTTTCCCTATCTTTTCCTAATTCAACTGCTTGGCTTTCCTCATAACACTGATAATAACTATATTTAAAAAGGTTTTGATTTTTAGTTAGAAAAAATTGAAAGCAATTGGTAAAAGGCAAGGTTTATATGAAATTGAAATGAAATGAGTTTTTAAAAAAATATATTCTTGTTTAGATGACGCACTTTGTTAGGACCTGTCGGGAATTTTTTGGCTGTAAAATCTAAAAGTTATAACGTATATATATAGTAGTATATATATACGTAGTATAATAACGTAGTTATTAGTGTATGTATATATATATATATATCCTCCACTTGTCCCTGTTGCGCGCTAAGCGCTTCGCTTGGGAACGATGTCATCGGTGGTTCTAGGCTAGATAGCTCGGCAGTTATTGTTGTCTTCCACAAACCCTTGAGTCTTCCTCTGGGACGCTGGCTGGGGGAGTTCCATTGTAGGGCTTGGCGAGAGATCTTGTTTGCGCCTTCCTTAAGGTGTTTCCGATCCACTTCCATCTCTATATAGCTGCGGTTCTTGCAAAGAAAAAGAAAAGTTACCAATGCAATTCTATAAAAATAATTTGAAAATCCGTCAATGAGAACCAAAAAACAGCACTATTATAGGTGGCCCTAATCATGTGTCACAAAGTGTATATGTTACAATGAATTTTATGTAATTAAAGCTAAATATTGTAACCAGCCATAACTGTGTAAGCGCTTGATTAAAAAAAGTAATCGTTTTTGGAATTGTTACTTAACTTGAATTCGGTCAGTTCGTCCAGATCAAAAGACATCGATTTTACAGGATTGTTTCGTCGCAATTGGAAAGAAAACCTTACTAGGCTACTTTTGCCTTTTTGGAAGCTATATTGGATTTTGAAGAAGCGATGAAAAAATTGAATTTTTTACTCTGTTCAAAGAGAAAAGTTAGAGGATGTTCTATGTGCGACATAACAATCCAAGAACCCGGTCATAATATTTAAATAATTTGACCGTGTAATCCACTTTTAAAAATATTCTTATAAATATTAGGTTGGGGAAAAAGGCAAAGTAGTAACTGTACATGATGTAATACTACAAAGCAAACTGGCACAATATGGAAATTATTCATATGATAATGATCGCGAGATGATGTATAACAGAGAAAAGCCTTTACAATTCTCTGAAGAACTGACGATGTCGCACGGTGAAGAACCTAAGGAGCCTTGGCTGTTGTCTGAAGTTGAACAGGAATTCAGGAGGTTAACTCGAAATTGTTCACAACCATATGATTTGTATAATGGCTTTAAACCCGTTGATTGTGTTGAAGTAGAAGAGTCCATACAGAAAAAATATCCCGTGCTAGCAAAAAAATGTCAGCCCCAGACGATTGGTAAATATTAATATCAGTTTTCTTAAGCACATGCACGTGTTTTTTGTTTTTAACTAAGTGGTTTATTTCGCGAATTTGCTGGATTTTTACCTTTTGCCTGTGAAGGTGTACTGTAAAATTTTAATGCAGGTGAGGTTTATAAAACTAAAAATTTATTTTCAAGTGACAAGGTGGATTTTTTAAATGTTGCAATGCTTTTGCAAATTTTTCCTTAAGTGTAAGTGTAGTAATGAAGGATGTAATTAACCATATTAGTCGCTTAAAACTTAGCCTATACCTCTTTTCCAAAAAAAAAAAGAAACCTCATGTTAGGGCATACATGTGTTTAACGATGTTGATCAGAGTTCTTTCCTTAATGAATGTTCATTTAACAAGAGTCCGGTCTTTGCAAATTTTATTTATGTTCTTATTCCTGACCTTATGATGTTCTTCCAATATAAATGATATAATATCACTTTAAATTTGCCCACTTGGAAAACAAATTTCACGGTGACGAAGCTGAAAAAATCGTTACACAAATCTTTGTTTTTAGTTATCGTAGCAGATTCTGTATAAAATGTGATACAGAGTTTTCCGCTTTATCTTTTTTTTTGTATTGTAAAAAATTATCAATATTGATTGGATAAAAATGAACAGTTACAAACTTGGATGTCATCTACATAGTGGTTACTATTTAATGTTTAATCTTGTTTGCGCCTAGTTTCCTACAAAATTAAAACTTAAAAACATTTAAAAATTCGTTGCCAATATTTGTAGGTAATTTTCAATTAATTATTTTGTTTTATATGATATGAAAACACTTTTTTGTGAAATTTTTATTGTAAAATTTAGAAATAAATTAGTTGAAGCCACTTAATATCGTTTTTTCAGAAGATATTAAGTAGAATTATATAAAAGTACTTCGTTTTATGCCGCGCTACCTCTTAAAATCAAACTCCTTTCAAAATTCACTTTTTATCAAATTTTAAATTGGATAGGAATTGTGTATGTCAAATTTAAAATTAGGGATAGGACAAATTGTAGACTTTAAAAACCTTTTTAAAAAATTCTGTCACTTGTTTTGTTTTCATTTCAAACTTCACAGATACTGAAGAAACGTTAGAGACGATTTACTTACCTAATCCATTTTACCGAATCGATGATCTTAATCAATTAGAACTTCAAATGAGAATTACGTCGACTAAACACATATGGGAATATCCAGTAGGAAATTTAATGTCCCTTATTAATAACCGAAAGCACGGACAAAACTTGGTAAGTTTTCTTTAAAATTTGTTTTGAATGAAAATTCACTTTTTTTAAGGTTCTTCTGTATGCTTTCACATTCTGCCTTTAGTTCCCAATGGTAGGGGAAAAATCTTAAAGCGACCCATTAATCCCAATCCCATCTAAATGCTTTTTATGGTTAATTTATTTATTGGTGTTAATTGTCACTCTCAACAATACAGATGACTAATTTTTTAATTAGTCATCTAATATATCTATATCTCGTCCGTTTATATCTTATTTCTTACGAAATTAAAACTGTTGCGAAAGTAATTTATTATTAAAATTTTTCGTTACATCTCATTTTTTTTAAATCGCGCTCTCGCCATCAAGTTCCACTGTGCAAAAAGTATAACAACTTTTTTGCTACAATAAAAAACAGTCACCGTCATTATAAGGAAGTACAGGAGATGAAGCCATTAATGGGCCGCTTTAAATGGGCCCTGGTCAATTTGACCGTTTCTTAAAAGTTTTGATTTTGAAATTACAATAACACTATACATCACCTCAGTATTTCGCTGAACATTGCTTATTAACCTGTAATATTTATTGATATAGAGGTGTTCAACCTTTCCCGAAGTTGAATATTCCGCGGAAAGGAGCAATATCAAAACGAATCATCCTTCAGTTCTTCCTCCTTCCCCTTGTCTATCTTCGCAATCACCATCTTCTCAAACTCCTTTTGTGTCTTCTTTTCGCATAATTGAAAGTGTTGGGGATTTAAGCGTCAGGCGATCTATCAGAACTTCTTCGAGAGCGTCACAGTCAACCGAAAGCAAGACCGACATACTTCCCGTTGTAAAGAAGAAGTCGTCGTCAGATGGACATGACTTTAGCAATCTTACTTTGCTGACAAGGCAATATTTCAAACGTCTCATGATAATATGGAGCGAGGGTTGGCAACTTCGTACAAACCAAAGTTTTTGATTGTTTAACACAGTTTGTATTCATTGGCGGCCTCAGTCAATTAATATTGAGTCTTAAATTTCCTCGTGAAAATCAACATGATCCTTTGAGTTTTTGAAAGAAAAAAGTTAAATTTTGCATACAAATTTATCTGAGTGTTCATAGAATTACCTTAGTTTAAATATTAGCGTTTTTCGGTCTCACATTTTTAGAACCCATAAGTTCTAGTTACCTAGAAAAATTCTTAGGTACTTTTCGTCTGATCGGAACAGATTAAAGTCTCATTCTGAATCAAGTAGCCTGACAATAATGTTTTTGCAGCGTCGTGCTTGTGTTTTTTCCTATATTGCTTTTGAATTAAACAGCTTTACACATTAAAACGCTACATTGTAAATTGTTATATTGAAGCTAGGGAAGGTTTTGACGGATTTATTTTACGACCAGTTGTCAGGGCGTAGTTCTGAACAGACTCAGATCTAATCAGATTTATCATCAACATTAGTATCTTCAATTGTTTCTACAAATGTAAAGTTCTTGTTTGCATTTTTTGGAGAATTTTTTCTTTTTTTTCTTTAATTGCAGAGAGAGAAAAAACAAAACCAAAAGTTAAAAGCCTCTACGTTCTTGCCTTTCAATGTTCGAAAAATTCATAGGTTTAGTCTGGACGATGAAATTTTGTTAATAATGGCGATTTATTTTTTTTGATTAATTCGTCATAGAATAATTATAATATAGAAGATAATAATGAAAATGATAAATAATAATAAAGAAAAATAAAAAAGATAATAAATGCAAGAGTAACGTGAAAGGACTGTGATTGAGTGGTCAAAACGCTTGACTAACCAAGTAATCTGAGAGTTCCCTCCACATCCTGTTATGTCCAGGAGTGAAACTTAACTAAAATGGAAGAATAACATCAAATTTACCTTTATCCGCTCTTGAAGTTCTCTTGTCTGTCCCCTAGATACTACTATTTAGTACTGTACTTACAACCTACTTGTCTATTACTGAACAGATGACAGTTTTAAAATTTTATTCGTTTTTGTTGATGCTTCCTACATTTGAGGCTCTTAAATGGCACAAATTGGAACCTCGTATAAAGAGCTACAGTGGCGTGCAAAAGTTCCCGGGCAGTAACATTTCATTTTTTAATTTATTTAAAAAAAGCGCCCAATATTTTTTTATTACTGTGATACGATACTATGGGGTATAAGAAACAAAATTATACCAAAAAATATCAATAATATATATAAATTCATATATCATTATATATATTCATAAATAGTTTTATTACGAATATTGCTAAATGACGTGTGCAAAAGTTCCCGGCCACATAATACAAGTTGTATGGATGAAGCCGTTCAAACAGAATTTAAAGGTTGGAGAACAGGATTTAAATCCTTTCTTTGGTTTTAAACCACATTCTCAGTTTGTCTTTTAAGCACAGACATGGCTCGCCATACTCAAAAACAAATCCGTGAGATTGTTCTTCTTGTGATGATTCTTTTCGTGTGATTGCTCTATTCTTATCGATAGGGAAATCAACTGTCAATGATATTCTTGCAAAATATTGTTGTGGATGTGCCCTGAAGATCTTCAATGTAGTGGAAGACCACGAAAAACTTCTGGAAAAGTAGATCGCATCATTAAACGTAAGCCAACTGCGGGTATCAGGAAGACTGCTGCCGAAATTGCTCACGAAATTAAGAGGAAAAACATAGCTGTTAGTCGCAGTACTGGTACATGGAACTTTTTGATATTGTAGAAATCAGAAAACTATTAATCAGTAAAAAGAGCAAGAAGGCCCAATTACTATTTTACCAAAACTGGCCGACCGAATATTGGAAAAATAGTTGCTTTTTCGGGTGAGACAAAATTTTATCTTTTTGGAAGCGATGGTAGGGAATTCGTAAGATGTCCTGTTGATACCAGAACAGATGTTCGATACCAAATTCTAACTGTAAAACATATTTGAGGAGGTGTCATGATTTGTGGAATTTTTCCGCACAAGGGGTCGGTCCATCGGTGAAGATCAGCTGGAACTTAAATCCTGCCACTTATAAGTATATTTTACAGGACAATATATTATCTTATGCTGCAGAAAAAATTTAAGAAATTGGATCTCTCAACATGATAATGACCCCAAACATGCACCTTAACTGCTGAAGCAGTGGCTTTTGGAGTTCAAATATTGCAGTTTTGCACTGGCCATCTCATTTACTGGGCCTAAGTTCAATTGAACATTTATGGGAGATGCTAGACTTGATGATCCAACATGTCCGGGAACATAGTTTTCCAAATAAAGGGACATTTTTGGAAAAATTAAAGGAGGAATAGCTTAACATTCTGGAAGCCTATATTAAAGGATTGATCGAGTTCATACCACATCGTTTTGTTGCAGTTAGTCCTGCCAAAGGTATGGCTAAGATATATTAATATAAAAATTAAAGTTGCGACTAATATGTAAATCATGGACAAAGAATTTTTCCTAATGCACAAATTGGCCGGGAACATTGACCTAATAAAGCAATATTCGTAATAAAACTATTTATGAATAGATACTATTGATATTTTTAATATAATTTTGTTTCTTATACCCCATAGTATCATATCACAATGATAAAAAATCATTGGACTCTTTTTTTTAATAAATTAAACAACGAACAACGAAATGTTACTGGCCGGAAAGTTTTGCACGCCACTGTGTATAATATATTATCATTTACCACATATTTTCACATTTACCGGCTAGTTTATACAATCCTCAATTCGTAACGGGAAATTTTATATAATTTTGCTCTCATGTTTGGCTTTGTCACTTCTTAATCTTATGTATTCGCCCCTTCTAATGCAAAGGTAGTTGCTATTGGCGAGCGTTTGCCGTGACTTCGTTAGCTTTTTATAAATTCAAGGGGCTCTTTTTTTTTAATAAATTAAACAATGAAATGTTACTGGCCGGAAACTTTTGCACGCCACTGTAAGTTATAAAAATGATTCGCGTAACTAATGACGTTTTACATAACGAGTGATGTGGATAGGGGAATCCCCGAATTATGCAATGAAACTTTTCGTGTAAGTAGTTGTTGCGCTGACTTCTAAATGTTGCGTGTGATCCTACATTTTTACAAACTTGTGTTCAAACTTTATTTGTATTTTCTTGTGGAAAGATTAATAAGCCCTGTGAAAATGTTCCCGAACCAAAAGCCGCAACAGAACTTTAATTAATAGTTTATATATATTTTCCATTGAATACTGGTTTTACAATACGTTTTTTTCTTTTCTTTTTTTTGAATACTTCTTTGAGAATTTCAAATTTTGTTTATTGTTAATAGTTTTTAAAGCATATATTTTTCTTTAAAAAAAGTTTTTATTCTTTGATTTGTTGCAGTAATTTTCTTGTATTTTTTTTTTTATGAGAGCAAAAACGAGACGTTGAAAACAATGTAAAAATGATGCAGTGTTACAGTTCAGTTTCTTATTTGTACATGTATACAGATAAAACTCATCAACATATCCCTTATGATAACTTATTATTGTTATTATTATTATTTTGAAATTTGCCTTTCGCCGCATTAATTCAGTAAAAATCAGTATCTCGTGTCTGTTTGCAATTAAAACGTTAGAAATATCGAACGTGTGGGGTCTAGCTGGTTGTACTTATTCGTATATAAAATATATTAATATTATTTGTAGCGTTATTTTAAAATTCTTATTTTTCTTAATCGGACTTCTTATTTATTTATATTAATTTTAATTTACACATTTATGTCTTTACTTTACTCCTATGCTTCTCACTTACAATGCAACTTTTACTCTACAATATTCGAGCTTTAATTTAACTCAAAGGAAGAGAGATGAAAATATAAGTTGCGCCTTGGTCTTAGTGAATATAAATGATATTATGATCACAAGCGGTTGCCAGCTCTTGCAATTTGTTCCAAGTGAATTAAACTTTTATATATTAATAATACGTTGTAAAAAGTTATGCTAGGAAAAGTCTTAAAGGTTAATTTTAGAGATACTATGTAAATAAACTCGAATGAAATTGAAAATAACAAATTGAAGTACTAAATTTTTGTACTCGATTACTCGAAGTAGAGAAATTATTTTCGAGTTACACTGATATCTCTAAAAACTTACCTCTCAATAGGTTGCAGGTTCGCCTTTGATTAAAGTGGACACCATTTTTGCCTGTACAGGTTAAGTAAATTAATAAAAACTATAAAAAAAGAAATTTTTTGATATCAAATCATGTACCTCGTACGACCCAGCCCTTGTAAATTTCTTGACTATAGTAACAATTTTTGCTAATTAAGTCGTCTCCACATTTTGGGTGAGACAAATTGATTTCTAACTATAGTTTTATCCACAGATTCACTTGAAGTTATGAAATTGTACGTAATTTTAAAAATAATTCGATGCAAGGTAACCAGCTTTGTTTTGAGGCTTTCTTGGCTGTCACTATTAATGGTAGTAATGTTATTCTTTTGTCTATTACGCTGCGTCAAATTTTTGAATTAATGAGAGAGTTTTCTCCTATCTCGTTCCGATGGTTCTGACTGGTCAAGACCGAACTTGTTTCAGGTACCCAAGTGTGAAGAAACTATAACATAATTTATTAATATTATAAATATTTTATTTAGATTTTCTTTATATTTAAATTTCATTGTTGGCTATAACTTGTGTTAGTTTCATCAGTTTTGTGTTATACCCTAAGTATGTACTGTATATAAAATAAAAAAATGTGCAGCAGCAAACCACGTCCACTGTGGGGCACAAATTCCCATGAGCGAGCAACAGCCTGCGAATTGGTTCAAGACATGCGGCGAATAATTTTACGGCCTCAAATTGACGTTCACACTGAGCGGGGTGATGAGTCCTCATCTTTCTTCTCTTGCATTTAATCTCCAATGTATAGGCTGCACAAGAAATATGGCAGCAAAGTTAAAATACTGGAAAACAATTTTAAGATTGTTTTACAAAAACGACAGAATTATTGATATAATTCGACGTCTATGTTTCAACTTTCATCTGTGGTCGATCTGAGAATGTTTAGTACAACGCAATGTGAACGTTTTGTAATAGTTCGTTTATAAAGCGTTAAATACTAGAAAATCCGAAGTTTCGCTAGTATTTGAGGTTTAGGAAGGAGTAATGTAATGTAGTGCTTGAAAATGAACAAGGTAAAATGAGTTTGTCTTATCATTACATAAGATATAATGATCAATAATAATCATCTAACACTAAGCCCCATGATATCATGAATGAAAAATATTTTCCTGTTTAAATTCGATCTATAAAAGGGTTCATTGGGTGAAAATAGTGTCCACTTTTTTGTCACACACTAGGAATATTTAAAGAAACTAAATATGTATAAAATTGACATTCTTTAATAAGCCACTTCTAGACTATGACCTTCTTTTGAAATATAAATTTTACCGGCCTGCGAAATTAATTGACTTACCTACTTATTTGTGTAATAAAATGAAAAATGAGCTCGAACTTGAAGTTAAAGAAAAAAATTTCATGCATAATTTAAAACTTTTCTGTTGGAGCACTTTAAAAAAATTTTGACTATCCAAAATTTTAATGGCTATAAATATGGCATAAAATGTACTATAAAAAAATTTTTTTTTCATAAATTTTGCAAAATTAATGCTTTTGCCTTTTACATGAAAAGTAAACTGTGTAGTGCAAAAGACAGATTATTTTTTATTTTTTTTAAAGGCCTCTCTTGCACACTCGTGCTCGTCGAAATTTTGCTACTTTTAAAGAGTTGGAACCAATATATTCTATTGGTATTAATATTTGTAAAAAAAAATTACATTGTTTTTTAACAATACTGAATGTTTGTATATCAGTAACAACATATAAACTTTTTAATACAAGTATGATTTAATTGAAAATCATTCGCTGGCCGGTTACATTTATTTTTTGTTTTAAATCAGGACTCTTTGTAGTATGTCGATTGTCATAATTTTCAGTTTTCGTAGTAAAAATATATCTTACTTATTTGATATTGGCACTTAGGCCCGTAAATCGCCACGAGTCTCCTGTTCCTGAGCATTCGAGTTTTCAAGTACCCGAAACCGTATTAAAATGGTTACAAACTGGTTATCCAACAAGATCAAAAGAATTTTGCACCATACAAAACTTGAGTGATGAACTCCGAAGCATTCGTTCCAGTTTGCAAGGCTCTAGCATTTCAAGTGTCTCCAAAGACCGTCGCCAAAAAATAATCCATGGTAAATAGATTTTGGTTAAAACATTTTTTATTGCTTTCCTGGACGGTATTTTGATTTGAAACAATACCTTGCTAGGCACAATCTATTAATTTGGTATTGAAAAATTTTCAGACTTTTTTGTTACGTTATAAAACAACAGGAGTGTAGCAGGAGCTACAGTTTTTAAAGCATGAATAAATCATTGTTTTTCCATTTTTTCTGACCCAACAGTTTTCTACCATCGAGTTCGGTTTTCAGGTATCATTAGGGAATCCTATCGTTTTGTTTCATATCTCTCAAAACTAATATGCATGTGACAAAGTGTATGTGGTATGAAAAATATTTTGAAGGTTCTTGAATAATGGTTTGGTGATATTTCCTTTCGAGTTTGGCTTTTGTCGGGTTTTTCAAACTGTGTGTACGAAACTTTATGAGAATGTTATTTGTGAAAGATCTGAATCGAAAAAAGTTTTCTCCGTGAAGTATAAAATTTGTTGTGTCTTTATTAATGTACCGTCCTTCGTTTTTTCGCAGAACCTAAAGAGCTAAATCCGTATTTATGTTAAAATAAACGAAACACAACATATATTTAGTGAATTTACAAATAGTTTTTAGTTATCTTCTAATCAATAATACCGCGGGAGGAGTAGTATAGTGGTAAAGTTCCTGACTTGGACGCAAATGGTCGTGGGTTCGAATCCTCCTCCCGCATCCTGTTATACCCAAAAATTAAGGGTGAAAAACGGGATTAAAACCACCACTAATCAATAATACCTCCAGTACTGGGTGATTAGCCTCCGTCTAAAATTGTAGGTTCTTCCTGACACCTTTTTAAACGTTTCGCCCAATTTACGCGTTTTTGACATTTCGCGTGGAAGAAAGAGTTTAAACTAAACTCTTATAAGCTAAGAAATAAAATACTAATATTGTTGCAACAGAGTTTTTAGCCAAAAGTTGAGATTCTTAGGTAAAAGAAGAAAAATTTTAATTCGATTTTTTTAAGTAGGATTATATAACATTTGAGGAAGACTAATCAAAATCATTAGGCGAGGGCTCCTAAGTCTTTAAATAACATTAAAAAAATATTATAATTCTGAACGCAAACGTTTATTATTATTATTTACCCCCGTTAACTACCACCTGTCTCCAAACACGAGACATTTTGTAGTTGGTCTAGTTGAGGAGGATTTTGACTGGGGAACAGACCAGCGTCTTAGCCCCAGGAGTGGAATCAGATGTGACTAGAGATGACTGGTTTGACGTTGGTGGGAGGTGAGGGGGTAGGAGAGTGAAGAGGGAAGGAAGGATAAGGAGAAGAATAACGGTTGGGGTAGTGGGTGAGGAAGTAATACGGTGTAGGAGAGTGAAGGAATTAGGAGAGAGGTAGAGGTAGCACTACGAGAAGCGTGTTAGTGAGTCAAGCGGTTTGTAACGTTTAAGGCGACGTTGGTCATGTGGTTCTTTGAGGAGAAATATGGCAGAAGGATTGGAATGAACCGCCAGTCGGGAGGAGTATTTAAGGGCGAGTCTGGCAATCTCCTCCTTTACAAAGGGAATCGCCAGATCGTTTCGGATTATGTAATTAGGAACGAACCATGAAGCATTTACCATGATTTGTAGGGTTTTTGACTGGAAACGTTCAAGGATTTTAAGGTTTGAATTGGCAGAGGAACCCCAGAGCTGGATTCCATAGGTCCAGATGGGTTTAAGGATGGTTTTATAGATGAGGACTATTGCCAAGGTTAAGTTCTGAGTGTCTTCCCAACAGCCAGAGAAATTTGTTAAGAACCAACTGGGCTTGGGAGGATGTATATAAGATAGAGGTCGGAGATATATATAAGATAGCGTGTCGGTCCTAGCACGCTTCCCTGGGGAACACCGGAGCAGATGGGGAAAAGACCGGTCTGTTGACCACGATACTTCACATAGAAATTTTTGTTCTCCAGGTAGGATGTAAGGATGCGTAGAAGGGAACAGAGCTTTTCAGTTTATGTTTGACGCCCTTGTGCCAGACCTTGTCGAAGGCCTGTGAGACGTCAAGGAACACAGCGGAGCAGTATTCCTTGGCCTCCAGGGCTCTGGAGATTGTTCTCGTAAGACGATGTACCTGCTCATTGGTGGAGTGGCGATTCCAGATGCCAAATTGGTGAGAAGGAATCTGGTTGTGGTCATGAAGGAATGTATTGATTCTGGAGAGGAGGACTCTTTCCAGGAGTTTGGAGAATAAGGGCAGGAGGCTGATGGGGCGGTAGGAAGTTAACTGGTCAGGGGGTTTGCCAGGTTTTGCGATCATAATGATTTTCGCTACCTTCCACTGGGGAGGGAAGTAACCTAGGTAAACGCAATGGTTGAAAAGAATGGTGAGAAGACGGATGCACCTGGAAGGTAACTCTTTGACTAATCGTCCAGTGATGAGATCCCAACCAGGCGCTTTTTTGGGTCGGATTTTCCGGATTACTTCAGCAACTTCGGAGGCAAGGATAGAAGTAAAGAGATTGTCAGGAGAGGAAAGTATAGTTTGTGAGGAGGTAAGGAGAGGAGTTATTGAGTCTTGAGGGGGATTGTCCTGGAAAACCTCCAACAAGTGTCGGGCGAAAGCTTCGGCTTTTTCACCGGCACTTCACAGCCAAACACCGTTAGGGGAACCGAGGGGAGGAACAAGAGTGATGGGTTTTTGAAGTCCTTTGACTGCAGCCCAGAGGTTGTGAACAGAAGGGTTGGAGGGGGGAAAGCTTAGAGGGATAGTATTTTGTCTGTCTTTGCTTTTGAGAAGACAGCAATTCTTTGAGTTGTTTAATGCATCTGTTAAGCCTGGTTTTGTCCTCAGGAAGACGGGATATTTGCCATATTTTGCTTAGTTTACGCTTTACTGCGATTACTAAACGATATAATGAGACTTTCAAGGTCTTTTTGAAAGTCAAGAATTTGAAAGTCTTTTATTAGTGACTATGATAAATTTACCATAATATTATTTGTTAATTTAACTCCCCTTGCTGATTATTACCTGTCTCTAAGCATGAGACACTATGTAGTTGTCCGGACTAGATTTGAGGGGTTATGTCTGGGGAGCTGACCAGTACCTTACCCCAGGAATAGTTGCTATAATGCCACCTGGCAAAGCAAAAGGACTTTCATATAGCTCAACAGTTACTTTCAGTATACAGCGAACGCTCTATAAAAGCAACTCATTTGAACCAATTTCAATAAAAAGTTTCTTATCGGGAAATATTGTTTATAGGGGGAAAAAAAAAGTATGAAAATACTTACCCCCTGGAGAATATTTTTAATTATTTCTTTTACTAACTATACTGTGTTAATAAATAAATTCAGTTTTATTTTGCAAAATAGAGGTTGCTTATAAAGAATGTTGCTTACAGAGAGGTAGCTTATATAGAGCAGGGATGGTGAATTCATGGCACGCGTGCCACAAGTGGCACGTCTGAAAATTTTTTTTTTATACAAAGTTATTTTTTAATAAGCAGTTTTTCTTGATAGAAATTAATTAAAAAATTATTATTCTACACTCAATTTATAATTTATGATATAAATTTCTAGTACTGAATAGGTATTCAGTATGGTAAATAGCCATCATCTGGTTAAAAATGCTAAAAGGGAAAAATGGGATGAGCTGTGCAAGGAAGTAGAGGACAATCCTTGAAGAATGGCTTACAAAATAGTGACCAAGAGAACCGGCCACCATCCCCCAAAACTGGAACCTGGGCTAGAGAAGTGCATTATACAGGGCCTATTCCTTCCAGGAATCCCTTTATGTGAAAGTTGGAAGAAGACTGCATTGAAAACGAGTTCGGAAAGACGGCATTGAAAGTCCGTTCGTGCGTGTGCTCGTGCGCAGCGGAGCTGCAAAGTAAGAGAGACAGAGGCAAGAAGGGCCCCAGGCCCGGACGGCATCCAATAAGCTATTATTTAAAAAATTGCGGACCTGGAGCCTAAAATCGTTTTGAACGTGTACAACAATCTGCTGCAGATAAGCGAATTCCCAACACTTTGGAAAAGGACCAGGGTGGTCCTTATTCAAGGAAACCACAGAAGTACCGCCCAGTTTGTCTCTTCGATGAATGGGGCAAACTGTTCGAGAGACTCATCTGTGCGAGACTCAAAGAGAGTCTAGACGACGACGATGGCCTCTCCCCAAACCACTTTGGATTCCGGAGAGGCATGAGTACTTGCGACTCCCTGAAACTCGAAGCGGAAACTGTTCGCTTGGAGGCCAAAAAGAAACCTGCAGCCCGAGGTATTTGCATCCTGGTAACACTTGATGTAAAGAATGCCTTTAATTCGGCCAACTGGGGTATAATCGTGAGAAACCTGCGGCAGAGGACTCTTCCTGGGTACTTACGGCGAACCATCTCCTCTTACCTCTCCGAAAGGAAAATTACCTACGGAAGCGGAGAAATGACGGTAACGGCTGGAGTTCCCCAAGGTTCAGTTCTGGGCCCAACCCTCTGGAACATCTTATTCGATGATGTCCTGAGACTAAAACTCCCCAAGGGAGTACAGGCGCGATTGCCTACGCCGACAATCTGGCACTGTGTGCCGTTGCTAAAAACAGCGGAAGAGCTGGAGGTCAAAACCAACGGAGACTTGATAAAAGTCGAATCCTGGATGCAAGCATCTGGTCTGACTCTGGCGGCAGACAAAACCGAGGTGATTTGCATTGCCGCAGAAAGAGACTGGGGCCGATCGAGGTTCGAGTGGGTGGAATTCCTATTCCTATCAAGGAACAGGCATGCTATCTGGGTGTCTGCACTGACAAGAGAATGTTTTTCAGAGGACACATAGAAGGCCACATCGGAAAAGCTCAAAGGACCACGGAGACACTGAGGAGACTACTTTCGCGACATAGTGGACCATCCAAACACAGGAGACGGGTTTACAAAAATGTTGTAAAATCCATCCTGTTGTATGCAGCCTCAATATGGGGACCCTTTGTAGTGGGAAAGAAGTCCTACATCGAAAGATTGAGGCGAGAGTAACAGAGGATCGGGCTGTACATCTGCCAAGCTTACAGGACAGTCTCAACCGACGCGGTCCTGTCCCGTATAATCCCCATCGACCTTCTCATTCTGAAATCTGTCGGCTTGAAAAAAAGGCACTACAGCAAATAAAGAGGCGAGATGGAAATCTTTAGAGCAATGGGAGAGAAGATGGGCTGCTGGAACTCAAACCGGTCAGCGTACCCGGAAACTTGTACCACTTAAAAAATGGTACCTTCGGTAACATGGAGAAGTGGACTGGGCAATTACCCAATTTTTAACTGGACACGGCCCCTTCGGAGGGCACCTGCAGTCTATTAAAAAAAAAAGAAAGAAAATCGTTTCTGAGCCAACTGCGAGGGTGTATAAGCCTCACAGGAGCACGTCTCGGATGAGTGTCCTCTTTGGGAGGACGAGAGGGGCCCATTTCAGACAAAAAGTAGGCAGAATTGGATACTGGAGCTTAGTGGAGAACATGCTCCAGTCCAAGATGGCGTGGACATCTATCTCTCTGACCATGAAGAACATTTTAATTAAAAAAACAGAATGTAAGAACGGAGTGAGGGTTACAGTGTATAACCTATATGTGTATGTGTGTAAGGTCATGTCAATGCCCGATGAAAGCCGAGAAGGCAATTCCGGGGAAAAAAATGTTCAATCAAAATAATGTTATATTGGTGTATCTATATAAAATATGTACATACACAAACATACGACGTGCACAAGCTTGATTTTGCACCTTATGCATTCTGTCTTGCTTTTTGTGTTATCTTTGTACAAGAACTCCAATTTATGTGCTGACTATATATTATTTCCGTATTGATTTATTGTAGTCTGTTCGGTATGTAATTATCTATTTTGTACAATAATTTTGCGTCGTCTTGTTATACACCATGTTTTTTTTTATTTACTTATCAATATTTCAAATGTTTTGTTCTCGGTCTCTTGTGCTTTTTCGCTGTCTTTTCGCTCGGGGCTATATAAAAATATTTTTATCGTTTAGGATTTGTTGTTGCTCTACTTCGCTTCAAATCGGGCTATGGAATTTGATGTCATTATGGATTACAAAGCTTGTATCACACCTTCACTATATGTCGAAGTATATCCTTCGGTTTTTGTCTTTCCTGAGTTCAACACAAATATATTATCATTATTACGAGTATAACATATTTATTGTTAAATAATTAAATATATTATCGTCATTGAACATCGACATTTTATTTATGTAGCATGTCCTTGTGTTTATATTTGCAAATTCTATAAATTTTTTATTTTATTTGTTTTCAGAAAGTTTTGGAGGAAAAAGATGTGAATTTTTGGCTGAAACCACTTTAAGTTCGAATATTGACAATCTAGTACACCGCAGTGAAAATCTGTCAACAGCTCTGTCGTCAATCTCAAGTTCAGAACAAAATCATAACTCAAAGCCGAAACTTCCCATTCCCTCTGTTTCAAACGTATCGTATTCTGCCCTCTCTCCTGGTGGTTTGAGTTGTTCTTGGCGCAACGAAACTTCCTCGTTATGGCCTTCGAAACCTTTTAATTTATTTGACGTTGTCAGTCCTGATTTTAATTTATCTCGTGAGAACGTAATTCATAAACTAGGAGGAAAAACAAGATTTAGGCAGATCTTGAATTCGTTAAATAAAGAATTATCAGATGAGGAAAATCTAGGATTTGAAGAAGTACATGAAAAATTAGCAAACGTTTAGGAGATATGAGAATGTTCCAGTGCTATGGTGACAGCAACTTTGATGATTTAGAACGTCAAGCCATAGAACAATGGCCTTCCGACGAGAGCATGGATATTATTCGCTCTAAAAACTTACAGGTTGATGTGAAATTTTATAACCACAAATTATTTTTAAAAGCGAGTATTTGTATTAAAACTGATTTTATCTACCTTTTTTCAGTAATTTAAAGAAGTGTAATATGTAGGAGACCATAATAGTGACGAATGGAACCCTTAATGTCTCCAGTAAGTATGTTTTTGTCATAATTGAAAAACAATTGCCCTTTACAAGGAATGTCATCACCAAACAATCAATCGCCTTTGTACTTATTTTTCATGAATCGTTATGAACGAATGGCCTTCAGAAAGTTCGACACTCAAATCCAGCATATATATTTCTCACCATTGGTGGTGAAAATCCGGGAGCGCGTTAAAAATCATCCGCGATGTTCTCAACCACGCGACTTTACAAGTCAGACAAGTCGCTTCCCTCGCGGCCCGACCATCCACTAGCCTGCAACTCTCTTCCTCAGAGGAAGCAGAGCTCAACATCCACCTGAATAATACAGTATGACAAAACTGTATGGCGGAAGCTCTATAAAACCAGCGCTCACAGAAGGGCTGTAATTGCTAAGCCCCTTAAAACGGAGGCCAACGCTAAGGTGCAAAAAAGGTGGTGCCACGAACACAAAAATTGGACCCTTGAGGATTGGGAAAATGTGATATGGTCCGAGCAACCTTAGTTTACATTGTTTCCGATTAACTGCCGGGTTTATGTTAGGAGAACCCCAAAACAAGCCTACAATCTGGACTGCCTGTTTCCCACAGTCAAGTATGAGAGAAGTGCTGTTATGATTTGGCCGGCTATATCGTGGTATTCCGCTTGTCGTACCGTTCACATCACTGGCCGGGTAACTGCGAATAAATATCTTGACACCTTCAATGATTAAGTTCTTACTAGAACAAGTATACTGTTTCTAAACACTGCCATCTTCGAAGATGATAATGTGCCCATACACTCAGTCAAAAAGTTCGTTCTTGGTTCGAGGAGCATCAGAGTATGATCAAACGAATATTATTTATATGTCAGGTGTTTTCATTATTTTGTCCAACTCCTGCATTATATTTTTATTTTGCTAGTTGTTTTTGTTTTGATACGAAAGTAAAATTGCGAATAACATACTAAAAAAAAAATACGGGCAAAACTAGACTGCAATTCTTAAAGGTTTAAATGTAAGAATCATGTCATTGACAAAAATATTGTCATTTGTTCTTTCTATTTTAGGAATATGAGATTTTACATTATGAAAGTCGGAAGTTAATAAAAGGTGAATGAGGATGACAACTAAATTTCGTCATCCCCATGTTGCACCTTTGCAGACAATTAGAACTAAGGCCAATTTTGTATGCAGAACAAATAACGTTGCCAAGAGAAAAAGTGCTGTTCAAATATTACAAGAAACAAAAGCATTTTACGTGAAGTCTGAAACAGTGTTGGATAAAAAGCAGGAATTCAGACCCGGCAAAGGTAGACTTAGTTAGCTGATATGTTTTTTTTACTAATTTGATTTTCCCCATTTGGCGTTCGTTGAAATCTCTTCATTAGTATAATTTTTCTTACAACGAAGAGTAGATGCCGATTTTTTTTGTAATAAAGAATAGTTAGTGTTTGCAAATAAGTGTGTGTTAATCCTTATTTTTCTTTGAAGAAATCTCTTGAAAGTAATAACAGATTAATGCGTAGCGCTTAGGAGTTCAACAACTATTATTGTTAGAAATCATGACCTGAAAATTGCATAAAGATTTGCATTAAAATGAGGCAGAAATGCTATGTTTGTATAAATCAGGGTTGGTGAACGACTGAGTCAATGTTGTAATGTTAACTACAATCATAGTCAACAGCAAAAATGTACATTGACAGAATGTTAATTATTTTGTTTAAAATTTGATACATATATATATTATATGTGTATGAGTGTATGTATATATATATTTCTTTATTGTTTAGGTTCCGAATCTGCCTACGGAAATTTTTTACAAAATGATAAAAGCCAGAAGTGTCTTCAGAAAAATAATAAACTTCAGGATAAGTTGAGAATTTTGTTAGACTTTGATTCAGTGGACACCAGAGATACTAAGAAAAGCGTGGTAAATTCATTACTTACTTATTTTCGCTTTTAAATTATGAACCTTTTTTTTTATGTTATTCTGAAATAAAGCCATTGTAATTTTAACAATTGGAGTTCATGAGTAGACTTGGTGGAGAGCGGACGCATCGACCTCGCAGTACTACGCAGAAAATTTCAGGTCTCGATTAAGTACATTTTTATTTTCTTATTCACTAACTATGGATTCAGACAAATTGATCCAAGTTCTTTACGGGTTAAAGAACGAGATCAACGAGAACACTAACCAAAAAAGTCACGGAGATGGTTGAATTTTTTAGTAATATTCTGGAAGAAGTGAATATTAAAATAAAGAAACAGGAATCAAAAATCAACTTTCTCGAGTGGGAAATTAGAAAAAGGAATATAATAATTCACGGGTTAAACGAGGACTATGCTCATGAGAAGAAAGATTTTGTTGAAAAACTAATTGTAAATAAACTAAATGAAAACTTTAAAACGACCTTAACGGAAAAAGATATTGGATCCAAGGCGTTTGGGGAAAAAAAGGGACGATAAGTGTCGACCTGTACTGATAGAGTTAAATTCCTTTAAAATTAAAACAGAATTTACAAGAAACAGATCTAAGCTCAAACAAGCAAACTTTTATATAACTGAGGATTTCCCGGCAGAAGTTCTAGCCAAAAGAAAAAATCTTAGTCGGGAGCTAATTGCAGCTCGAAACAAGGGAATATTCGCAGTCATTAAATGTGATAAACTTATAATAAAAGATTTTAACAATTTGGACAAACGCAATGCGAAAAAAAGGAACTAAGCAATACTCCACCAGACATAGGAATAGAGAAGGAGCATGACAAGGAAAAGGGAAAAACTAGAGGGGAGAACACGAAAAGAAACAAAACCGATAAAATTCAAGAACCAAAAAAATCCGATAGCGGCACTGTACCGTCTAAGATCAAATGCGATGACCGAGTCAGACAAAAGGGAATAACACTTCAACTCTCCCGTTAAACAAACACTAGAGACGGGAACAAGCAAAAATCCATTACGAACTCTGAAGGTCCAGTACGGCTTGTCACCGAGTACCTTTTAGACAATTTCTTCCCGAAAGATATGTGTGGGAAAAAATCTAAACCTAAAACACTAATTGTTGGCACATAAGCGTTAGAACTCTTCATTCTGAAAATAGAATAGTAGAGCTCGAAAACGAGCTCGCGGAGACTAACGTGGAAATTTTAGGAATCTCCGAAGTAAGACTAGGTACCGAAAAAATAATAGTCAGGAAGTCTGGCTTTATTTTCGCCTACAAAGGAGCGCAATGCGGACAGATGGGTGTGGGTTTTTTAATGAAACCTACAATGAAAAACAAAATAATCCCTCTTGAAGGCGTCACTGACAGAATCTTAGTACATGTTAAAACCACAGCAAAGAGGTCGTTGACACTGAGTCAGGTGTATGCTCCATCGTCCTGTTGGGACAAAGACGCATGTGAAAAATTCTATAACGATCTTACATTAATAATAAACAAAACAAAAACAAACTTCAAGAATCAACTCACAATGGGTGCTTTTTACAGTCAGGTAGGCAAGCGAAGTATGGGCGAAACTGTCATTGGCCCTTATGGATTCAAAAACAGAAACGAAAGAGGAGAAAAACTGATTTCCGTCTGTCAAGAAAATGAACTCTATATTATATATACATTTTTTAAGAAACGTCCAGGAAAAAAGTGGACATGGTCAGCACCAAACGGCAGAGATAAAAGTGAAATTGATTTTATTTTAACGAGACAAAAAAAATTTGATAAAAAATATAGACATTGGCAGCACGTTTTTATTCCATTCTGATCATCGTATAATTAAATTTGAACTGAATGTCGTCTCAATAAGAGTCAGACCGAAGAGAAGATGGAATATGCATTTTGAACAAACCAATTTAGAAAACAACCTGGAGTTTTCACAAAACCTGCATAGCATTAGGAGCAAATTGGAGATGAACAGCAGTCAATACTCACTCGACGAATATTACAACACTTTAGCTTACTATATTTACAATGTCTCTGCTAAAACAACAAGTACTGGCACAAAAATTCACACCATTAACCCTATGACTAATAATTGAGAGAGAAAAACTAAAGAGATCTTGCCCCAAAAGTGCAAAAACGAGGATACAGCTGAACATACTACGTAAATTAGTACGATACCACATTAGAGAAGATGTGAACGACGACACAAACCATTTAGTAGCGGGCATCTTAGATAACAACAGCAACCTTCGAAAAATAAAGAAGGAATTAAGAACAAGAACACAATAGGTTACCGGTCTACTAGACAAGAAAGGGATTAATACTACAAATAGACATGATATTTTACGTATCGCAACAGCATTTTATGAAGAGTTATACTCACTGAAGAACGAATGTAAACAACCAGATAACCCTCCAATAGACTGCCATGCAGACCGGATCACAATCGAGGAGCGAGATGTGGAAAGACCTATAAGTGGACTAAAAAAGGCAAGATACCCGGAAACGATAAAATAACGAACGAAATGATCAAAAACTCATGGCCTATTTTCGAACAATGTTGGACTGAACTTTTTAATAAAATAACGACTTTAGAGAAGATTCCCTCTGAATGGTCGAAATCGAATATAATACTGCTATAGAAAAAAGGAAATTTTAACATGACGAATTATTAACCTTAAGTATGGCATCGACTGCTAGCAGATTATTTATGAAAATCATCGAAAATAAGCCTAAACCTCATTTAGAGAAGCACCAGCCAGTAGAGCAAGCTGGATTCAGGGCGGAATTTTCCACTATAGACCATATTCATATGGTTAATCAAATTATCGAAAAAGCACTAGAACACAGAATGACATTGTATATGGGTTTTATAGATTTCGAAAAAGCATTCGACACAGTCTCACATAAGTACATGTACCCCGCATTATGGGCATAAGAAGTTCCTCCTGAATATATAAGACTAATAAAGAACATTTACTCGACCAATATGGCTCGAATAGTCTTAGATAAAAAGGGGGACCACTTTCAACTTCATCGAGGGGTACAGCAGGGAGATCCACTCTCTCCACTACTCTTCAACTGCGTTCTCCAGCAGGTGTGCAGTAACCTCGACTGGAGCTGCCCAAAATATGGAGTAGAAGTAAATAGGCGCCGATTAACGCACCTGAGATTTGCCGACGATATAATCCTGTTTGCCACGACCAATGATAAACTGGAAAAAATGATAACAGATTCAGCATCCGCCTCAATCAAGGCAGGACTATTAATCAATGAAAGGAAAACCGTAATCTTGACAAATGGAAGGAAGACGGAAATCCAGATAAACGGTAAGACACTGACATACGTTGACGAAACCATATATCTAGGACAGCTAGTAACTTTCGAGAATAGGACAGAAAAGGAGGTGCGCAGGAGAGCAGTGTTGGCATGGAAGAAGTTCTGGTGTATAGAATACATTCTTAAAAACAGACAGCTCGGAATTAAACAACGGGGACAAATCCTTCAGAGCTGTGTCTTCCCGACGTTGCTGTACGGATACCCAGACATGGTCAAGGAGCCAAAAAATGGACGGGATCATTACGACTACTCAAAGAGCCATGGAGCGGAGTGTCAAGGGCGTAAGGCTTTTTGATAAAATAAGAAGCCTTATCATTAGGAACCAGCTGGGTACCTGCGACACAATCCAGTTCATCAAACTGATGAAATGGAAATGAGCCGGGCACCTAGCGAGACAAACCGACCGAAGATGGACCAAGGACCCTGTGGACCCTATACCTAGGCCACCGAAACAGGGGCAAGTAAAGGAAGAGGTGGGAGGACAACCTGGTTGCCTTTGCGGGCCCCCGGTGGTACAAGAAAGCAGCCAACAAGATGTGGACAAGCGCGGGAGAGGCTATGCCCAAGATGGGCCTGGTTAAGTAATTATTATTATAAAAAAAAAATAAATTAATTAAATTAAAAAAATATAAACAAAATTAGCCATTAAAGCTTATTATTA
Source organism: Columbicola columbae (assembly GCA_016920875.1). Lineage (NCBI taxonomy): Eukaryota > Metazoa > Arthropoda > Insecta > Psocodea > Philopteridae > Columbicola > Columbicola columbae. Next base: position 16,196,264 of record JADMLL010000004.1, on the reverse strand, counting down.
TTATTATTATTAATTTTAACAATTTGCCTTGATAATTCTTGTTGGTAAAAATCAATGGCGTAATCCAGGTGCTAGTATTTTGGGTTTCTTCATTTAATTATGTTTTTTTCATTTATTTAAATATTTATTGTTTTATTTTTGATTAGTGAATTGTAATTACGATGGTTTTCCTTCTTTTCTTCTACTTATATAATATTTTCTCAGATAATCAATCATTTTATCGAGAAGTTTTATTAATGAAGAGATTTGTAGGTATTATTAAGTAAATGCAGTATATTCATTAAATATCGCTAAATGTTTGAATCAGATTTTTGTTTTGGTTTGTCCACTATTCGAATCACGGTCAAACTTGCGATTTGCGGTCGATTTGCGAGCTAATTTTCGTACAAGAAACAGTGAAAAATCTTTTAGTTTGTTTGTAATCCTAAATTTATCCATCTACCGTATGTTTTTTTTAGTGGAGTAGATCCCAAGACAGAAATTTTTTGCAGTAACGATTTTTACAAAATTTACAAAATTATGATTTTTACAAAATAACTCGTTCTGCCTACTAGTTAAGATAGTTAAATCTGCATGTGTGGGGCTTCACTGCTTCACTGGAAGATTCTCGGTTTTAGAAAAGCTTATTAAACTACCAACTTGTGTTTTCACTAAACTAATATTCTCCGAGCACTGGTAAATGGCAGTTTGACTGTATAAACATGCTACATAAGTTTTTACATAAATATTTATGGAATTTCGCTAAATTCTACAGATTAACTCCATTTTATTAATTTCTTTTTAAAAATACCAGAGATTCTTTTTATTATATAATTATATAATTAATTATTATTATAATTATTATATAATTTAATATATATAATTACCAGACATCCTGATGACCACCATTCCCATTCCGTTTACCGTAATCAACCCATACGGACCGATACCTCAACGCCCGTTCCAATCACCACCCCTTCCAAAAACACTCTGTCATCTCCACTTTAATCCATCGTGCACAATTTCTTTCAGATCCCTCCTCCCTAGACCAAGAACTCCAGCACCCCCGAAACGCCCTTCGAGCCAATGGTTACCCCAACCAACTTTTCCCAAACACCCTCGCACCCCGTAGACCCTCGCCCAACCCCTTCACTACCCCTCAAGCCTCTGTCGTGGCCCCTTCTGCTCTACATACCGGGTGTCACCGACCGCATCAGCAGAATTCTCACTCGCTTCAACATCCCAACCATTTTCCTCCCTACCACCAAAATTTCCCAAATCCTACGATCTCCCAAACACCCCTTGGATCCTCTTCTCTCTCCCGGCATTTACAATATCCCCTGTGAATGCACCAAAGTATTGACCCAAAGTCTATCGGAACCCGCACTTGCGAACACCAGAGACACCTTCGCCTCTCCCATTCAGATCAGTCTGCCGTTGTGGAGCATTTCATAAACACCAGTCACACTATTCTTTTTGAAAACACCAGGGTCCTAACCCGAGTTCCTAACCCCAATCTACTCCCCTACAGAGATTGCCAAAAACCCCCGGAATTTCAATAGGGGCCAAGGACGCCCCCTCAACCCCATCTGGCTCCCTCTTTTGCGCTCCAAACCTGCCCCACCCTGCACCCCCGCCCAATCTCCGCCCGTTGACACCCCTGGAAGTTTCCACTGATAATCCGCGTATCATCAGTGGAAACTTCCAACATTCTTTCTCCTTTGTTTTCCTCTTCCCTTCCATACCGGTCCTATCTCCACTCAACCTTCCTCCTCCGTTGACCCCATCCCTTTCCATGACCCTTGGGAGTAGGTTCCTACCTACTCCCAAGTAGTCGTTTCCTTTCTCTTCTCTTTGCAGTTCAGTGTTTACCCTGACGATGTCCACAACTGTCGAAGTGGACGAAACGTTGGTTTTCAATTCTAATATGACGCGGTGTAAAAACCAAGTGCTTAACGTTTTCAGTTTCTTTTTAAAAAGTTTATTTATTTTGTCATTTTTTCAATTTAAATTGGACTTAATTTTGCAGGAGCACGTTGGCTTCCTTGATCGTGGAGCTTTCGATAAAACCGTTTGCTTTCAACATAAATCGCTACCCGATCTTCATATTTCACCCTCTCATTTATCAGGAGAAAGCAGCGACTCAAGGTTTGTTATCCAACATTATGATATCCAATATTATCCAATATTATGTTATCCAACGGCATCAATTCAAAAAGTTCTCGATTTATATCACTTATCAGAACATGTTGAGATCATATGCTTTAACATACTTTGGATATTGACGCTCTCTGAAAGCAGAGTTGTGTTGGTAAAAACAAAGATATACTATTAAACACTTGATGAGTAAATATGTAACTAATTTTTTTGCTTTCAACTTTGGGTTGTAGCAGTGAATCATTCACTCAGTACTTGATATTCACTGTAAAAAGAGAAAAAATGAAAGTTAAGAATTATAAAATTTTTATTTAAAAGACAGCCCACTTATTGGGAAATAGGTAGAAATAATATTACAAATAAATTATTAGAAAGAATCAACGACCGATTCATATATCCTTTTAACATTTCTCTACCGTTGTTAGTAATACTAATACGCTAGTTTTTTTTTTTGCTCAACATATTGTTGCCTATGGCAAGGGAATTGTTGAAAAGTTCGAATGAACTTTTACTTAAGCAGTTTAAATTTATTTGACAAAATTATTGTTTTTAGTTTCGATATCAAGTGTGATGGGGAGGGGATTCCAGAAGTGCTTATTCAAACATAACACAACCCGAAAGGCAAACATACTTCAGTTCAAGCAAAGGTGATTGCGTTCGATGTGGCCGTTCAACAAATGATTATCGTACCCCACAATTTCAAACCGATCCTAGAATATATTGTAAGCAGTTAACAACAGTTCCTCGTTTTTGTTAATGATTATTATTGCAAATTAACTTTTAAAAAGATCTTGATTTTTCAAACAATTTTTTTACAGTAGAAAAGATAATGAAAATAATAAAAAGTAACATCATTTTTTTGTGTTAATATTTTTGTGCGTTGATGGTATCGTATGTCTTAATAAAGTGAAAGCATAGGCCTCTTTTTTTTTGTAAATATTTGAACGCGAAATTGTTTTGAGGCTCATCAGGAGAAACTGGCGTTTCCTAAGACATTTTCATTTATTTCGTTATGTAATTGAATATGTTATTTCTTTGGGATTAGCCAGTTTTCGGATGTTCAAAAGTGGTGAAAACGTCAATTTCAAAGCTTCAGAAGAGCGATCATCTTATAAAAGGCGAAATAGTATTGCGTCTAGTGGAAATAGAAGCCGTCATAATTCAAGCTCAAAACATTCTCAGGTAAAAACAGATTAAAGTTGTCATTTTTTAATATTTTTTTGACAGTCTTAATACTCAAGCCTTGTCAACGATACTTACCAGGAGCTAAAAAAATTTGAATTCTATTTATAGAAAAGTTAAAGTGGCATCTGCGTATGCAATTTGAAAATTAAATTTTCCAGTATTGATATAGAAGGAAATTGGTACCGACTTATGCTTTCAAAATTACAAAAGCTTGGTTTATAAGTTTCATAATTTTATTTCGGTTTTATTTTGCTTTATTTATAATTTTTCATCCATATTTTTTTTAGTCCGCAGATAGCGGTCGTCAAAGCCAAGTTGGATCTATCGGTTTAAGAACGGGAAGAAGTGGTTTGCCTGAAGTTTTTTCTTTGTCAAAAAGCACATGGAGTGACTCGGGAACTGAAGACGATTCACTTCCTTTGTTTAGGTAATTTTCAAGTTTAAGAACTATAAAGTTGCTTTTTGTTTAAAAAAAAGTGAAACTATTTTTATCAAGTAAGTTTCAATTGATATTTTTTAACATACTTTATGCTCATATTTTAATACAGTTTGATTTTATTTAAAATGGATTTGACTTTAATTCAGACGTTGTACTGTTAGCTCAAAAATCGATAAATTGTAACCCTAATAAAAACGTATAATAATGTTGCTAAAGATGTAAAAGCTTCGAAAAAATCATTTCTAGGATTCTGTAAAAACAGCCTATAAAAAACCATTTATATCTTTTTTCTAAAAACTTGGACACATATTTAATAGTAGTAAATTGTTAATATATTTTTAGGAATGAGGGCTCGAAGGAAAAAAAACGGCCTATATTAAGATCAAAGTCTGATATCACATATAAATATTGTGTGAATAAACCTGAGTTATTACTGCCTTTTTCTGCACGCCCTTGTTTAGCGACGACGGAAAAATTGGAAATCTTTTTTGATCATTTAGGAATGGATCCGAAAGATTTCAAGTAAGAAAAGTCAAATAATTCACATAGAAATTAAAATACGATTTATAGGTTGCAATAGATGAACGTCTACTGACAAGATGTGATTTACCTATCGATATGTCATCTTTTTATCACCAAAGACTTGGTTTGTTTTGTCCCGGCAAGGTTACCGACTTTTTAATGAAAAACTGAAAAAAAATTTAAAATTTTTCTAATTTTGAGTGTGTGAAAACTTTAGTGCTAGATAAAGCATATACCAAATATCAAGTAGCCATGAAGTTTAGAGCTATGTACTGTATACTCATTCTTATTACCTTATTTAATTAGCTACCCTTTCACAGTTATTTTTTTTATTCAAACTCTCCAAGCTTATAAAGAATAGTTTTCTTTTTTATGCCGGAATGGTAATGGGCGATGATGAAGCAGGAAAAGCGAAAGCAATTGACACAAAAAAAATTCCATTTTTGTTTCCAAATTCCAGTTTGTAGAAAATCTTTGAATAATAGGCAATTATGGTATCTAGAAAAAACAATATCTTTGTAACAATCGTATCTTTTAGTAAAAAAATAAAACCACAGTTTTTTAGTTATTGCAACCGTGTCAAGTTAGGAATCGACAAATTTTTAACTGCATTTGACACTCTTCATGGCGAGTGATGCTACGATTTCTGAGTAATCATGGATTCATAATTTTACGCGTGTTGTAATAACCAAAAAACTTTTATTTTTAAAGTTTTTTCCGTTACGGCAACTGGCCGCGAAAATATAAAATGCAATCTAATCTATTAGTAAACTAAATATATATAAGTTTTTTGGTTTTTTTCACTAGCCACATAGTTTGTATTTTTAAACAAGCGCTGATCTACAGTTAAATAATTTCCTTTCCATTCATTTTTGTGTTTCTAAACTCCTGTCTCTACCAAAAACCGTCGACAGTCCTTTTTCCTTTCCTAGGTTCCAGTCCCTGAAAATAATAAAAATCGGCTCTTTGACTGCCACGCGTTGGGTGATTATTGCTCCTTCTTTTCAAATTCATTCTAATTCCTTATTTTTGTCCGTCTCTCCAAATTTTTTTTCTTTCTTTTTTCAAACCCTTAGTTTCCTATTTCCTTGCAAAAAAACACTCAGTACTCAGTAACCACTGATGATGACAACAGCTCGGACGCTTGCTGTTTTTTTATCGGCTTTTTATCGCTGTGAATTCGATTCGTTTGTGTGGGTGTCGTGTTGTACAGTGTTTGAAGTTACCTTTTTTTTAAAATACAAACTACGTGGCTTGTGAAAAAACCTAAGAACTTTTATATATTAAGTTCATAATGAACGGCCACGAAAGTCCTATTAACATTATTACTCTATTAGTAATTTATTATTTCTGTGAAAACCGCGAACAGCACATAATTACATATTTTCTAAGTAAAATTATTTAAATCACTTTTAAGAAATATATTAGAAGATTTTCTCTTCCACCGAGAAAAAAGTGTACATTACATTAACAAATTAAAATCATCCAAAAAATTTTTACCTTTTAAAGGTTTTAAGATTACGTAGTTGATATTTCTGATTAAATATTTTTGGAATCTTGTTCTGTGATTTTCGTTTTAATTTAGCGCCCAAGTGTGATTTAGTAAGTAAACAAAACTACCGTCCATGTAAAAGAAATTTTTTTCTTTTTAGAGAATTGGCATCTAACAATTCTGGAAAGAGTTCCCCGGTGTTTTTTTCGAGTGTGAGCTCAATAGATTCTTGCGCGGATATGACAAGCTGGAGCTTGGCTGAACCATATAAGGTTATAGAATGTCCGTCTATTGTGGAAAGGAACGCCAGAATTATTAAGTGGTTGTATAATTGTCGTAAATTTCAATCGTCTGTTTTTAATGAAGTAAAAACACATAGCGAAAACTTGTAAAGGTGCTTTCTTCAGCACCGTCCAAACTTTGTTACTTGTTTATTGATGTTAGCAAAATTTCAAATAATTTAGAGAACTTAAAAAAAAAGAAACAAGTAGTCATTAGTTAAATTTTAAAGTTTCTTATTAAGATGTATAAGGTACACTCGGTATAGAAACTCAATAAAATTTTTTATTATTTTGATCTTTAATTTTTTTTTTTATTATTAACAGATCCCGACCAAAGTAGTAGATTTGATATGAATCACACGTGTTATCAGAAGTGGAAGTTTGTTTTTTTAGTTTACGGTCGATTTAATAAGTGCTGAGTAAAAATTTTGTGGGAGTGCATTAGTATTGGTGTGTAGTAGATGAAGAGAAAGAGAAGCAGGATCTAGGGAATAGTGTAAGGAAGATAGAAGAGATCAATCAAGGTGGTGAACGTTAGAAAATTTTTCAAGGTCGGAATACGGTAGTCGTTGAGCGTTTGAAAAACAAGAAGGAGCGACGTCTACGGTAAAACTGGGAACTGTTGTAGGCTGCAGAGATAAACCGGGTAAGAAATAAGCTCGCGGTTATTTTTAATTAAGGATCTGAGAAATCTGCCGAAGTAGCACGCGTTGCGGGACGACAACAAGCAAATAGTGACGTGAAAGCGCAAGAATTTCTGAAAAGAAAAAGGGAACAACAAGAAGAGTACGAAGAAATATTTTAAAAAAGTAAAACCACGCAAAGAACACCACCAAAGGAGGGAGCAAGAAGTGAAACAATGCTGACGGATGTGGCATGGATGAAAGCTGTGATTGAGGATCTCAAAAACGAGTTTAGAGCACAGATAAGAGAAATAAAAAGAAGCAATGGATGCACAGAATAATGAATGAAAGGATGAAATAAGAGAGAGTATGAAGCAATGGAAACAGGAAATGACTGAGGAGCGAACACAAGGGCGAAAAGAAAAGTTAAAACTGGAAGAGGAGGTGAGGGATATGAGGAAAGAAGTATCTGAGATGCGTGAGAGTATGGAGATACATGAAAGAAGCAATAGGAGAAGAAATATAATAATAGCAGAGAGTGAAATAGGAAAGAAAAAGGAGATGATTGTAGGAAGAGAAGTGGAGCAATGGTGTAAAGAGCAGTTGGGGGCAAGTGTAAGTGTGAAGAGTGCCAAAAGGATATGCAGAAATCAGGACAGAATGAAAATTTTAGCAGAGCTCGAAAGTCTAGAGCCAAAAATACAGGTAATGAGAAGCAAAGCTAAACTCAAACACCCGATATATATAAATGACGATCTGACTCCAGAAGAGGCTAGGTTACAGAAGGAAATTAGGCAATACGTGAGAAAAGAAAGACAGAGTGGAAAGAATATAAGAGAAGGATACAAGAAAGTCAGGATGGACGGAAAATGGATAAGTTGGGAAGAAGTGGCGAAAGGAGTAGGTCAATAGTAAAGAAAGAAAAGCAAAGTTGAGGGGAGAATGAGGGAAGAAACCGAGGACCAGTCAACTAGTAAGAAGCAACCAGTGGAGAAGGTGGAATGCATATTCTGGAATGTCGAGGGGCTACGAAGAGTGATAGTAACCGAGAACTTGTCCCAAATGTTTATGAACAGTACAATAATATGTTTGGAGGAAACTTGGCTGAGTCCAGGAGACTGTATCACGATTGAGGGGTTTACTTTAATAAAACCAAAAGAAAAAATGCAAGAAAAGAACGATGTCCGGATGGAATCTCAGTGTATGTGAGAAATGGGATACTAAGACGGGTGGAATGGATTGCGAACGATTGTGAAGATATCCTATGGATAAGAGTGAGAGGGCAAGAGGAGCTGTTCATAGGAGCTGTGTACAGACACCCGAACACATCATCATACGTAAATGAAGAATTTTTTGTACAACTAGAGCGGGAGTATGATGAGTACAGTCGAAGATTTCCAATGGCGGAGTGCATTATTGGCGGTGGCTGAAATGCAAGGGTCGGAGAAGCGACTGAAGCAAATGGGACGAGGACGAGATAATGGGAAATCGAGACTACGGGTGGTTAGGAGTCCTGACTCACCAAAACTTCACAGTAACGAGAAAAAGCAAGGATGGCATACTAAATAGTGCGGGAAAGTTGCTGCTAAACTTTTGCAATAGGAACAACTTGTTCTTCATGAACGGGAGGGTGAAAGGGGATCAGGGAGGGGAAATAATCTTCGTGGCGCCACAGGAAGTAAGTACTATAGACGTTGTATTAGTGTCTCCAGGCGTGACAAATATGGCTACGGAAATGTGTGTAGAAAAAAGCCAATATATCCCATTCTTCCCACCTGCCACTTCGAGTGACAATTCTGTGGAATCTAGAAGATAAAGGCACGAAAGTTAAAAGATGCGAGAAGCTGAAGGAGCTAGTAAAATTCAGATGGGATAAAGAATTTGCGGAGGAATTTGAAAATAATCTCTCGGAGTGCGAATGTCAGAAAATAATAGAACAAATCAGAACGGCAGTAGATTGTGGATCTGTGAATACGGCGGTGAAGCTGTTTAAAGATTTACTGACAGTGGCGGGAAGAAGAATGAAACTTAGACGTAAAGAGAACATGGAAACGAAGATAAGGAGGAATAACTGGTTCGATAGAGAGTGTTGTAGTAAAAAGTTTGAGGCAAAGAAAGCACTTAGGGCGTACAGAAGGAACAGAGATGAAGGTAGTCTACAAAAGTACGTGAAGAGAAGAAAACTGTATCTGACAGTATGGAAAGTAAAGAAATGGGAAAAAGATAGAGATACGGAAAAGAACTTTTTAGAATTGCTAGACAATAATGACAGGGAGGGGCTATGGTACGCCATCTCCAGATTGAGTGGTAGAAAATCTGGTGCGGGAGTGGGGATAGAAGTAAGTAAATGGATGGACAACTATAGAAAACTATACAATTCCGAAAACGTTAAGGACCACAAAATTCTAACTGAGGTACCGACCCCGAGAGATGAGGTTACAAACACAGAATCCTCGGAATACGAAATTATGCAAGCCATTAGGAGTCTCAAGAATGGAAAAGCTGTGGGTATAGATAGTTTACCACCGGAGTTCTTTAAAGTACTAGTGAGAAAAGGAGAGAAAATAAGTCTCATTGCGAAACTGTTTAATAACGTCAGATCCAGAGAGAAATTCCCGGAAAGCTGGAGAACCGGAATTATTAGTAGTTTATATAAGGTAAAAGGTGACCCACTGAATCCAAAGAATTACAGGGGAGTGACCTTACTCTCAGTGTTCAACAAGATCCTAACCAAGTGCTTGGCTTGGGGAATTTCGAACTGGGCGGAATCTCATAGTATAATAATTATAAATGATCGCCTTTCGGCATTGCATAATTCACATTTAACAAATATTGTTCATTCATACTGCCAATACCTCACTCCGTTGCATCTTTTGGGCTTCTTTTTTCATCATTTTCCCTTTAGAATGTCTTTGTAGGTACAGGGGAGTCCTGCTTCTACCAGATTTTTATATCTTTCATTATATTTTGATTTTTGTATTTTGCTGTACTCCTCTTGTCTTTGGGCCTCTCTGCTCCTTCTCACCAGCTGTTCTACCACATTTTCTCCACTTTCTGATCTCCTCTTTAATTCGATGACTGACCAACCGTTCGCTTCTAGGTATTTCCTACGGCTTTTTTCCCAGCCTGTTTCTTTCTTCTTGGGTTTCTCTATTTCAACCATACATTCCTTTAGCAGGCTGTTGTCTCCTCTCCTTATTTTCTCTTCAAATTTAATCGCTCTCTTTCCTGTCTCTATGCATATCTTGTCTCTTTTGCATTCCTCGAGAACAATATATCCTGGAGCCATGGGTTCCACTCCCAGAGTCCACTTGAGGTGCCTTTCGTGGATTCCTTCCAATTGTCTGTGTTCTTGCCACCCCCAAACTTCTGCTGAGTAGGTCATCACGCTTTTCACCGGAGAGTCAAACATGTAGCATCTTTGTTTAAAATTCCCTGGGAACAGACGTTCCCCAATGCTCCATGTGCTCTTCATACTTATGACCGCCCTTCTGACAACTTCTCTTATCTGATTCTCAAAGCTCCCATTCTTTTGAAAGGTGGTTCCTAGATACTTGAAACTTTCTGTTTCTTCTATTTCTTTTTCTTTCTACATCCAACTTTTTCTTTCTTCTTCCCTTTTTGAAAACTAATATCTTAGATCTGTCCGCGTTGAGTTCTAATTTTTTTCTGTCTGTAAACTTTTCTAATCTTTTAATCATTTTCATCATTTCTTTTTTTTTCTTCGCCAAGATCACCACATCATCTGCATATGCTAACGACCATATTTTTCTTTTTTCTATCACTCTTCCCCCGTCTTGTCCTTTTCTGAAGACCTCTTCTAAATCTGCTAAATATAGGGAGAACAGCGTTGGGCTCTAGGGGCAGCCTTGTCGTAGTCTTTTTTGAGCCCAGAATTTTGATGATTCTTTCTCCTCTATCTTTACCGTGCATATAGTTTCCCTGTATATTTCCTTTATGGATTTGCATATTTGGAGGTGGATTTTCATCTTTTCCATTATTTTCCACAGTTCGTCTCTGTCCACTTTATCAAAGGCTGCCTTGAAATCTACAAAGAATGCTACGAGGTGTCCACCTTTTTCTTTGATGTATTTGTTTATGGCCGTGCTCAGAATGTAGATGTTGTCTATTGTGCTTCTACCTTTTCTGAAGCCTGCTTGTGTGTCTTTTTTGCTTCAATCTGTGTACTTTTTATCTTCAATTTCTTTTTCTAGAAGTCTTCTGATCAGTCCAGCGTATATTTTATAGCTTGTATTTAGAAGCGTTATTCCTCTATAATTCCTCAAGTCTGTGTTATCCCCTTTCCTGAAAATCGGTTTTTATAATACCTTTTTTCCATAGTCTTGGGAATTCTCCCCCTGCCCAAATTTCTTTTACTAGGTCTCTTCCTCCTGTTCCCACCGACCAGATCCACACTTCGTTCTTCAATCCGTCTCATCCCGGTGCTCTTCTCTTCTTTAGCTTCTGGATTTCTCTTGCGAATTCTGCATCTTTGATCTCCTTCTCCTCTTCCTCCGGTCTTCCTTGGGGTTGTTTTTCTTCTTCTCGTGCCTTTGTCATTCGTTCTCTCGATCCTTGCAACAGATTCATAAAATATTCTTTTCATTCTTCTGTAAATTTGTCTGGCATCTTCACCTTTGTCTTTCTTCCGAGCTTATTTATGAAGTTCCATTCTTCGTCTGGAGATTTTATCTTGTTTGCTTCCTCCAGTATTGCTTTCCTCACTCCTTCTCTTTTTCATCGCACAGTCTTCTATACTCTCTTCTTTTATCGTTCAGTTCCTTTCTTGTAACTATCCTCTTATGGCTTTGTTAATTTCTTTCTTTCTCCTTCTGCATTCCCAGTCCCACCATCTCATTGGTTCTACTTCTTATATTCTTTCGATGCGTCTTTTTTCTGTACACTGACGTAGTTTCTCCACAAACGTCGTCATGTCATCTTCTGTGGATTTTTCTATTTTTATTTTCTTTATTCTTTCTTTAAATTTTTTTGTAGCTTCCTCTGACCACATTTCTATTTCCACTATTTTGTTCCTCTTTTCTTCTTCCTGTTTTGTTTGTTCTAGTGTCAGTACTACCGGTAAGTGATCCGATTCGACTCTGCTTTGTATTTCCATTCTTTTTACATTTTGTCTAGCCTTTTCGTTCGCTATCACATAGTCGACTACTGATTCTCCTGCCGCGCCGACATACGTGTAGGATCCTTCCTCGTCTCCATTTGCATTTCCGTTCATGATGTACCATCCCCTCTCTTCTATTTCTTTTATTAGTCGTTTGCCTTCCTTGTTCACCACCTTGTCCTTCGAGTGTCTTTCCGGCTGGCCTGTATTTGCATATTCCCAGGATCCCTCTGTTCCTGTTCTCGCGTTAAAGTCTCCTCTTATTATAATATTGTCTTTGGCGTCTGCGAAGTCTGGGTCGACCTTCCTCCAGTACTCCCCGGGTTTTACTGCGTCATAAATTGTAGATTCAGATTTCTGTTTTTACGATGATAGTACATGTCTGTATCTGTTCATCTTCTTCCGATTGGTCCTGTTCTATCTCTTTCATTGTTCTTCTCACCCCTGTCAGTATCCCTCCTTTGGCTCTTCCTTTCTTGTGGGTTTTCCTTGCATGTGTGGCTTTCCATCTGTAGTTTCTGGTAACTTTTAATTGTTCCCACTGTTCCCCGTCTATCCATGTTTCTGTTAGGCAGATTATATCCCATTCCTGTATATATTTCCAGAAATCCGTGTCTTTCCTCTTTATTCCTGCTACATTCCAAAACCCTATTCTTATATTTTTTGCCTGTTTCCTATTTTATTTTTTCCTCCACGTTAGTTCCTATTCTCTCCAATTTTGCCAGTTTCCGTTTATCCTAACTTTTTGATATCCCACTTTCACTTCCTTTCCTTTCTTTCTTTCTTCCCTTGCGAATTCTCTTATTTCCTTTTGCATCTTTCTTTCCTCTGCTGTCAGGCCGTCGTATATATATATATATATATCTTCCTTCAACTTCTTCTTATTTATCATGATCTCTTTATTGTCTTGCATTGTCTTCAGCCTTGCCCATACTCTGTATTTCCCCTTGTCTTGACGTCCGAGTATTAGTGCCGATTTAACGCTGACTTTCAAACCTAGTTTTTCTCTTAGCAGGGTTTCCACCTTTCCTTCCAGATTTTCTGTGTTTGTCGGCTCGTAACCTGTTATTATTATTAAATTTTTCTTTCTCTTCGTTTTTTCCCTTTTCTCGTTTTCTGTTCTTAGTTGGTTTATGTCTTCTTTTAGCTGTTCTCTTAAGTTCTTCTTTCTCTTCTTTCCATTTGATTCGTTCTGCTTTTAGTTCTTCTCTGAGTTGTGTGTTGCACTCTTTTATGTTTCTTATTTCTTCTCTAGTCTCTTTCATTTCTTTCATTAGATCTCCCATATATTTTAATAATTTTTTGGCTACTGAGTCTTCTCCTGCCTCTGTTGTCTTGGGAGGGGATCTTTTTGTTTTTCTGGCTTCGTTAAAGGAGCCACCTTCCGCCTCGGTTTCGGTGAGCTCTTCTTCCGTGCTTCTGGGTGGTGTTCGAGCGATCAAATTCCTGCGTTTGAACGCTTGATTGCGTTTCTGTTGGGAGTCTCTTTCCCTTTTAATGTATGCTTCCATGGAAGACCAGCTTCCCGACCTTGTCCGCTCAACTTCTCCCAATCTCCATTTCTCCTTGTTCGGCATGCTTGCAAAATTGTTGAGAGCAGTGACACAAATTAATTTGGATGACCAAGGATTGGTCTTGAAGCGGATAAGTTGTTGTGTGATACAATATGGAGAAGTTGTGTTTTGGTTTTGTATTAAGCAATCGTAATTAAGACGTGTTGCCGTTTACTGTTCCTGAATTCTTGAGTGCAACAAGGGCCTAAGAGTATAATCCATGGTCAGAGTTTCCGTTATGAACGACTCTCGACGAAGTTTTTCACGCTCTGAATTTTCTATTTTTGCTTTTATTTCCTTTAGTTGCCCGCCAACTCCTGGGGCCTGGACATTGGTCCACTCCCCAGCTAACCCCTAACCCCCATTTCCTACCAACAACTTATAGTCCCTTCCTTGGGGACAGGTAGTCGTTTTCATAGGGGATTAAAAATTCCTTTATTTGAGCGTTGTTTGTAGTAAAACTTTACACCTACTTGCCTGAGCTTTTATACGAAGTCCACGTTCCAAGATTTAAAAAATTCCCTTGTGGAAACCTTACAAAAAAATTGATTTATTTTCTAATCATTTGAAATCTACACCGTGCGCTTTCCCGTCCGAACCGAATCCTCCGGAATGTCATAGTATAATTTCCATATTCCAATCTGGATTCCGAAAGGGTTTTAGTACAACTGATAACATCTTGGTGTTGGACACCCTGATTAAGAATGCGGTAGTTAGGAGGAAAAGGAAGTTAAACATGGCGTTTATCGACTTCAAGTCGGCGTTTGATTCGGTGCATAGAGCAGGGTTATGGCACAAGCTAAAAGTTTTGGGTTTATCGAGGGGAACACTAAAGCTATTAAAGGCCATTTATGAGAAGACCTTCTTTGCATTGAAAGCGGATGGCTCACAGTGAGTGAGAGAAGGGTGTCAGTTGTCCTCATTACTGTTCTCTCTATTTATTAATGACTGGCCATCGTATCTGGGGAGTGTGGACACCCATGCACCTGCGTTAGATGGGGTGGAAATTAAAACCCTGTTATATGTAGACGACGTTTGCATTATGTCGTTGTCCAAGATTGGGTTAGCGAGAGCATTAAAAAGATTGAAGGAATATTGCACGGATTGGAATCTCGAGGTAAATAAAGATAATACGAAGATATTGGTATTTGCAAGAAGTAAAAAGAAAGAGCAGGGAAAATGGAGCTACCAGGGAAGCAACATCGAGGTGGTAGAAGAGTTTAAATACTTGGGGGTGAAACTCTCGAAAGACTGTACGTGGACAAAGCACATTAATGACATATGTGCCAAAGGAAATCTGGCGTTAACTTGCGTGCGAAAGGTGCCGTACAAATACCCGAAACTGAACAGTAAGACAGCCAACAAGATTTTTGACGCACTAGTGGAGTCGGTACTCATGTATGGTATGGGGTGCTGATATAACAGGGTTTTAATTTCCACCCCATCTAACGCAGGTGCATGGGTGTCTACACTCCCCAGATACGATGGCCAGTCATTAATAAATAGAGAGAACAGTAATGAGGACAACTGACACCCTTCTCTCACTCACTGTGAGCCATCCGCTTTCAATGCAAAGAAGGTCTTCTCATAAATGGCCTTTAATAGCTTTACTGTTCCCCTCGATAAACCCAAAACTTCCAGCTTGTGCCATAACGCTGCTCTATGCACCGAATCAAGGGAGCTGAATAAATTAACTCCTTAGGGGCCAAGTTCGCGAAGGATTTCCTTGCTGTGAGAAGAACATGCTGCTCGAGTGGTGCTCTCATGGAAACAGGAAGGTATGACTCTATTTTTTAAGTCCAGCGGAGGATTATTTCATACTTCTGTCGGTTAAGAATAACGGTGGGGAAGCCGCTGCAGAGGAAATGCGCCGAGTTGATGGTGAAAAAAAGGGAGCGATACTTGGTCACAAAGGGTGACGGAGTTAATCAAGAAAATGCAGCTCGATCAACTGGCGGGGTGCGGAGAGAGCTCAAGAAAAAGGGAAAAAGTCATCAGGGAAGTAATCTCCAGGAAGGCAAGAGAAGAGGTCTGGCGGAGGGGATGCCAGTGGAAAGTTGCGGCGTTCTTGGCGAAATCAGAGAAGACCTGATAACACGTGTTTGGATAGCAAGAGGTTAGGGAGGAAGAATGTATAGTGTATATACGATAATGTAGTGGTTGATTAACTTTGATTAAAGGGTATGTCAGTTTAATATAATATATTAACAGATCCTAATGCCAGGAGAGAAGGTAACGGCGTTTAAGTAATTTCTTCACATTTATTTTGCTTATGAAATATACAATCAATGGGAGGGCGGTGATTTTAAAATAGTACATTGTTCAAAACACTGATTTGAACGCAATTTGAAAAGTGCGTAGTCCTGTAGAAATTCGTTAGTGTCATTCTATGTTCACTCGTAGTCTGTAATCTGAACAAAAAAAAGAGTAAGCATTTGAAATCTTTACTTTGGAATAGGAGTTTTTGATAGCTATGGTAACAAAGTAAAATTTTAGTAGTTTTGGTACTCTGGTTCAAGTCATTCTCACATTCTACTTCGCAATCGATTTTTTAAAAGCAATGTTTCAAACGAAGAATAGGGTTTATTTTTTTCAAATATTAAATTGTGAATTTTGTTTTTAGTAAATTTTAAAAACAGTCATTTAAAAAACTTTGAAAATTTACTTCAGATTTCTTGAAGCAAAATGGTCGTTGATATAATTATTCAAACAGAGATAAATAAAAAAGAAAACAAATTGTATCCTTTTCGGCAGAGGTCATATCGACCAAATTTTTTAGGTTGTTTACTACTCATATAAATTTTACTTATTATTACCTTTTTAAATTCTCTCATTATAATATATTGTGCTAAAGCAAAGTTTTATTTTAGTGCGGCCTGTCGTGGGAAAGTTTTACGCGCGGCCGGATTTCGAATACCCTGAATTAGATGACCCATCAATAGAAGAGTCTATGGTAAAACGTGAACTGGTTTCTTCAAAAGAGAAATACAAAGACTGTGTAACAACTAATATGCAGTAAGCAGTTTATAATACAATAATTCGTATTTGACTAAATTGCAGTGCAACATAAATAAATTTGGTGAAATTATATATTGAAATGCTTGGTTTCATTAAAAATCTCTGGAAATCAAGCTAATTTAAGAAGTTCTAAATTTTTTCGTCTGTTCGATCTGTTTGTTAGAACACATTAGGCTTTGATTAGTTTACTTAGCACCGAATTTTTAACAATAAGGAGTCAACAGAAAAGAATCCAAGGTTTTGCTCAAATATTCATTCAAACTTCTGCCCCTGAATTATTTTGATAGTATTATATGTAGTTTTTTTTTTAATTTTACCTCAAAAACTTCTTAAAAAGGTGAATAACGAAAACGAACATCTGTGGTCTACTGAGCGAAATTCCACTTGCGAATGCTCTATGTATTGGAGAAAGATTTTAATTTTCCAAAGTTATTAGTTTGTGAATGAAAATTTTTCACTTCACACTTTACCACATGATGCCACAATTTTTTGCGTACTATGGTACTATGGTTTCTGACTTATTTTGATTTGAAATTAATTGCAACAAAATTTATGCCTGTTTGTCTATTTGACTAAATAAAAGTTGGTACCATTTATTGATAGCTGTATAGGGCATTGACCTATTATTGGGGTGTGTTGAAATGGAGAAATGTTTATATTTGTTATATATGTTTTTTACATTTCTCTAATTTTTTTTCTCCTGCAGGGTTTCTTTAATTTGGGAATTTTTAAGGATTTGGGGAGTCTAAAATGGTTGAAACGAAAATTATAATTTCCAGATCCATTCTATTTTGATCTTGCTGTGAAATGTGAAGCTGAAATTTTAGCTAATAATTGAATAGTTTTGTACCAGGACCAGGTTTTTAATACATTGGTGACGGTACAAAATCTCTTTCAGCTTTTGAAACTAATTTAAAATCTTCATAGCTCCTCTTCATATTATTGCCTTCTATGCTTGTCTCTTAAGTGTGGTAAAACCTTGTACGATGAATACTTAATTGTTTTCTTTTTTCCCCAACATTGATCTTCCGCCACTGCAATTTTGATTCCTTAACAGCAAGGCTTTTAAGAAAGATAGGAAAATGAAATTTTTTCTCTTTTGTTTACTCTAAATTTTAAATGAATTTGAAGCCGCTTTTATATTGTACTCCTTCATTCCTAACAGGCAGCGTATAATTTGCTCTCTTTAAGTTTTTCACTATTTCAGCTATTTTTCGCTTTTTACAAGCACGCGTGAATTTTTATAAGCAAAACTTCAGTTGTTAGATTACTTTCAGTAAACCTCCTGTGGGGCTCTGTTAAGTTGAAATAATCAAATAAAAATAAAAATATACCAAGCTTCTTTAAGTTCTCAACAAACTCTGTTTAACACGAAATTGACGAAAGCTATATATACTGTACGTAAACATAAGGTGTTGTTATAACTTATACTTGCGAACTGAACACGGGAAAAGGAAATATTTGTATTCTCTTCAGTGCTTCTAGAATCTTACTAGACCGTTTGCAAACAATCACAAAAAGCATAAATGTCCTTGCGACTTCTGCCTTCTCTTCTAATAGTTTCTCAAATTGTAGAAAATTAAAGCTCTTCCAACGGGATAGATGATATGTTCATTTTGTTCTAACTTATATCGAGATATTCCTTTAAAAACTTATTCATTACATTCCATTTATATTAAATAATTGACAACTACCTTTCCCTTTGAATTGTTTTGGTACTTCAGCTTTGTATTAGAACTGTGTTTCTGTTCTCGTGCTCCCAATGAATAAAGTTATTTACTATTTTACTTCGTGCTTTTAATCCAACCATTCCTGTTGTTTCAGACCAACACAATTGAGATGACATCTTTTTCGTTGTATTCATTTATCATAAATCATTAAATTTTCAAAATTTCCTGTAAAAAAATTTATCATTGAAAACCGTTTATTTCAATGGCAGGTACGGATGGTATTTAGAGCCGCAGCTTATTAGACCACGCTATAATTTTTTTTTCCCTAAACGCAGCAGCTGGATTACTCAAATTGGTGCTGTGATTGCCAAAGAAGATGAAAAGAATCCAAAGAAGCCCTTTACTGGGGTGGCCTTTAAAGTGTAAAAAGTTTTGAAAATTTAAGGCGATAATACTGCCGAATAAAGGTTAATCCTTAAATTGCCATGAAAATTTCCATTTACCTGTCAACCTATAGGTTGAAAATAATTCAAATCCTTAAAACTTGTTTATTTTCCAATGTGCAGTAAAAACACTATTTTTGGAACGTAATCTTTCCATCATCCTTTGAAGTAAGAAAATTTCATTTAATCGAACGTTAATCGACCTTATCAGTCATTGATACTGTTGATCCATCTTTTCCAATTTAGCCAATTTAAATAAATTTTGGTTTTGCCAAAAGCCAGTCTTCTTTATTACCAGTCATTACTGTATAGTCACATTGGTCTATTTATCTTCCAACAGTTTTATTTCTAGTGAAAATTTTCGTAACTACCTATTACTGGTACAGTTAGTAAAGTTACTACTTTGGTGGAAGCGAGGTAGTAAGAATAGAGATTTGTTCAATGAGTTTTAAGACCATTGATTGAAGCTGTTTGTTGGTTACTATAATGATGAACAAGTTGTGTTTAAATTAAATTTGTTCGAAACAAAAAAAGGTTATTTTTTATGGTCTTTTACTAAAATTTCACATTTGTTTTTATTGTTTCTTTTTATTCTCAAACTAAATTTAAAAAACGGTATCAACCTGCTCGTGATGGGTTTAGATAGGGTCTAACCAACTGTTTCAAAAATTTTTAAATCTAACTTGAATTGACGTTAACTTTATTCGGCAGGCAAAAACGAAAAGGAATCATACTTATTAAAAACTCTCATGCGGAAGTCTTAAAGGCTAATTGTTAATAGACAATGTAAAGCAAAGAAACAATACGCTTGCCGAAAGTCTGATTGTTGCCAGAAAGTCTAGTCGTCTGGAAAATTCCATCGACCCTTCGACCGCATCCTCGCGCATGTACCCAACAAACTGCATTTCAAAAATGCTGTGGTTTCAAACACTTTTAAAATAAGAGGAAAAGGAAGGACAAAAGTTTACAACAGAAGCAAATTTAAAATAAAAAATTGGGAACTAATTTTTACAAAATAATTATAATTTTCACTTTTTTAATTATTGCATTTTGTTAAAGGCTATATGGCAAATTTGAAGATTTGTAAAAATAAAATAAACATATGACAGTTTTTAATTAGCATTAATTGCGAAAAGAGATGAATTGAAAGGCTTTTACTACGAAATTACTCGTGAGAAAACGCTTTTTTCTGTTGATGTTACTACAATACAAAAAAAGAATTGACTTTTTTCGGTGAGTTTTCTCCCCTGTTAGGATGAGAATGACTCTTAAAACCCTTGTCTTCCCGTATTCAACAAGAACATAAAGAGACTTGTGGTTTTCGCATTCGTAGTCCTCAAAACAATATTGAAGTTAAAGTCAATTTTTTCTTCTTTTAAGGTAAGTGTAACTGAAACTGAAACATTTGTCTAATATTGGAAAACTTTAGGCTTTCATCTGCAAATTATTTTATTCACAGAAATTGTTGTTTGCACTTAATATTAAATTTAAATATTTCATTATTTGCTTTTTTAGAAAAACTAAAACGGGTTTGCCAAATCATCGCTCATGGTCGAAAAATAAATTTATTCACTAAACACTTCAATTTTGGTTAATTCGGAGAATTCATAGAAAAGTGTGTATTTTCTGCTTGTTTTCCCAGAAGCTGTATTACCCATCTTTAATTAAAACTACTCGAGACAACGATTTATTTTCAATAAGTTCATACAGAATTCGACTGGTTTTGTTCACGATATTCCTTGACCGAGTGAGGCAACGCTTCACTGAGAGTTTTTTGCCTTTCTAAGTGTTTTTTTTTCCAGATTTTAGGTGCAACCTAAGGATAGCTTTAGTAGCTTTTTTTTTCATTTTCTTTCATCGAGGGCCTAAGTCTGAACCAACCGATAAAGGCTTTCTTGGATCGTTTCCTAATTTAACATGATGCAGTAGTCAAGATCCAAATTATACTACTAAAGTACGATGTGCGTTTTTATGTGTAAAATTATAAGTAAGACTTCTCTTTTCAAAAAATGCAGTCAAAGTTTCTTGTCGTTGGAGATTCGTGAATGGAGGTAGAAGTGAATCGGACACACTTTCAGGAAAGGCGAAAACGAGATCTGTCGCCAAGCCCTGGAATGGAATTCCTCCAACCAAAGCCGTAGAGGAATAATCAGGGGTTCATGGAGAGCAACGATAGTTGCTGAACTCTCTAGATTGGAGCCACCTTTGACATGGTCTCAAGCAAAATACCTGGCTTAAAACGGGGAGAAATGGAAATCCTTTCCTGAAGGAGGAAGGCCTTCCAGGCACGGGAGAATAATATGACAAATTCTATATGTTAGGGATTTACAAGACACCCTTTTTTGAAGAAAAAAAAAAGATCTGTTGAAAGTAAATTTACACTTTCAGTACAAACGAAGAAAGAAAACACTTGGACTGTTTACTCTTTTTAATATTTGGGTGCGATCAGATGACAACTAAAATGCTTTGGAAAGAAGATTAGTAATTAATACTTTCTGCAGTGCAACTGGCCGTACTTCCACGTACTAAGCCCTTCCCCCGTTTTACATATTAAGAGTCATAAACAAATGTCATGCGGAAAACTGAAGGCCAAAAATTAACTGCAAAAAAGCCTACCTGTCATAAAAATTTAGAAGCACCTACTTAATCTTTTTCTAAGTCTTATTTTATTATCATATCTATTATGCTTACATAATGTAACTTCTAATGATTTCCAGGTTTCACTTGTCAAACTAAGTTAAATAGATCTCTAAATTTTGTATACGTAACTAGTTTTTGTTTAAATACAATAGTTTAATGCGTTTTCCTAATGACATTGTAATGTTCCATCATTCATAAATCTCTAAATGAAGTGATATAAAGTATTAATTTGAATTCTCACTGTGATGATACTCTTAGACGTATTAATTAGACACAGATTTAAATGAGATAAAGGCATAACTGGCGTTAGCTCACTCTGACATGGCTTTAAAGGTGCCAAAAAAAAGATAAACATTTTATAAGAAAAAAAATTGAGAAGCGATAAACACCATGGGTGGATTGGTTGCTGGTAGAACTAAATTTATTTTCTTACTTAACCAAAATATATTCCTAAAGATTAATAATTTAGAGAAAAAAATGTTTTGCAAAAATTCACAAATAGAAAGTGGATAAGTAATTTTATTTAAGAAGAAGGTAATCGGAATAAAATGCCAATGGTCTGTTACTTAGTAGCGACTACTTTTAATTTTGACGGATATTTTTTTAATTACCACCAGTTTAAAAAGTTATTAATTGTTTGAAATTTTTTAATTGTAACATTTCAGAGAAGATTTTCCCCCGAATATTGGTGTTTATTTGAGCTAAAAATTTCAATTTTTAAATAGGTCTTGGTACGTTCTCTTCCGACCTGTTTTAACCTACTTTAGGCATTATTACAACGAGATGGGATATGCCACTCCTAAAAGAATTAAATATTTTTTTAAAGTTTTCTTCGATTTTACAAAAATAAAAACATATTAATAATTTTTCCCTAATATTTTATCACATGCTATAAGGTAAGACTATTCAGAACAACTACTGTAATTTAGAAGGCGTCGAAGCGTTGATCCCTTTGGTCATTCTTTTCTTTCTAACCTTTGTTCAATTTATGACCAGAATTGTAATTAAATTTTCTAGTCAGCTTTTCTACCGTACAGCCCATATTTTATCGGCTTATTTCACAGAGTAGCAATTTTAAGAAGCATAACTGATGTAGCACACAATGTTTATTTTGGGATTTTTTTTTATTTTCTGCATTCAAAATTTATCAAGGCCTAGGAGCTTAAAATTAAAGATGAGGAAGAAGAATTAAACTGAAGAAGGAAAAAAACGGAGAAAAAAGCGAACCATTACTTATCAAAAAGAAAGAAACAAAAACTATTGTTGCATTGATTCTTTTGGAAAGTAAGGAAATACGTATCTAATTTTAATAAATTCCAGTCCTTAGTTTTCTACTGTTTTGTAGAAAGAAGTCCATTTTTTCTGTTATCGTAAGAAAGTTTTGTACTCCTGGTTAGTGAATCCCATCTATTATATTTGAGGAATATTAGCGTTTTTTGTCCCACTTACTAAACTGGTATATAAAAATATAATTAAAATCATTAGCCTTTTGTTCGAAAGAAAGAAAGAAGTGGAAGAACATTTGACAAACGAAACAGTACAGACTAAATATACCAAAATAAATAATTATGTAAATAATAAATTCTGGTAAAAGTAGAATATCTCCCTTCTCCTCGTTTTTCCTGCTGAATTCTTTACAAGTCGAAAGGAGTCAGAAGAAATGGGTTTTATTTGTTATTCTACGTTTAGTGTGTTGCAAACAATAAGCTGTAATCGTTTTCTGTGTGTGTGTGTTTTTTTTTTAAGTTATTTGACAAACATTTAATGTAATCCCGTTTTTCACCCTTTCGTATAACAAAATACGTTTTGAGCTTACGACCATAACTTCTATAGTCGGGCACTTTAACCACTACAATAGGCCTCCCCATATTTAATAAAATTTCGCCTTTAACCAAACTTATTTTACTCGATCAGATAAGCGATATTGTTATTCGAGAAAATACACTATCTATATTAATATAGTGCGACAGAAATTATAAACTAAATTTCGTTTAAAAATTGTATTAAAATCCTCATTTTTCAGATGAATTTAATGGTTTATAAATAATGTTAAGTGTGATTGAGGTGAAATAAATTTAGTCAGATTTCTGTTTGAATCTAGCACTATGGGTTGCGGTTATAGTGAAGAATATAATGAATAATTAGAGGAAAATTGCTGAATACCCGTTTCCATTGATTTTTCAAAAAGAATCACAGAAATGATTCGTTGTTTGTTGTATTTGACAAGAGATGGGGGTCTTCTGGTCGTTCAGTGGGAGCTATATTTGAATGGTTGATAACCGTATAATGTGGATCTCCATATTGGGAGTGATAAAATTCTTCCCTCATCATGTCATTCAACGAAGAACATCTGAAGTAAAGGATTTGCTGGAACGGTTTCCGGAAGTCTCTGTTCAACGTTGCGTATATGATAGGATTAAGAAGGGAATTGGCGTATCCTAACCATAAAAATAAGCTGGATAATGACGCAGGTATAGAACTCTGTTCGTTCAAGAACGGTCTAACTATAGCTAAAACGAAGAAGGGCAGCCAACACACTGTGAAGGCGCTCATTATAATTCCTAAGGTGGTTGAAGCTTTTCTTTCTTTGGCCAGTTGAAAGCGGATGCGTTTCTGATTAGGGGTTCCTATAAAGTTTGAAAATGATTTTTTCCTAGTCGTCGGAAAATGGCGATTATTATTTCGGTTTCCTCGAGCGCCATCCCTGTCACAGCTGTTCCTAAAGGTTGATGCTTGTGATTCATTGGAACTCCTTGGAAAACACCGAGTGCTTATGTTAGTTACTCCACTACACTGCAACATAATAAATAAATTTATTTCAATAAGTTTACTTGATTCTAACATCCATAGTTCTTGTAAATTCTTAGCTGGACTCGACTTCATTATAAAATTTCGTTAGAGCAGCAAATTGTTAGTATGAGCCGTTGTAAAGAAAATAATACTCAATGAAAGGTCTGATTTAAACCAAAAAATTAAAGAAAAAAATTCCCGGCAAAAATTTGAAAGTTGAGCAAATTAAAACAACTATAGGACTGTAGGATAGGGATTTTTTCACAACTGTTTATAAATTATTTATATCATATTTTGTTCAGGTGGGTCATATCTTGAAACCATGATAAATATTCTGGTAAATTCACAGCCCTTTCAGTGCACCGAGTTCAAATGTGACATCATAATCTACCCATTAGGTTATGCCACATCTACAGCCTCTCTTCTTCCCAATTACTAGTCCTGTCGTGAATTAGATGAAAGGCAAAGCTTTTTCTTTGTCATCAAATTAATTCTAATTATTCTCGGGGCAAATTTTGTGTACCAAATGATCGAAATAATTTAAACGGAGAGTATACATTTTGGATGTTTCCAAAAAATAAATCACATTATTTTCGACCTTGAATAAAAGTCATAATTTAAAACGATGGTTAGGGAAGTGTTCGACATGCATTTAAATCTACTGTAGGTAATAAAGGAAAGGAAGGCAAATGAAAGAGAAGCAAACGATGGATGAAATGAGGACGTAATGAGTAGAAAATTTGGAAGCTACTGTTGATAAAATAAAAATTAATGCTTTCCTCACTCTGGGAAAAAGGAGTTGAAAAATGTTAGTGTCCAGGACAATTAGTATAAAAGATTAAAGGCCTCGGAGAAAGCAAAAGAAAGAAGATTGGAGTATTGTTAACATCTCACTTGGAAATCTTTCATAGACGCAAAGGAGAAAAATTAAAAAAAAGTAAAAATGTCACGAACAGTCAAGGTGTTTTTACATTTTGTTTTTTCAGTCACATAAATGTGGGCGAAGGAATTTTGCTGCTTTCAAATTTTCCGTAAAAATGTAATATTAAATTGCAGTTAAGTATATGTTTTTATCTTAAGATTTTAATGAAAAAACTGTGCGCCCAAAAGGTTTCGAGAGTTCAGCCAGAAAAAAAGTGTTTTTAACAAAAAAATTTGAAAAATTCTTATACCATGATTATGTAATTTGACATATAAAAGAGAATGTAGCCGAACAAAGTTGTGAAAGTTACGTGTCGGAAGTAGAGATGAGAAAGAGAGAAGGAGAAAGTAGAAGTAACTATATTGGTGTATTTGCACAGAATACAAGCTTTTTATGATTTGGCTCAGTATGATTCAAGCCCTCGCTAAAGAGCAAAATTAGCAACTGCAGGAGAGTCTAACGCTGTAAGAAGTCAGTCTTACCCAGTTATTTTATATATTATAATTTTTTAATTATGTTTTCTTCGAACCTTCTTTTATCTCTAAGTAGTCAGACTAAGGTATAGTAGTAGAATCAAGCCTAAGATTTGGCGAATCTGGCCATGTCAATCTGACTAATGGCAATGCCACATTTTGTTGTTAAAAAATAAGCGCAAAAGGATACCCGCAGGAGGCTCTAAAACCATAAACTGAAAGTCACAAAAAGAATGTTTGGAAAAACAATTCAGCAAAGTGCGCCGGTCCTTGAGGGGGATGAATTGGAAGGGAAGATTGTTGTTACCGCAAAGAACTTTTTGACTCTTCTAAAGCTAATGATTTATTACATCAAAGTTCTTTTTTTTAATAATTAAATCCGAGAAAAGAAGTCGCATCAAATAGAATCAAACTAACCAAGTAACGTTTTCAATTTAAAAATAATAATAATAAAAGATTCAAATTTAGAATTGGGTTAAATTTTTCCTCCACAAGGCTAAACAAAAGGATTAAAAAACAATTTAAAATTTTAATAAACCGCTCTTCTCTTTCGCCTTAAATTTTCTATCCTCTCTTTGTTTCTCTCGAATCTTCTGTTTTTCTTTATATTCAAACAGAAAGACAAAGGAAATTTAAACATTAAAAAATAATTCATAATGATTTGAAGCACAAAGGAATTCTCAACTAGCTCAAATTTATAGTCATTCCTTCTTGGAGAAAAAGTTTTACAATCTAATATCTGCTCGCTGCAACTGTAATTCTTAGTATTTGAAAAAATATTAGGCTTCGCTCTAACCATCATATTTGCTTGACTGTTCAGGCTCACGCAATAGGTTTTCTCTAATGTTTTACATTATTTTATTAGAACATTAGTTTCTTAAAAAATTTATTAAAGATGGATTTGTACGCCTTCACTTTCCAATATATTGGATCAACAGGCATCCCCTAAAAATATGCTTTTTTGTGTAGGGGCATTTTTAAGTTTTTTCTTTCCAATTTTAACGGAAAATGTGCGTTGCAAAAGTGTCATATGCGAAATTTGTCCAAACAAAATTTCTATGCATCAGAAAAGTTCATAAATAAGAAAAAGACAATCATTTTTTTAAGTTGTTCCCTACAGATGGAGAAACGGATTCGGAGCCAAAAAAATCAATAAATTGAGCGAAGATCTATAAAGATTAAACTCTTTAAAAAAAATCTTTTCCGTTATATCTTACTTCCACACTTTCCATAATTCTGGCTTAAAATCTTGCAATTCTACAACTCCTGGATTACTGGAACCAGTATTAAAATAGTTTTCGGTGAACATTACCGCCCTACCATTTCACCTAGTATGGTTTTATTTCTTTTACTTGAGTATATTTATTAGTAATTTCATTTGAGGGCTTGAGATTTTAATCAAGTTCAAAATAAAAAATTAATTTTTGCTGAAATCAAGTGAATTCACGTGCGAATATTTAGAAAAAAAGCTTTGTAGAATTACAAGAAAAACATGTAAAATTGTATTATTATCTACTTAATTAGTGGACAACAAAAAATAATTAAAATTACAATTTTAATTACCCTTTACACTTCATCTTAGGAACTCTCATAGAGATCTGACAACTCTAGCACTACATTGGTTACAGTGTGTGTGTGTGTGTGTGTATGTATATGCATGTATACATACATTATGTTATATATATAACATAAAAATTTATGTTGTTGCAATAAAACAATATATTTATTTCTTATCTACAACACATTATGGGAAAAGTATTTAGGTGTAAATTTGGAAAAAAAGGAAAATTTTATGATATGTAGTTTTTGATAATGTGGCATTTTTCAAAACAATCGGCCACGTGCATGCGGAAATTTTCTTTTTTCTTGTTTGTTATAATAAACTATGCAGTCTCTTTTTCCTCTTTACTCAGTATATGTAGATTTTTATCAAGCCTCGTCTCGCTTGCATAAGTAGAGGTCTTGATTCGCAGAAATCACTTACTCGTTAAGTGGCTAATGGCTTTACATATGTAAAGTACAATAAATGATTTTTATATTTATTCGCGGATTTAAACAGAGTGTACGAATTTATAGCTCACATTTCCATGCCCCAGACACAAATTTTTCTCCACAACTTGAATGGTTTCCTCAAAAAACAATAACCTACAGCGAATTGATCATAGTTTTTAGTATGGTAACCCCTTTCTATTTATTTTCATTGTCCCCGTCAAATGACATTTTATTTTCAACAATTCATCAGCAGATTGATTACTAATATGGTATTTATTTGGAAACACATGATATAGTCAGAAGTTCATGATAATAAAATGTCCTGTGTTTACGAAACCATCCTTAAACTCATTTCGACCTAGGGGTTTCAATATGGAACTCGTCTGTTCATTGCAGCAATGAGATTATGGAACGAGTTTGCTAGAAAATCCGTTGCACCCTCGTCAACGCTTCCTGGTATGTCCCAAATTATATTTACCAAGAAGGTCTGGCGGTTCCCACAGTAAAGAGAGAAATCGAAAGGTTCTCGCTGAAATATTCCTTCATACTGCCATACTGGTGGACCATCCCCACCCCTCTTCTTGATAAACTTTGTGACCAAAGACGTCTAAAACGTTACAAAGCACTCGACTCAACAACATGCTTCTCCAGACCTCTTTCTTAATTCCTCTCCTTCTCTCTTTCATCGTAAAACTTTTTCTCCTCCTTCTGAACCCCCAGCTTACTTAAACTTTTTACCTACTACTTTCTTCTTTTATTATCCTTATCTCCTACCATTTTTATTTTCCTTCTCGTCATATTTCTTCCTTCAATTTTATAACTACTTCTTTCTCCTCTTATCCTATTATTCTAGTCCAGCTAAATCATCCTACTTCTCTTACCCATTCTTGAGTCTTTTACTGGTCTGTTTACTCGACACCATCCCTTAGTACTAGAACAAACCAACTAAATTCTTGTCGCTCAGAGACTGATAGCAGCTAGCATGAAAGTTCAAAAAAAGTCAAAGTAGTTTTTTTAATATATTCCCTATCATTGTTTTAATATGATGTCAACACAGCCGTAAGTGAAATTCATTGTACCTACGAATGCAGCAACCTGTCTATACTTCCACCCAAAAAGTTTGAGAGGTGAATAAACGTGAGCTTAAGCACATCGATGTGCTTTTAATACCACATCAAAAAGGCATTCAGGGATGAAATAGTACCCTTTAGAAGTATTAGATCAGGCAGGATGTAGTAATTAAAGACAGATAAAAATTGACAAAAATAACTATATTGACTACAAAGAACACGTGTACAAAAGAACGACGACACATAAACGCACAACCATAATGAACGACGGACATGCAAAAACTACCCTTATTTCGATTGGTCAAACCCTTAAAACATTTCAGGAATGCCAACCTAATTTAACCATTGACCATTGGCGATTGCCAACTTATCTTTTTATTCAACAATTCTTCATTTATTTTAACAAGAAGAGACCAGCCCAAATGGAGAGAAATAGAAAAGGCTTCCGGTCTATAATTGGATCGATTAATTTTAAAAGATTTATGTAGTTTGTTACGTTATTTTCTTGTATTAATTGTAAAAATAAAAAACAGAAATAAATCAATATACAGTAGCTTGATAATTGTGGCGACCAAATAAAACAAGCGTAAACCCGGACGAAACAAGTCTTAGAGGAATGAGGAATCGGACTGAATGAAACATGATTCAACTTGAATCCGACAGGCTGTGGGACATGCGGAACCCTGCACGTGGGGGTTTAGAACTTTCGGGAAAGAGTGATGATATTAGTAGAGCATCAGACTGGTTACGGCCAATCAGTTCGCTACAATCACTTGGCTAACGGCTCAAAACAATAACGGAACGATCGCGCTACTTTCAAAAAGTTTAATTCTTTTAAACACCTTTTATATTAATATTAATGTATTTTTATCCGTTCGTTCGGAATTCAAGCGTTTTATTCAAAAAACCACATAATTCCGACAATAATATCAACACTAAGATGTCCGCTGGCCCCACTGTGGGGCCATAAAAATGTAAGCCGGTGACGTCACATTCAGAAATTACTGCGTATGCGTCGCTGGCGATCTTGTGGTTATTTACACATGTGGACGATTACCACTGCAGTTCATATATTGTGGATTTAAAATATTAGTCCTCAGGCAGCACGAGAGTCAGATCCGCCGGCACCGAAACGAAAAAATTTACACGAGACTTGCGGACGTCTTAGTGTTAATAATTATAATATTTGATTTAATATTTCCAATCAATCAACATGTCAATAGAATTAAGGAGAGGTCAAACGTTAAATGCTATCTTTTAATTAAATTCTGTTAAGTTCAGAATTACTTTCTGGTTCATAAGTTTTAGAATTTTTAAAGAAAATATTTGTCGTATAATTTCTGCAAAATATTTCTGTCTCAAATAGAGCAGTGGTCCGCAAACTTTTCCCCTTCACTACAGAGACAAATTTGGGGACCCCTTGAGATACATGAATGAAAACATCATCAAATCTGACACATCTTAATTATATGTATAATTTTAAGAAAATACTTTTTATACATAAATATAAAGCATGCAGGCATAATGCAGTTTATAAAAATTTGACGACCCCGAAAAATCTTTTTGCAACCCCACAGGTTTTTCCTAGGGAGTCGGAGAGGACCCCTAGTTTGCGCACCTCTGATATAGAGCAACAAGTCGGCATGTCTCGCCATTGTCAAATCGCCATAGCCCAGAAAATTTTGTTACCGACAAAGTGAAACGTAAAAACCTTGAGTAGACACTTTCCCTTGATAATTTTCACATTAACTGATTTGCTACGTTGATGCGCGGAATCAAGTTTTCCCCCGATGGTTTTTCCACTGTCCCGGCTAGCAAGTGGGTCGGCCCTCTCAAATATAAAGTATGCTCGCCACGGATTTCACGATCGGCTGCGAACCCTAGTTTAGATAAATCGCAATGGGTATACTTAAACAAAATAAAAATAATAACCGTATACTTTCCTTTATTTTAATTTGATTATTTTATTGTTTGGATAATAATTATTATTGCAATAATTATTTATTGTGGCAATTCGCCAATCGTCACAAACGTTGGTAATATGTTTAATTACAACTTTTGCTATGCTAAATTTTAAAAGCTTTTTTCTATTACTTCTGGCGAACCCCGAAAGTTTCTGTATTCGGTAGTTAAAACGCCAATTAAATAATCAAGGAGGAACTAAGACATCTTGATTGTTGATTATCAAAACAGCAGGTCCGGAAAGGTTTTCTGCTAATTATCTTCATTAATTTCCACGGTTTTTGTTCTTTTTTATCAAACATATTTCAAGTATTGTGTAAAATCTAGCAATACATTATTTATTTGAAAAATAATTACAAAAAATTTTATTGATTCACTTAATTATAATAATGTTTTAAACCGTTTGATTCTTTGTTCGATATTAGAGTTTTTAATTGATTGATGATTGTTTCCACCAACTGATTCGTTAAAGGTTTCATTGACTTTGTTTTCTATGTTGAAAAACGAATAAATAACAATATGTTTGTGTAATCGTACTAAACACCGTTATCTCAAGAAAGATCTTATTTTCATATTAACGAGTTCCTATTCGGAAATGTGGGGAAATCTGGGGAATCTACAGATTACCTAGGTACTGCGAGAAATGGAAAATTCTTCCCACATTTACGGATCATTCCACTTAATATGCAGATTATTTAGGGAATATGGGTATTCACAGATTTACGCACGGTGATTTATTTTATATACACGGTAACGGAGGTCATAGTAGTCAGCGAAGACTGTTTTATTCAAGAATTTATTTTTTTATGTTTTGTTTATCCCTTTTTTTTAACCTGTTTTCGAAGTCCTTCAACTTTTTGAATTTCTTAGCCGTGACAGTTTCAGTTTGTTATAATAAGTTTGTGTTTTAAAACACTTTGATCCACTTTTTCCTATGGTTATTTCGCACTTTCGCAATCTTCTTTTTTTAATGATGACCATTCGGTGAAAAACCGGGAGAACGTTTTCTACTTTTCATGTAACTGCAAAATACCCTTTATAAAGGTATCGAAGTGAATAAATCCTCGTTTATTTTTCAAATATGATAATAAATATGAAATGAAAATGGAAGAAAAAAAGGCAGGACAAATTACCACTGCTAGTACAGGCAGGCAGTTCAATACTTGGAATTGTACTTGGTTGAAGCAACGAGGTCTTAAGATTGCCAAAGCGAAAATAAAATGAGATAGTTTTTTCCCTTTGTTCAAACAATCCAACCTAGAGTATGGTTAACATTCTGCTACAGGATCATTTAGATTTATGAATACTTACTGTGGTGATTGTGCTTGTTGTGCTGGGCCTATGATGATTTTGCACTCCAATCCCTGAAACTGTTGCCGTTGTGGTCACAGCAGGTGATGAAGAAGTCGACTGAGTAGTAGGAGCACATACACCGTTGCGCACACTTATTTCCAAACAGCAATGTGATTCTAAATGACTTCTCGATTGTCTTTCGTCGAGAACAATTCTTCTGGCAGCCCGAAATATTTTGTAATAAACTATCATCATAACCGTCAAAGGTATGTAAAAACTTCCTAGGGTGGCATATATTTGGTACCCGAAATTCTGACACACTATGCACTGTGTGGTGTTATTCAACTCGTGTTGATTTCCTAAAATCAAAAGCGGAGGTAAACTAATGCAAGCGGCTCCGAGCCAAACCAAACTCACGCACAAAATCATTCTTTTTGGCGTCCTCTTTACTCCATATTGTAGAGGTTTAGTTATAGCATAATACCGGTCGACGCTGATCATACAAAGATTTAATATCGAAGCCGTGCAGGAGAGAACATCAAAACTGACCCATAAGTCACACATCACTGGACCGAAACTCCATTTACCCAGTATCTCATATAGGGTCGCCATGGGCATAACTAAAACCGCGACACAAATGTCCGACACAGCTAAGGAGACCAACAGATAGTTGCAAGGTCTTCGCAATTTCTTAACCAAACACACAGCTATGCACACTAATATATTACCCACAACAGTACCGACTATAATAAATAAGAGCACCAGCGCTATGATTATTGCTTCTGTGACTGTGTATGGAGAGAATTCACCCGGGAACCAGAAGGTTGCCGTAGAGTCCTGAGAAAGGTTTCTCACAAAATTGGCGGCCAGTGGAGACTGATTATTGGCAACAACAAAGAAACTGCCGTTGCTATTAGTAGTTATTAAGACTGTTTGAATAATGCTGTAGTTATATTCCTCCATACGAAGTCTCCTGATGTTTTTTTTGGGAAAAGGGGAGTTCACTTTTTCATTTTCACTTTTTTCCTGAAAATAAAATAAAAATAGGTTAAAAACCTTTTACCTACTACAACTAGCCACAATAATATTTGTCTCATTCTTTTCCCGCTTTAATCTGTTAAGGTTCTAACAATTTAAAAAAAATTTTTTTATAAATGTTAAATTTGTTACGAAAATTAAAACTTACTTTTTACCAAAGGACTTCTGCTGTCACTTGTAAAATTTGTTTAAAGCTTTTCTTACGAGCTTAAAATGAAAGTCCGTTGTTTTCTAAAATCAAACCGCTGTGTGTCCAATGGAATAGGATGGTGTCCTCCGTTACAATCAAGATTTAATTCTCATCATTTCCTAGTACAAACCACTTTAAGTATAAATGATTCATATTCTGCAGGCTATGAAAGTCTGAAATGTAAAATTATAATAATCACTGATTAATGCTTTATGTCAGTGCAAAACTTGACTATTTTTTTGCAAGAGTATTCAATTGAAAAACCTGAAGGAAAAGAAAAATTAGAAACGGTACAAATCAGTACAGATATTATAAGGTTTATGCTTTGAAACTGAAAAAGAAAATTATTTGACTATTATAAACTAATGAGTTATTCAGTCGGAAATGACAGACAAGCGAAAATAAGCAGTGTCAAGAGATAAACCCTACAAGTAGTGAGTTCTTAAATAGAATAATGAGGTAAAAAATTTTTTAAATGGTTTTGAGATTTTTGTGGCAATCACTAGTTTATAATGTTACTATTGATTTTACATGATGTATGACGCCACATCAAATTACTTTTGTAACCAAAAGAATTCTTTTACCCTGCACTTAGAATAAAAAAATCAGTCAGAATAATAAGATTCTGCCGCTTTTAAAGTAAAAGAAGTGTTAGCACAAGGTAAAGAAAATTATTTTCTCAAATGAAAAAATGTGATTTATATTAAAAACTACTATATTAAGAAATGTGTTGGCAAAAAAAAAGAAAAAGAAAAATGAATTAAAACCCTTAATCTGGTTTAAAGTGAAAACATTAAATATATTAAAAAGAGGCATGGAAGGCTTTGAAAAAACCAAAAACAATGTACGTGAACAAATGATGGGGGTGGAAAAGGACGAAGTTTTGATAACGGTAGTAGTGGCTAGGGAGAGAGAAAGTTTTACGGGAAGAAAACTTGGAGGAAAATGGACCGCAAAGTATTTATTTGTAGACTGAAATTTAATAAATTATGTCGTTTTTTTTTCGCCAACCGCTAAAACTTGTGTAATACGTAAATGTGCGTATCGTTTGTAGAGTTTGTACTCACAAGAAATGGGAACTAAGAAGCTTCTTATCTTCTTAAATAAATTATGACGGTCATTTCTTTCGTAGTGAGGTGATTTCACACTTGTAGAATACCAGTGGAATATTCTCAGAGTGCACAATACATAACTGCATTAAGGATTGAAGTTAATATTCGACTTCACACATAAGTAGCTATTCAGGAAATGGTAGAGAGAAATATGTATTCACTTGTACAGGTGGAATGTGAACTGGACTGAATCATAAAATTGGCGACAGCTAAAAACTAAGTTAACAGTTTAACTAATACAAAGAGTTCAGATTGAGATCGTAAAAATTATAAACTGAAATGGAAAATTACTTGGAAAAGTCAAAATAGCGATAGAAAATATATTAATCAGTTAGCGGCAGAGATATGAATTGAGACTCACCAGCCAAGTTCACGAATGAACTTAAATACACTTCCAATGGAAAGGGAAGGAAAAGAATTTTACCCTCGTTAACTTTATAGTTGAGAAGTTAAATAAAACCAGAATAATAACATCAAAATTAAAAGGTACGCGTGAGCTGCTTCATTGATCTCATTCTCAATAGTCTTTTTCGCTTTTTTCACCAAATTTTTCGACCCATCAATTTGGCTTTATTTCTCACTCAATAATGTTGCTCATGGTTTGGAAAATCTTGTC
Source organism: Columbicola columbae (assembly GCA_016920875.1). NCBI lineage: Eukaryota > Metazoa > Arthropoda > Insecta > Psocodea > Philopteridae > Columbicola > Columbicola columbae. Next base: position 16,161,685 of record JADMLL010000004.1, on the reverse strand, counting down.
AAAAGCTTATCAAATTACCGGCAACCGTCAATTTATCCTGTAATCGACATGATATTCTGGCGGTGTATTCAGGCAATTAATTTATAATAAAGTAGATATCAATTCTTTTGTTTTTCGGATCAGTTTCCCTTAAGATTTGAAGACAACTTTTAATTAATTCTTAAGTCCTCTTACATTATTAATTTAAGAGGTGAACGAAGCACTAAGTTCAAGTCGAACAACGAAAGACAAGTTGTTTATTATTGAATGCCTTATCATTTTCGATCAGAAGGAAAAAACCTTTTGAAAAGTTATTTTAATTAATTTTTTTATATAAAAATTCATAAATTAAAGACTGTCATACTTTTGTTACCAACAATGAATGCGAAATGGATGTCAATGGCAATCCTTCTGCACTGATTATCATTTATTAGACTTTACTGACAACGTCATCGTATTTGGCACAGAAATAAAACCAACAGCTCAGGTTTTTGTTTATTAACCTATTAACACCACGATTAAGTTAGAATTCAAATTAAATCAGATCTCTTTAAGATTTTAAAGTAGAAGAACACGTCCTCGAACAACGCCAAACATTTCGCTGACTGATAAATAACCAATGTCTGTAATCTTATTATTTGGGCTATTAGGTTGCACGAATCAAATTTTTGAGTTGAATTAAAGGAAATTCTCTTATTCAGTAAGAAAAAGAAAGACAAAGACTAGAGGATAAAACAGATAAGGGAATGGATGTGTAACGGTCTTTCAGGTATGAGGAATGAAAAAAATTAGTGACAGAAACTTGTGAGAACGAAAATCACGAAATTTCCCAAACCAACAGACAAGTTAATGCGGACTGTTCACCTTCCGAAATTTTTCAAAGTATTCTTAACATTTATTAGTTCTTAACCGAACTTGCGTTTTCAGTGTTAAAGTTTGACTTATCAAAACGCTAAACAAATAAACTGCATCCCGTTGACCGGTCCCGGTCTTCGAATTTATTTACATTTTTTATAACAGTTTGGAGGTGGTAATTAATTAAAAAACTAATAACTTTTTAATTTGAAGATATTTATTAATTATAACATGTTTACAAATCTCATCTCCTCATTTTTCACATGCATACTTTTTACACTTTTGGATAGTTTTGGACTGTCTTTATTATATCCCATTTGACATGTTTTTACATTTGTTTCTGAGACCACTTTTGTATTTGTTCGTCGCTCTCACTTTGCAACACTTCCCTTTCAAGATGCTGTGTGCAACAGTGCCTTCGTCTGAACTGCTATATTCTTACTTGTACCATCCTTATGTCCTAAATTCAGTACCATTTTCCACATTAGACACTCTTCCATAGTTTTGTTCTAAGAGCAAATGTTTTTCTTCTCTTGTTTGTATTCCTATCGCACTGCTAATTTTTCAAAACATCGAAACATATTTTAAGTGGAAATTAACTTGAAATACTCGTGTGGAGTACTTTTAAATGGGAGTGTGACGGAACTTCTATTCTAAAAAGAAAGTTAATTCCATACCTGCTTGTAAGCCTTAATCTGTAAGGAAGAGAAACATTTTGTTTTTATCGCTCGAATAGTTATACTAAAACAAAGACAGGGGTAGATATTTACTTTTACTTTACTTTTCGTGAACCCGCTTCTCCGTTAGGGTCGCGGGGGGAGGGAAGCAATCAAGGACTTCCATCTGGCACGATCTTCCGCTACTGAAGTCAGAGAATCTGGGGTTATCAGGCGGGATTCGGCCAAGGTCTTCACCCCCCTGAGCCACCCCTGCCGCGGACGGCCACGGGGTCGCTTTCCTCCCGGGCACTCCGACAGAACCCGACGAACCAGACGTTCTGGGGGAGCCTCTGCACGCCCAAACCATCGGAGGATGGATCTCGATCCGGAGAAAAAGCGGCTCGACCTGAAGCCCCTTGCGAATGGCTGTGTTACGACACCTATCCAGCCTCGACACACCGGCCACCGCTCGGAGATACCTCATTTCGGCCGCTTGTACCCGGGATCTGATCCTTTCGGTCATCACCCACACCTCATGACCATAAGTGAGGATAGGAACATACACGGAGCGGAAGATGCTGAGCTTTGCCTGGGTGCTCAGCCCAGCCCTCCTCACTAGGGACCGCCCCAACTGTTGCATCACTGCGTCAGCCTGAGCGATCCGCGACGCGATCTCTGCGTCTGTCCTGCCATCACTTGTGAACCAGACCCCAAGGTACTTGAACTTCTCCACCTGGCCCAGCGCGGCTCCGCGAAGGTGGATGTCGCACTTAACGGGCTTCCTCGAGATCACCATCACCTCCGTCTTGGTCACGCTGATCCTCATCCCGGCCTCGGCACATTCGGCGTCGAAACCGTCAAGTGCGCGCTGGAGTTCAGACTGGGTGGATCCCAGAAGGACGAGGGCATCCGCATAAGCAAGGTGCCTCACCTTCAGCTCCTGCATCCTCCGTACAATGACCCGATGGCCCTCAAGAGGGAACCACCGATGCCATATGTCTGGAGGACCTTCCAGAGTCTCCCGCGAGGGACCCGGTCGTAGGCCTTTTCCAAGTCGATGAAACACGCAAAGACTGGTCGGGCGTACTCCCAGGACCCCTCAAGGATGAGCTTCAGGGTCAGGAGCTGGTCGGTCGTGCTTCTTCCGGGACGGAATCCACATTGACCCTCCCCAGCCTGTCCTCGACCACGGATCTGCAACGGGCCTCCAGCACCTTCGCAAAGACTTTCCCGGGAGACTTAGCAGGGTGATGCCCCTATAATTGGAACAATCACTCCTGCTCCCTTTCTTAAAGATTGGGACAATCACCCCGGTCTGCCAATCCTCCGGCACTGTTCCTCCCTGCCAGGCCACCTTAATGACGCGAGTGAGCCAAAGGACTCCCTCTTTCCCTAGTGCCTTCAACATCTCGGGCCGAATTTCATCTACACCAGCAGCTTTGCCGCTCTTGAGCGATTTAATCGCCCGAGCGACTCCAGCCACGGTGGGACTATTCTCCGCTCCAAGTGTGGCGCCGGTTCTGCCACCCTCGGTGCCCTGAGTTGGATTGAACAGCTCCGAGAAGTACTCTCTCCAACGAGCAAGAATGGCCCTCTCCTCTACGAGGAGAGGATGGTCTGCCAAAACTTTTTCCTGGCAGATCCTTAGTCGGATTCAAGCCGCTCGTCAAACTCTCTCCAAGCCCGCTCCTTGGCTGCTTTCACAGCCAACTTGGAAGTCCTTCGCGCCTCAACGTACCGGCCTCGAGAGAGTTCGTCCTTCTGGTGTAACCACACCTTGAAGGCTTCCTTCTTCTCTTTAATGGCCCGCCGGACCTCCGGGTCACCCCACCACGGAGTCCGCCTGCAGCCACCGGCCGCCACGCCAAGCCGCTTCACCCCACAAGCTGCCTCCCTGGATTCGGTGACGACTGTTTTAAACAGGCGCCATTCCTCCTCCACTTCGGCCACGAGCGGTGGAAGTTGCTCGAATCTTTCCCTTATGTGGTGCGCAAAAGATTCCCGAACCTCTTCGTTATGGAGCTTCTCCCACATCACACGGGTCGGTACTCCGACAGAGGGATTCTATGGCTTCGGCCCCATCCCGTCGTACATCACCAGATGGTGGTCGGTTGACAGCTCAGCCCTCTCACGTCGCACACGATCCGCCTCGCACACATTGGCACCATGACAAAGTCTATAATAGACTTCTGCCCAAGTGTGTCACGGTACCAAGTGTACCTGTGGACGTCCCTGTGCTGGAAGAAGGTGTTCATGATCGCCAGGCCATGGGCACAGCCGAAATCCAACAACCTCTCCCCGTTTGGGTTACAGTTGGGGTCACCGTTCCTCCCCACCACGCCCCTTCACGTCTCAGAGTCGTTCCCCACGTGGGCGTTGAAGTCCCCCATCAGGATAAAATTGTCCTCTTTAGCCGCTATTTTCATAGCGGCTTCCCCGTCCAACAGGAAGGCTGTAAACTCTAACTGGTCGTTAGGTGCGTACACCTGCAGAACAGCCAGAGTTGACGTCTTCAACTGAAGTGTCAGTACCGCCATCCTTCCCCCCAACGGGGTCCATTGAATCATTCGGTCCGACAGCCGGGGGCTCGTGAGTATCCCCACACCCGCCTGCGGCACCATTGCAGGGTCGACTCCGGAGCAGAAGAGTTTCCATCCTTCGGGAAGATCCACGGTCTCGGAGCCCCTTTTCTTGGTGGAGGAGACACCCAGGATATCCAAACGATACCTTTTGGCTTCCTCCACCAGCTCCAGGCGCTTCTCCACCGTCAGCGAGAAAACATTCCAAGTTCCGGTCCTTAGTCGTAGTCGTCGTCCAGTTGTCCGTCCCATATTGCCCCCCCTCGGGCATTGCGCCTCACCCCCACGATCCCCAAAACGGATGGCGAGTCCATTGTTGTTTATAACCATGTCGCAGGGGTTTAAGGGGAAGATGGAGGTCCACCCAGGCAGTGTCCCCTGTACCTGGGTAAGGCTACTTACTCGGGGAGGGCGCCAGGTATCCCCGAGGCTCCGTTCACGACACAACTCCCTTGTGCCACGTACCCCATCAGCACGGGTCGCCTACCACCTTAGGGTTGGGAGGCTGATTGCAGTGTAAAACCACTGGGCGGTGGGGTCGCCATATCCCTACGCCTTAAGGAGTAGGACGTATTGCTAAGGTACTACCTCTCAAATGTATCCGCTTCCTTGCAATTGTCTTCAATAGATGTATCCTCCTCGGCCACTTCCCCTCCTCATGGAAGGTGGCAGAGATTATCATGATCAGCAAGCCTGGCAAACCCACTGACCAGTTAACCTCCTATCGTTCCATCAGCCTCCTACCCCTCTTCTCCAAACTCCTGGAACGTGTCTTTACCAGAATCAACTCCTTCTTTACCAGCAGAAACCTGATTCCCTCTCATCAATTCGGCTTCAGGAATCGCCACTCCACCATTGAGCAGGTTCACCGAATCGTGAGGAAAATCAACAACGCCCTGGAGGCCAAAGAATACTTTTCTGCGGTCTTCCTGGACGTTTCCCAAGCCTTCGATAAGGTCTGGTACGAGGGCCTCAAATACAAACTGAGAAGCTGTATTCCTTCCTCCCTTCTTCCCATCCTAACCTCCTACCTCGAGAACAGGTATTTCTACATCAAACATCTGGGGGAGCACACCAGCCTCTTCCCCATCTGTTCCGGGGTCTCTCAGGGAAGCGTCAGGCCCGACACTATACTTAATATACACATCTGACATTCCACTCACAGAGTCCACCACAACTGCGACTTTTGCTGACGATACCGCGATCTTGACTTCGGACACCGATCTGAATACCGCTTCGCGACGACTACAACCTCTCTTGGACAAGTTAGAAGACTGGTTGACCACCTGGAGAATAAAAGTAAACGGGACGAAATCCCAACACATCACTTTCACCCTCCTTAAAGGGAATTGTCCCCCCGTCCTCCTTAATGGTAACCCCATCCCCCAGTCATCCGAAGTCAAATATCTCGGGATTCATCTTGACCGTAGATTGACTTGGAAGACTCACATTAAAACCAAACGAGTCCAAGCCCAGTTGGTTCTCAATAAACTTCTCTGGCTCATGGGAAGGCATTCTGAATTGAATACTGGTAACAAGCTCCTCATACACAAATCCATCCTTAAACTCATCTGGACCTACGGGATCCAGTTATGGGGCTCCTCTGCCAACTCCAATCTGGAAATCCTGGAACGTTTCCAGTCCAAAACCTTGCGAATCACGGTAAATGCTCCATGGTTCGTTCCCAACTCCATCATCCGTAAGGATCATGGAGATTCCCCTCTGTAAAGGAGGAAATCGCCAGATTCTCCCTCAAATACTCCTCCCGACTGGCAGTTTATCCCAATCCTTCAGCTTCATCCCTTCTTGACGAACCACACGACCAACGACGCCTCAAGAGACACAAACCCCTAGACTCCATAGCACGCTTCCCATAGCGTCATCCTCCTACTCCCTTCCATATTTCGTTCTTCCTTTCTTCTCTCTCCCCTTACTTTCTCTTCTTCCATTACGGTCTTACTTTATTCCTTTCCTTTTCTGTCTATTTCTACATTCCCTCTTATTTCTTCTTTCCTATTATCATCATGTTCTTCTTTTCTCTTCTTTCCTTTCCTTTCCCTCTCATTTTGTTGATTCCCTTCCATTTTTTCCACTTTCCTATTATTCCTTCTGTCGCGTCCTAAGCCGCTAAACAAAAATCTCACATAAAATAAAATTAAAAGAGAACCAAATGAAAGACAAAAAGAAAACAAAAGAAATGCGGTGCAGGCAGCGACAGGACAAAAGGAAGAACTCTAAAACTTAAAAACTGATTCGAAGCTTTGAAACCAGTCATCGTCAAAGGCTCGACGACAAAATCTTTAAAATTTACACTGAAATCCTTTCCATTCACTTTGAGTACCAAATTTGATTTTTTTACATTGATTTTCACTAACTTACTAATGTTCTCTATTAAAACTATACACACGTGACAACACCTCAATGCCGGTCTTATTTCAATCCAAATGCATTTGATCATTGTGGGGGAAATCACAGATTATCCTTTCTCTGGCAAACGTTTTAGCAATCCTAAGGCTTCATACTTGGAGAATAAGGCACTATTTTCACTGACAGTGAAATCCAATTTCGATATTTGATAGTAATTAGACATCATTTCGAGGTTGTTTATGATGGTTGAGATCATATGGGCCCTTTCTGTGCTGATCCCAGGTGCTGAATACTGCAGAAAGGTAAAATGAATATGAAGATGGTAAAATGAAGGTTGGTAATGGCAATACACTCGTAGTTGTGTGGACGGTATTGAATACTTATCAGCTATGGCTTTCACTCCTTTATCATAAATATTTTTCAGCAATAGCAAGTGCTCCTGAGTAAGGTCTCTCAGAGACATAATTCCTTTTTTAAAAGGCAGTGCCAATAAATAAAGGGTCTCGTAGTTTCCGGGCGCTTCGAGACTCGTCTAAGTTCTTCCTTTTGTCCTGTCGCTGCCTGCACCGCATTTCTTTTGTTTTCTTTTAATTTTATTTTATGTGAGATTTTTGTTTAGCGGCTTAGGACGCGACACCTTCTTTTTCTTACCACTCTATTATTCCTCTCTCCTTTTCTTATCCCATCCTCTGACTGCTCTTCCAGTCGCATCCCTTTATCCCATCCTTGGGGCTGAGACACTGGTCTACACCCTAGATAAAAAGCCCCCTACAGCCAGACCAACTACAAAATGTCTCGCTTAGAAACAGATAGTAGTTGACAAAAAGGGAGTAGATATCCGTGCCAAAAAAATCTCGTTGGCTAAAGATCAGAAGAGGGCAGTCAGCGAATATTTGCTGAAGAAATGAACATTCGCTAGCGAAATCTTATAAGTCAAAAGTCAAATGGCAAGAGCTCTGTAACGAAGTAGACCTGAATTTTTGGAGCCTCGCGTACCAGATCGTAACAAAGCGACTTAGGTAACAACTCTGAAACTGGAGCCAGAACTTGGGGATCTTAATTAAAGAACTGGGACACAAAACAGAAGTGCCAATAGAACAGGCAATACAGCCATTCTGTATGAAGATGTACAAATGGCGATCAAAGAAGTAGGCACAACAAAAGCCCCTGATTGAAACGGTATTCCAGCAGCCATCATCAAAATAACTACTGGGTTGGAGCCAGGATTCGTTCTGCAGGTGTTTAACTCTCTCTTAGAACGAAGTGAATTACTGAAAGTATGGAAAAAGGTGAAAGTGATTCTGATACCAGAACCCAAAAAGGGCTTGGAAGATGTCCAAATTTTGGCCAATCCGCCTCTTGGACGAATGGGGGAAATAGAAATGGGAGAACTTCTCATCTGCTTCAGGCTCAAAGAAGTCTCGGAAATTTTCAGAAGGGGCAAAAGCGTCCGTCACGCCCTTAAGATAGTCACCAATAGAGCCATCAGGAAAGCCCGGGCGTCACGGTAAATCTGAATTCTGATCATCCCGGATGTGAAAAGTGCCTTCAACTGCATGGATGGGAACGATGCCTTGAGCAGCCTTCGCCAAAGGGAGTGGAGGCCTTTCCTTATGACGACGACATGGCTCTATGTATTGTGGCAAAGACGGAAGAGGGGTTGGAACTCAGAAGTATTGGTGTTGTAATGCAGATGGAGACGTGGATGGAGAAGCGAGGTTCAATACTTGTCCCGGACAAAACGAAGGCTCTATGTTTTTCTGGCAGGAAGAGGGTGAAGCCAATCGTCGTGCCAGTGATAGGGTTTCGTACTCCTTTCAAAGAAGAAGCTCGTTACCTCAGGGTCATTTTCAATAAGAAAATGACCTTCGGGGTACATGTTGAGGGCTAGATCTGGAAACCACAGCGGCTGACGGAGGCTGCTCCCCAGAATCGGAGGGGTGTCCATCCTGCTTTACGTTTCCTTGTTGTGGGGACTCTTGGTCGTACGGAAAAGACGTATGCCCGGAAGATGCTGAAAGAACAAAAAAGATTGGGCCCTCAGTATTTGCCGGGTTTATAGAACCCCTCCGACGAATGTTGTCCTGGTCCTCTCTCGCATTATCTCCATTAAACCCTTGATCCTGGAAGCCATCAGGATAGAGAGCACGAGAGGGAGCAAAAGAAAGGAGGTGAGAGGGGAAACGAAATGGGGAAAAAAGTGGAAGAAGGTAAAAAAGGGAGAACATGGCGGGAGACTTATCTTAAACCCACGGCGATGGTTCTCAGAAAACATGGTGACATCGAATTTGATGTCAGCCAATTCATGACAGGTCATTCTGGCAGTTACCTTCTCAGAATAACGAGGAAGAGAAGCAGTTGGTGACCACACTACAACGTGGAGGAGTACTCGCAGGAGCACGTATGGAATGAATGACCTCTTTGCGAGAACGTCGCTGGCGATCTTATACTTATTTACATATCTGGACGATTACTACTAAAATTCATGTGAATTTTTATTTGATGCGAATCGTTCATTTGTTGTGAATTTGAAACCTTTTTTAATATAATTAATTAATTAGTTAAATAATTAAAAATTTTCAGTACGAACACATGAAAACGAATTCCTGTCGGAATGTCGACACCCCTAAATTTTCGCCTCTTCTCTTATTTTTTTTACCGGAAAATGGAAACGAACCGAACAGTATTAGAGTCAGTTCCACCGGCACCGACACAAAAAGATTTACATTAGACGTGCGAACGTCATACTGTTAACACAATAAAAAAAGGAGTAGATATTATTACATACATTTTTATTATTTTCACAGAATTGTTCTGTTTTTGACATCAAACAAACTTCAAAGTAAAGACAGGTATTCATTATGGGGAAACAGAAATAATGTTCATGCGTGCGGCAGTCACCTCAGGCATAAAGTACTATATGAATATTATTGTACTTCCAGAGCGAAATTTAATAACAAACGGCAATCAGTGTAATGAGCTGGAGACTTCAAACACTTATTAGTGTTCAGACTTGCGGCCACAAAATGTAAATTTTATTTATTTCAATGTAAAGTGATTCATTCGGCTCAAGACCAAAAGGCTCAGAAGAAAAGGAAACGACACAAAGGCAACCAAATGAATCACATCTTATACCTGTAAATATTCACGAATTGTAAAATGACCCATCCCGACAAAGGTTCAGGTATGGTACGCAAATGTTTCATTGTTGTAATGAGCCGCCGGATGGGCCATTCATTGAATAATGGTTTTCTAAACCCTTTTTGGGGTATAAATACTGCCCCCATTTGTTTAATAAACTATTCCAAATTCAGGAATCAGTGGATTTGTTTATTAACCTTATCACACTTCATCATATCAGGGGTTGATTCCAAGGCATGAGAGGAATTGTCCATTGATAAGCTTCCTCATTCATCATCAGCGACCGCCACAGGAAGAATCAACTCTGAATCGTCAGGGTTTTCTTCGTTCGAAAGTTCGAACAATTAGTATGGCAATTTTTTTTTGCATTTCTATAAAAAAAAGTTGACAAATACACGTAACAAAGACTGAAAATGAAATTAAGAGAAGATGAACGCAGAAAAAGAAAAATGTTTGACAAAAGCAATAAAACTACTACTAGTCTGCAGGATTTTTTTATTCGTAATTTTTTTCGCCATCTTTTATAATTTTCCCTGTTTTTATTTTTATATTCTTGAAAAAAATTATTTTCAACGTGATTTTAATCTAAAAAACAAATAAATAAATAAGTTGATGCACAGAAAAAACATTTCTATATTTCTAACAAAAAAACGCGTTCAGGTAAAAACGCATTCGTTCCTTGGAAAATTGCTTTTAAAAATCAAATTTTGCTCAAGTGTAATTTTATAGATATCTTATTGAACCTTCTCCTTCGAATCTTTAACTCTTCTCCTTCACAAATTTTTAACCTCCCGTTTTCTCTTATTTAAACTTCTAACATTAAAGCAATGGAAAATTATACAGCCTTTGAAAATCTTCTTTTTGCTTGTCCTTTCCTAGAATATGCCGAGGGTTCGTCACTAACGCCAACGAACAGTTGAGGAGAAAGTTTCATTATATTATGTTAATATAGTTAAATTATTTTAACTTTAACAAGAGAACCAAATTAACTGATTTACATGTAAATACAAGTGTCGAATTTTAGGACTTTGGTTTCGATAAGCTGTTAACTTGACAGTTTCCCAAGTGCTGCCTCAGTTTAATATGGGCCATTATTTTTATTGTTACAGCCTTCTTAATTCATCATGACTTTCCAACTAAACAATAATGATTTACAAGTACTAAACTGAACAATTTGAATAGAGTATGACCTATACACGTACAACCCGTCATTGTCAACAAGCCGAAGAATTTAATTGGTGTTTGAAGTATTTTACACTAAGAGAAAAGGTGATTTAGTGAATAAATCGAACAGAACTATAAAAAATGTTTTAAAATAGTTGGGTTTCTCTTATAATTCGGCATCCTATAGACGCGTAAAATAAAAAATAAGCCATTAAACCTAATAGTCATAAAAAAAAGTCGCACTAAAATTATAATACTCAGAAGTATTATTAAAATGTTCAAGTGATATTATTATGGCTTTAATTATTACCAAGGATGTAATTGTGAGCCTGAATAACTTATCAATTTTACTGTCGCGACCAAGGCAACAATCCCAGACACAATCAGACTCGTAATATATAAGTCATGACGAAATTCAGAAACAAACAGGATGAAATACTCTTAGACTTGCATGATAGACGCGCGATTGGATTTATAGGAAAAGTCTGCAGGAATCATATAAATAGAACACGCGAACAGATGAAGTCAGTGAATTGACCGAAATACTCGAACGACCGCACTAATTTTGTAGGTTTTCTTGTAAATATTTTTTATTTCAGTATATTTTATTTTCGTTCGAAATTTGAGTGTTTTGTGTCATCAACCCACGTAATTCTTAGTTTTACCAGTTTTGGAATCTGCCAGAATATTTAGTAATTCGGAAAAATGTTGCCGAAATTGTTCATTAGATATGAACTCACAAAACGAACACATAAATTTTTTGACGAGAAGATTACATCTCCTTTTTTTATGTGTGGTAAAATGCTGGCGGAAACAGGTTTGTCAGATGAATCACTGGTCAATTTTTCTCGAGGGGGTGGTGAAAGTAAGGCTTGTTCAATTAAATTTAACAGAATACAAACCGAAAGGGCGGAACTGACTATGAAAAAGACTCGTGTCAATATAGCCAAATAACAGAATGTTGACGGCTTTTCGCGTGTTACATTTCATCACTCTCTTTCCTTTCTTACTATTCCCTTCCTTTACTTTGTCGTTTTTGTTAGTTATAAAATCGGATATTTCATATCTTATTTTTTAATCGAAATGGTTAAAGTAGTCGAGAAACTTTGAATCAAAGAAGTAAAGCTTATGACATGTAGGTTTTGGAATAGAAAATGAGTAATTTTAGTTGTAATGTAAGAGTAATAAGAGAACGTCAACCAGAGGTCTTCATAGAAAATTTCAAACATTTACGGACATAATTTACCTTTAAAATCAATTCTATACTATACGGCATATATATATATATATATATATATATATATATACCCCCTTCATCTTTCACAGCTAGTTACAAATTGTTATTTTTTGTTTTACACCTTTCACCTTTATGCTAATGGAAATTGCCTTTATATTTATGATTTACAAAATTCTAAGATATTTTGATTTGTAATTAGTGAATAGTTTTTTTCAGTTAATGTTAAAATACATTTTTTCCTGGGAAGCAGTTAAACCGTTCATAAACCTAAGGTTATAAGAACAATACGGAACTGCTGTTGATAATAATCCGGGCTAAATCTCCGGGCTACGGTGAAATTGGAAAAAATTAATTTGAAATTGTGGCAGGTCTGATTTGATAATACGAATCAAGAAAAAAATCCGTTGAAAAAAAAGAAGAAAAGGGAGAAGAGAATGAGGAGCATATGTTGATGTCTGTCCACTGAACGGGGCTCTTTTTAACGGCGTTTAACGACCGTTTTTATTGAATTATAAATTTTACAACTTAATTTATTGTTTAGTTCACGTCAAGTGCTGAGGTACGGGATTCGAAAATACAGTAAAGCTTGATACAGAACAAGGAATTTTTTTTCAGATCGATTGGTGCAGAATAACACTGAAAAATGAAACGTATATTTGGAATTTCATGACAACAATCTTGGGCTTCCATTTCGTAAAATGAAAAAAAAAATTTACCTCTTTATCTAGGATTTGTCTAAACCTGAAATAAAAACCCTAACTTAAGAGATAGACAACAAATGTAGTGTATTGTAATTAATTAATTGGTTTGATAACATAAAAAATCTTCGTTTCATTTTTTAACCATTATGTAGACTAAAAGAATTTTAGTCTACATAATGGTTAGTTTTCCACTTTTCACAAAAATTTGGCAATCAAACACCCTGCCCCAAGAATGGAAGGAAGGCATTCTCATAAAGCTGCCCAAAAAGGGAGACACCACACACTGCCGGAATTGGCGAGGCATTACTCTTCTCTGCATACCCAGTAAAGTCCTGATGAAGATCACCTTGAATCGAATACGAACTCGTGTAGAGTCTGTACTGAGGAGAGAACAGGCCGGATTTCGAAGACATCGTTCATGTGTTGATCAGATAAACACCCTACGCATCATCATAGAACAGTCAAACGAATTCATCGCACAACTACACCTGTGCTTCATAGATTTCGAGAAGGCCTTCGACTCAATAAAAAGAGAAAGCATGTGGAAGACCCTAAAAAAGTGTGGCATACCGGAGAAGATTATAGACCTCATACAAAGCTCCTACAACAACTACAACTGCAGAGTAGTACACGGATGACAAACAACAGAACCTTTTCCTGAAAGATCTGGAGTGACACAGGGATGAATACTGTCGCCAACAATCTTTCTGCTAGTGCTTGACGAAGTAATGAAAAGAGCAACAAAAGGGAAAAAGAGGGGCATACAATGGAGTCTCACCAGTCACCTCGAAGACCTCAATTTTGCAGATGACATCTGTCTACTATCCCACAGACACACGGACCTCGAAGAAAAGCTGCGAGATGTAGAAATAGCAGCAAAGGAAGTTGGCCTGAAGATCAATGCCACGAAGACCAAGGCCACGAAGACCTACGAATTAATACAAAAGAGAAAAGAAGGCTGACAGTGAACAATGAAGAAATAGAGGAAGTAAGAGAGTTCACATACTTGGGAAGCGTGATAACCGGCGATGGAGGAGCAGCTGCGGACGTTAAAACAAGAATTCGCAAGGCGAACGCAGCGTTCGTGCAGTTGTCAGCCGTTTGGAAATCACGTCATATCTCCAGAAAAACCAAACTTAGAATTTTTAAATCCAACGTCAAGTCAGTCCTCTTGTATGGCTGCGAATCGTGGAAGGTCACCCCGGACCTCACAAATAGCCTATAGACCTTCTTAAACCGATGCCTTAGGCAGATACTAAAAATATTTTGGCCTAAGATCATAACCAATAAAGACCTATGGAACATCACACAGGAAGAAAGAATAGACACTCACATCCGGAGGCGGAAATGGAAGTGGATCGGCCACATCTTAACAAAAGATCAAACGGCGGTAGAGAGACAAGCGCTCAACTGGAACCCCCAAGGGAAAAGGAAAAGGGGTAGACCTAAGGCATCGTGGAGAAGGTCTGTGGAACAGGAGGCGAACGGGAAGTCCTGGGGAGAGCTGAAGGCACTCGCTCAAAACAGGGTACGTTGGCGAAACTTCGTTGAGGCCCTATGCTCTGAGAAAGAGCGAAAGGAATAAGTAAGTAATGGTTATTTTTAATTTTTCTTATAGACGCAGATCAATGCTTCTTACCTTAAATATCAATTAATGTAAAGTCAAGTAACTTAGTTCCCAAGTAGACATTGGGACAAAATCCAACACTTTAATGACAATTTAGTGTTTTTTCAGTCAATTGTCTATTATGTTTTTGTACCAAACTACTCTTTTTTTAATTTTATAAATATGAATTTATCATCATGGAAGCAAATTAAAATTTTGGATGTGCAACTCAAAGCGTAATTTTTTTTTTACAGATTGATTCATTCTAGTAATTTTCTAGCCAAAAATTTTTTTCTGACTATAAATCGTTTTGAGGAAAAATAAAAACCTAATGAGCAAAAAAATTAAATATAAAAACTGCGATTCATATTTGCCGATGGTAGAAAAATGTCCAATGCTATGTAAGTGAACCAACAAATAAGTAAATATTTTATTACTTTAATAATATTATAATTATATTTAATTTATATTTATTAATAATTTAAATTATATTTTATTATTATTATTAAATTATGTTTATTAATATTATATTATATTTAATAATATTATAATTTATTAATTATTTTAATAAGGAAATATTTTCTAAATTATTTTCACATTTCTTGGATTTGTACTTGTTCCTTTTTTTCGACCTGCTTAAAAATTCCTCATCCCGCAACCTACATTGAAAGGGAAGTGTCCATTAAATCTTAATAGAAAGCTCTTCCGTTCCGGATAAAAGGTTAAACGATAAAATGATGATAAATAAAAATCAAATTCCCCGACAATTAGTTTTTTTGACGCTGCTTTGTCTTTTCCACAAGTAACAATAATGACAAATTTGGTACCTTCCGCCAGCTACCCTTTTATGATTGTTTCTTAACATTTAAATAAAAATTTTTGATTAACAAAATTTTTTTGCTCGAGTAATTTGGCTTTACAATCAGAAATTTTTAATGCCATATATTTACACTGGAATCCCGCAACTTCAGTTCGGCTTCAGGGAGGGACACAGCACCCTGAAACAGGTCCACAGAATAGTCGACTCCATTGAATCTGCTTTGAAAAACGACAAATATGCTCTGCCATCTTTCTTGGTGTATCATAAAAGCCTTCGATCGAGTCTGGCACAAGGGCCTACAAACAAGCTCTGGAAATACCTGCCCAAACAATTCTTTCAGATATTGTCCTCTTATATAAATGGTAGAAGCTTCCGAGTGAAGTGTGAGGACGAATATTCAGAGCTTAAAAATATCTCGGCTGGAGTTCCGCAAGGCAGCGCCCGGGCCCCACTCTCTATCTTCTTTACATCAGGGATCTGCCGTGCGACGATGAGGTGCAAGTGGCGACGTTTGCGGATGATAGGTCATCCTAACATCTGGGAGCACTGCGGAAGAAGCAGTTAACAAACTACAGAGAGCGGCAACCCAGGTCAACTTTTAGGCTAAGAAGTGGCGTATTCAGCTCAATGAAAGCAAGGCAATGCACGTCACTTCTCATTGAGAAGGGTTAACCCCGTATCAATCCTGATCAATGGAATAGTCATACCTAAGAAAACTACGGCGAAATACCTGGGCATGACTTTACAAGTTCGACTCAGGTGGAAGGAACACGTAAAGAAGAAAATACAAGAGTTCAACTCTAGATACAGGAGCTTGTATTGGCTGTTAAGATGAAGGTCAGGTTTGTCTCTCAACCACAAACTTTAAATATATAAACAAATTCTAAAACCTGTTTGAATCTACGGAGCGCAGTTGTGGGGCTGTACTAGAAAGAGCAGTGCTCTGATGGTCCAAAGGCTCCAAAATAAAGTTCTAAGGAACTCCGTAAACGCTCCTTGGTACATCCGAAACGACAACCTTCACCGGATTTAAAAATGAAGACGGTGCAGGAAGAAATTCGTGAGCAGGCTAGAAGGCACCTAGAGCGCCTTCTCTCCCACCAAAATGGTGAGCTAAGAAACTTAGCTCAATCGCCAGAAGCAAGGAGACTTCAGCGACGAAAATTCACGGACCTGCTACGTGACCAGGACTAGATCCGAAGAGTAGTTCTACCTCCTCAAAGTGTAACATCATTAGTATTTTAACATCATTTTAATATTGTAATGCTGATATGTATAAGCTGGATGAACAAGTTGTTTATTTGCTTGGATCAATAAATTAAAATATATATATATATATATTTACATTGTGACGTTTAGTGATCTAGAAAAATAAAACTTCCAATCTCAGATTTAAATAGCGCAGAGCCATAAAAGTCGATTGCAAGTGATAAATTACCTTAAATCAACAGTCAAATCAATCGAACGTTCTTATAAAACTTAACTTAATTTTTTTTCAAGTTTTGGCCCTTTACGTTGAACTGAATTTCTAGAATTAAACTTATGACACCTTTCCTTATTATTCCACCGATTTAATGTTCAGTTCTTAACGGATTACATCATGTTTAAGCACAATGTTTTATTTACTTTTTATAAATTCGAATCAATTAAATATTTTTTTGCTATTTACCGGTTTTGCGGTCATCATCTGCCACAAATTATAGAAAAAAAACATGATTAGTCACTGGATCAACAATTCATGAGTCCCAAATAGAATTAAAGAATCTGATTACTTTTGAACACATTAAGATAAAAGGCTTAAATGGGCAAAACTTAAAGTGGGAGAACGTCAATAAGATTTGTATAATCTTGTTTCTTTTATTCCACATCAAGAATGAGCCCTCAACACACAAATTAACGGCATTAAATGAACGAGGGCGTTTTTTAACAATATTTTAAAGTAATAAAAGCTTCAGAAAAAAAGAGTTGTTTTCTTCTTATAATTATAATATAACTGGGAAGAATGCGCATTTGTTTTGAGTAATATTTAAGTCAGGAAAAACGGTTCATTTCGAATTTCACATCCGTTTTTTAAGAAAAATAAAAAAAGAAATAGCAATCTTGAATGGTAATACTTAATAAGAAAAACAGGTGTTGATTAGTTTTCAACACTGGTTTCATGATTCAGTAATAATAGGTTGGCTACTGTAAACTGAATCTGTTTGAGCAAACTGAACTAGGTGTCGACAATTTTTCCTCCATTCTACTTGAATTGGAAAGCAACTTCTTGCATCCGAACATACATGAAAACAATGAAAAATAGCTATAGTTGAGTTTTAATCCCGTTTTTCACCTTTTTTGGGCATGGCTATTGTTTTGATGTTTCCACTTTTTGGGTGTCAACGTAAATAAAACGAGAGAAGGACTGCCACGCGAAATTGTAGATAAAAAAAAATCTACTTGAAGTGTTTAGAACCGCAGTACAGGAATCGAAATAAAGGAAGGTTAAAAACTGGAAAAATACAATAGAATGTTTCTGAAATAAGGAGCAATAATATTATCTGTTTGAGTGCAAATGTGGGCGAAAATGCCGTTAAATGTTATCACTGAAACACGTCGACGTTTTTTAAAAAAATAAGTTTGAACGATCATCTTGTTTGCGACCAGTTAAACGCAGAGTTTTAAGTTTTATGGGTTATTTTAAGGTAAAAGTAATTATTTCTACTTAGATATGAAGTTTGTTGTATTTGTTTGCTCCTCGATTGATAGTGCGATTTGCTCGAACAACGCCAACTGATTGACATTTCAAATACCACAAATTATTGATTTTATTTATCTAAAGAAGTAACTTTAAACGCGATAACTCAGATAGATAAATAAAACGGGTGGTACGAATATAGAAGGATTAAAGGTCATTCTAAAGTATTTACCTCTTGAATATTTCCACATTTTTATGGGTAAAATATCTAACGTTTAATTAGAACGTTTTGGTCTCGGCAAAAACAATTCTCATAGGCATTGGTCCTTTCAAGTAGAAAAAAACATTCGCTTTCTCTTAAATGTTTTTACTTTATATAGTAATTTTAAATTTTATGAAGAAATACAAATTAACATGGATGTAATACTTGAACCAACGCTCAGAGAATATAAACGAGGTTGAGAGAACACAAATTAAGGTGCCATGAATTGATAATCTTGTTATTCTCGAGCGGCCATAATGTAAGTGCTATTAATGTGACCGTCCGTGTTTATGGTAAATGCGGTATGGTACGGTGGCGACTCTTGTTCGTAAAGCAAAACAATATTAGCATCAGGAAAAAATTAAATGAAAACCTAGTGAACTCCTGATTATTCGGAGAACACAAAACAATTTGTGGTCTCATGTGAGAGGCAGAGGAAAAGACAAGGGGATAGAAGAAGTGTGTGTGGGGGGGGGAGTATAATTTGCTTGAAACCGTGACACTATTCAACCCTGTAATTAGGTAATTTTTTTCAACTTGTTCAGCCACTGTTTTCAAGGTCCTGGCTAATAGCTTTTATAAAGCTGTTAGTGACTTCCGTTGTATCATCGAAACGTCACTCAAGCAAATAAGAAAATTAATCAGTGGCTTAAGAAAAGAAAATATTGAAGGAGAGTGGGAAATGTATTTATTGTTTCAACACATTACGATTTACGATTGCTCTCGGGCAAGTGTCCAAAAATTAAAAGAGCCACGGAAAGAAGAATCTCTGTGCAAAAATAAATGGATGTGAAGACGCTTTTAGTTATTCGTTCAAAAATGTTTGTGGTGAGTCTGGAGTTTATTTACACGTAAAAAACGGCAAGTAATTGTGAATTAAAAAAATGTTTGGACCGAAAAAATGCTAAAGAGAATGCTTTAACAATAGTTAATGCGTGAAACAGTAAATGAATTTGTCAGAAAAAGGACTGAGCTGGTCTCTTTAAACCTATACATTTCCTAACGTTCTTTTATGTTCCATTTTGAAAAACGTAATTCCCATAATTTACTTTACTACCTTTTTTAAGAGTTGATGGTCTGACAAAAAATCGTTGGCTTGAACTATGTGTGGATGATCTAAATGTCAGTCACAGTTCGTTTTTTCTATTGAGATTGATATGAAAAAACGTTAGAAATACCAGGGTTTGGGCCTCTTTGATGAAGAAACATTGTACAGGAAGTACATAATATTTACTTTTTCTAGATAAGTAAACAAGTTTTTTCAAACCCGAAGGACTAAACCCCCAAACACTAAATCGAGCTTCTTAAGGTCAAAGAACCTAAAATATTTACTGAGTGGTGTTCCGAGTTCTTGGGTACAATTAGCATGGTTTGGATGATTCAAGGAAAAAAGGAAGAGGAGTAGAAGAAGAAGCTGATCCCTTAACTTAAAATTATTGCAAGAGCTTTGGTTTCATTGAACTAATTTTTTTAATGTGAGGTCGGGGTTTTTTTGTCGTAGAGTTCCAACGTACCAAAAGACAAATATTAGGCCAAAGAACACGGAAAGAAAAGGAATGAGATATAGAAAAGTAGAAAAGTATTAGGACCTTTACGCCAGAGTACTGAGTCAATATTGTTTTTTCAAAGATAAGATGAATAAGCGAAATAAAAGTGTTCTCTCAAATAATTAGATATTCGAGCCCATTAGGTTTATAAATTCATCTTTGGCTAGTTTTGAGGAAAAACACTCAGTAAACCTCTAAGTTTGATCACAAACTATGTGCCAATTATGATGAATAAAGTTGGTCATGATAAAGTTGTGACGCCAAATTTGAAGTTTCCTTGCTATAGATCTAATAGTCACATTCTTTCAATTCACTTAGTTTTTAAATTTTAGACTTTGAATATTACAAAAAAATATGCCAAACAGACATTAGCAATCAAAGTCGAAACATCATCACAATAATTTTAAAGTGGAAGAGAAAGACAAGACATGAAAAACCAAATACTTTCAATACAAAGCTTTGTCAACCATGTCATGAGAGGCGAACAACGGAAGTGATTTATATTTGTTGTCATGAGTTAAAAGTGAAAATTAAGCTGATAGTATATGCTCACTGTAGACCAGGGGTTCGCAAACTTTTGCGGACAGCGGGCCATTTTGTTTTTCAAAATAAAATTTTTTATGCGGGTCGTACATGTAAATGTAACTTAAATACTGTATTATATCGTGTACAAGTATAGATATTATTAAAAATGAAATAGAAAACATTTATTTTTTATTGACGTGCTACAATAACAATAATATCAGGAGCAAACATTTTACAAATCATAAAAGGGGAAAAAAGAAAATACAATTCTAATACCCGCTCTGGCTCGCTTGGGCGGGCCGCACAAAAAAGTTGCAAAGACCTGCATGTTGTCGACCCCTGCCTTAGTCAGTTCAGGTAAACCCATTAAAAACCGCAAAATTTGAATTCCTAATGTTTTCAATAGGTGCTCTTGACTAAGAAATTCTCTACAGGTTTCATGTTAGTCCATATTCCATTGACGCTGTCCCTTTCTACTATAAAGGTGAAAGCACAGAATCATGTTTTGCCGGACGTGTTAATCAACCTGCGTGGTTTTCATTATCTACTGACAAAATTTTCTTTCCATAATCGTTCATAAATTTATGATTTCTTTTGTTGAATTCGTCAGTGCTCCAGTATTTATTACACAGTTTTTAAGGCTTCCGATATTGAGAATTTTCTTCTGAAGTTGATTCTCTTTGCATTTTAATTTAGTAAAATGTTTTGAGTTGTGAGTTTTTAATTCCGTTTGTCACTCTTGGATCTAATAGTATATGGGAAGGGGTTTGAACTCATCACCATGACTTCAAGCGTTGGTGCGCTTTGACCACTACACCACAGACCCCCATAACTTATAAAATAGAGCAGAATATTTTTGTTATTAAAAACAATTCAAAATTTTAACGGTTATGATGTACACATTAAACTTCATTTTCTACAGGTGACATTTCTTATGCTGCTGAGGCTTTTGTGTAGCCGTAGCGGTCACGTACACAAGCCTCAGGTTAAGACTTGCGTACAACGGTATCCTATTCAGTCGAAGAACAAATTAAAATTCCTAAAGTAAAAATTTGACCTTTCCTTTCCGTGTTTTATGTCTCGACCATCTGCTAAGTTGAACAAAGATACCTCATATCCAAGTTGAATTTTTGGCTTCATTCTCTTCACCCAGTGGTGCTTACAGTTAATGTGTCGTACGATTAATTTATGCCAAGTTAAACTTGATTTCTTGTGCCACATCACGCTAAGGCCTCATTGATAAAAATCGGAAACCTAACACTTAAAAACTTTAAATTGTTGAATGGAAGTATGTAATACATAATAAATCAAAATTAAGTAAAGCTTCAATTACTGGGAGCTGCGACGAAGCAACTCCACCTCTAGGCCAGGCATAATTAATGAAATTAACAACATAATTATTTCGTAGTCTAAAAAACGTATTCAGTCAATTTACTAAAAAAATAAACGTATAATAAAACGTTATTCACTTAAAAGAAAAATGAAGCTCACCCTAATAAAATTGACTCCATAGAGTTTTAACGAATCAAAAAGAAGTCGTAGTTTTTAGATGTTTCTTCTGACAAAGCACTCATAATGGCTTATATCAGCTTAGATTGTGTTTTAAAGTGATGCATGTGCCTTCTGCCAAATTCCTTTCCATAGTGTATTAGCGTAGTTGAAATTTTTACCAGCGACCAAAAACTGAAAAAATACAAAACGAGCTGTTAACATTGCACATAAGGATATATAGAGATGTCATTTTTAATAAAAAAAAATTGTTTGAATTTGGAAATTTTCCCAGCGGTCACAAAATCTGACTAAAGTGAGATGATAGGCAAAATAATTACCGACTATTTCTTTCTTCATGCAGGTAATTAACATGACTTTTATTAAATGTTTTACATTTTTTTAAAAAATTAAACTAGTATATTCGGAACTACTCCAAAAAGGGTAAAGCCCTCTGAAACGTAGTTCAGAGAAGTTATTATCGATTAAATGAGTTTCTTCAAAGAACACGGACACCTAAGGTATTTTCAAGTTAGCCGTAATTTTATTTTGTTTTGTTTCTTTTCTTTTCTTTTCTTATTTTTTTTAATTCTTTTTAGGAAAGTAAAAACCGAAATAGAAAGACGACAGATTAGTTTTAGCATGATATTACTTTATTTATTTAATAAATTTTCAATTCATCAGTTTTGAAGCCAACAAAATTAGACATGACTATGAAAGGTGTAAAATGTGGTTCATCACCCACAGGTTTCTAGCGGTGGTAATCACAAATAAGTTAATATTTATGCATTTTTGCCGTAGCGGAAAATTATAATAAAAAAATACAAGACGAAGAGGTGTAATTATTTTTATTTATTATAATATATAATGAATTGATGTGAGATGAAAGAAAATATTTTTCTTTACTTTTAAATTAAGAAAGATTTGCCAGAAAAAAATTACAAGTCTACGGATGTGACTTCTTATATCCTTATATCCTTCTTATATCAAGGTGTTGTAATCGTAGCATTAAGGTTACGTCTTTTTTCTACACGACGGTCACCTTTCTTTCCTTATAAATTGTAGTCAGCTGTTTGTTATATTCTGTCCTTTTTGAGAGACGTGATTGTGATTAGGGTTTAGGAGAGTATTTTCTTCTTTTTGACTTAATTTTGTTTTAAACATTTGCTATCCTAAATTAATACAATAAATACTACAACAAATATATCAATATTGACTTTATGAGAGAAATATTTTTAGTGACATCCTTGACTTGCGTGATTCTATCCGTTTAAGTTTTTCTTTTTTTCTTTTTATTTTTTATTCCCAATGAAAACGACTACCTGTCCCCGTGGAAGGGGCCATAAGTTGTTGGTAGGATATACGGTTTTCACTGGCGGAGCGGAACAATGTCCAAGCCTCAGGAATTTACGGGAGAAAGAACAGGAAGTAGGTAAGGATTAGGAGAGTGACGAAATAGGCTAAGGAGGAAGGTAGGAATAGCAAAGTAGAGTGGATAAGGAAGAGTAAGGTATTAGGGGGGGTAGGGGGAAGGAGAATGTAGAAAAGGAACCGTTTAAGTAGAGTGAAAAAAGTAAGCTCAGGTGAATAGCACCTCTTTTATAAATCTAAAAACTGCTTCGGAAAACTTTATATTGTGTGTTAAATCTAACGACATGATTTATAATTTATTTAAGTTAATTAAAAAAATTAAAAATAAAACGAGCATCATACTTTCTGCATGAAGTTAAGTTGGCACCGGAAACACTTTTTATTTGAAGTTTTCCTTCGCTTTAACATTTTCATTATGGATATAAAAATATTTTTTGTTTTTGCAAAGAGACTGTATACCCTAAGCAATGTACTTTGACCCCGTAACATTACAGAGTAAAACAATTTAAGCTCGAAGTTCAGGTTAAACTTGAGTCTCCTGAGGGACTCGTACTTCACAGTCTAACACAAGTTTCACAGACGATGAAAACCCACTTTCGAGGAGTCAATTACTAATAGTTCATTTCATTATAAGTGTTTGTAGTCAATGTTTTATTATACCTATTATTTATATTGTATTCCCTACGTTTAAAGTTATTCAAGACAAGACTTTTCTTGTTCATTTTATATTACAATAAATACTGCTAAAAAATTCATTTAACTACTCTTTCATAAATCTCCCCTTGTGTTTGAAGAGTTTTCAGTCATCAATTCATGCTGTTCTGCTACTTCTTTCTTAGTACTTTCTTTCCCCTTTTGTTCTTAAACTTAATTTTTAATTCTATTGTCAGCTTTAATTAATTTTTTTTTAATTTTTTTATTTGAACTTGCATAAAAAAGAAGACTGAGTTTGGAAAAAGGCTTAATCTTGACCTTGTGATTCTATCCAAATTCTGAAAATATGGTTTCACATATAATACTATTGCTTTTCAGTGGGAGGAGCAGTGTAGTGGTTAAGTTCCTGACTTGGACGCAAATGGTCGTGGGTTCGAATCCTTCTCCCGCATCCTGTTATACCCAAAAATTAAGGGTGAAAAACGGGATTAAAACCACCACCAAATAATACTATTGCTTTTCTGGAGCTGCCAAAATATTCCAAATCCTAACAAATTTTTAAAGCGGGATTTGTAGTTCAAGCTGACCATAATTCAAAGTAAAAAAGTTGCCAGACGTATGTTTTTAATCCGCCCTTTAAAAATGATAAAAAAAATTAAGTCTTATACACAGGGTGTCCTGCAGTTCGTTGAAAAACTTACGCAAAAACGATGAAAAGTATTCTTTCTTTTTTTAAAGCTCGAAGGTTCATTAATTTCTTCACTCTTATAGTTTTTGTTTTGATAAGGGTTTGTTAAGAACTTTGAATGTCCCTCAGAATTTTTCTTGAGAAATAAACCTGGTGATCCCGGATGCTTTACCGGATTTGACTCCATTAGACTAGTGTGTACAGTAATATCAACGACGGTTAGAGGAGAAAAACAGTACACAGTGTCAAGAAAAGAAAGTTGTGACTCCTTTCTTGGGTCTTTTTCAGCCTGCATTTTATTATTAGCCCTTACAAATCTTAATTGTGCACACTAATCGGTCAAATGTTTATTTACAAGTCGTTGGCACCAAAAGTAACAGATAATTTCCGGTTGAGACAGTCCGATTGAATCTGAATTGAAATTATTTCAAAATCAAACAAATCTGCA
This sequence comes from Columbicola columbae, assembly GCA_016920875.1. Lineage (NCBI taxonomy): Eukaryota > Metazoa > Arthropoda > Insecta > Psocodea > Philopteridae > Columbicola > Columbicola columbae. The sequence goes on along the minus strand of JADMLL010000004.1, from coordinate 16,136,917 downwards.
AATGTATGGAAAGCAGCTCGACTTAGAGAAATTTTTATTCTTGAAAATGCTGAAGTCTATAGTTTATCACATACACATTCATTTTTCTTTTTTTATTTCACACTAATTTTAAATTTCGGTACTAGTAGAACTTATAAAAAATCTAAAATGACTAATATAAACTTTTAGAGCAGGGCTTCTTAAACTTTTTTCATTCACGACCCCAATTTATGATTACTAGTTTCCTGGCGACCCCATATAAATATAAAAGAAAGATAAATGAATATTTTTTGGTGATTTATTAATTAGGTAACAATATACATATACATATTAAAATCTATAGTTACAGAATTCGTTTAGAAACATACAAAAATCTAAAATTAAAACTACACAAAAAGTTGTAAAATCGTATTTATTAGTGTTACACAAATTGCATGCCCTATTTTTCATCAAAATTGCACTTTTTGAATGCATTCGTTGAATGGCCTTTGATATTTAACGCCTTATTAGCGATTGTGGGAAATTCAGTTCTAGTTCCGATCCAGAATTCAGTCAAAAGCTTTTTTTGGAAATTTTAGTTTTAAGTTTGAATCACTCGAAAGGTTTTTGTAAGCTTTGTTTGTGTGTGTAAGTGTGAGTCCGCACAAATACGCATCTAGATGGTATAAAATTATGGTATTTAAATATTTGAAATTAAAATCTCTCGCGACCCCAGAATGCTTGTTACACGACCCCATTTGGGGTCGCGACCCATAGTTTAAGAAGCCCTGTTTTAGAGAATAAGTTTTTACCATTAGAAAGAAGTGTATTGTGCAGTTGGAAAAAAAACTTATCAGTCTTTCGTTTTCCTAATAATCGCATACGACCCAAAACAGGAATTAGTGTTTTCAGTGGTGATGATAAATTAAAAATTTATAGGGGGTTACTGCGTCATTCAACTTTTCGATCATTTTTGTAATTCTCATTTTGAAAATTAATAAACTAACTAAGGAGTTATAAATAAGATAACTAAAAAGACATTTCTTGTCTTTACAACTTATTATATGGGTTTTCTTAATTAATAAAATTTCAGGTACAATTTCTACATATTGACTGATATTTTTCCTCCTTAACTGTTTAAAACAAACAATGTAAGTGATTTTATTCTTCAGTGAAGTTTATATCTTCTTAACGTGATTCTTCAGTGAATTCCTTAATTTTTTATTGGCTGGTTATAATGTTTGCCATATTTATTGAATTGAATTGAATCCCCATTTTACGTTTATAACTGACTAAGGCAGGGGTCGACAACATACAGGTCTTTGCAACTTTTTTGTGCGGCCCGCCCAAGCGAGCCAGAGCGGGTATTAGAATTGTATTTTCTTTTTTCCCCTTTTATGATTTGTAAAATGTTTGCTCCTGATATTATTGTTATTGTAGCACGTCAATAAAAAATAAATGTTTTCTATTTCATTTTTAATAATATCTATACTTGTACACGATATAATACAGTATTTAAGTTACATTTACATGTGCGACCCGCATGAAAAATTTTATTTTGAAAAGTTTGCCAACCTCTGGACTAAGGCATAAGATTTGGGTTTACAACCTATTACAACTTTAAACACTAATTCTCTTTCATTTTGTCTCACACCCAAGTTCAAAAATGCTTAAAAAAAATGTCTTCACAAAATTTTTAGATTTCTTTTAAAAATGTCCTTTTTTTTCCCTTTGCTTACTTTAAAGTCAGATGAATAAGCTAACTTTTTAAAGTTCATATTTGAAATGTCCAATAAAAAATTTTTCAGAATTATTCTGAATTTACAAGTCGACCAGTATTGAATTAATGCGAATGTCAATTAATACTGCCAAGAACAGGTTCGTGATGAAAAAAAAACTGAATCCAAAAGCTCAAAGTATTTATAATGGAATTTTATTATCAACCAAATACTAATATTAAGTAAAAACATTAAACAAAGGTTCCAGTGTAATCGTTATTATTAAGGAATTTTAGATTTTGATTAGGTGTAGTATTAATATAAACTGAGAAGGTTTATTGTTAGTCGCAACTAGTCAGCAAATTCTTTTATGTGGGTATATTTATGAAATGGTTTAATTTGATCAATTTCAAATTATCTAACCATTTTTTTTCAATAAAATCGAGAAACTAAGTTTTTCCCCTTTTAAAGGGGAATGTCAAAAATTTTCAACTTTTATGTTGTTTTAAAAGAATTCGTTTGCGTAAAGTATTTCCACTGGGAGTGCACAACAGTTGTTTCAGTTCCCACCTAGTCAGTTATCAATAAAACTGTAGAAATAAATCGATGGCTAAAATGTTTTTCATTGAAGGCTTCACCAGAAAGGGTTTGTACTCTATAGCAAAATACGGAATATAGCGAGAATAGTTGGTAAAAGACAGACTTCACATAATCTCTACACTCATTTGAAGGTAATACTAACGAGTCAAGTCAAGACATATTTTTAGTCGTGACAGACCATAATTAGAAGCTTTTTAACCACCCAAAAAAATTCTAATAAATTATTTTACCAAAAAAATTGTTTACTACTAGTAAAAATTGGCATTTAATAAAGAATACAATTGGTTTCGTTGCTATTTTGGCTAAAATACACTTAGAACACTTTCTACTCATTCTTGATAAACTCCGCCGATAATGGCTGTTAGGCGTTTTAGTCGCTTCAAGTTTCGCCGGGCACGCGTATGAAATTCCATCAATCGCAAACACCAACGCTTCAATTTTGAGCACAATATTTCTATTTCAATTCATTTCGTACCTCTAGGCTGTGTACAAGCGGTTCTTCTATTAATCAATAAGGAAATCAATAAATGACACAACGCTCTAAATGAAACTTATTGTCGAATATACAAAGGAAGTTTTGGAAAATGTTGCGTATTTGCCCAATTTATTATGCTCACCTGAGTTATTTGCCACCCTGAAAAGATTACTCTACCATGATATTGTTATTCAAATATTAATTCAGCTAATGCGATTTGCAGTTCATAGCAAGAAAAAGAACCTTTATTTGGCGAACATAAACCATTAACAGACCGTTCAGCTCGCGGGTTTATGATCTAGACCATCTTTTCCCTTTGTTTAACTCAATTACCTTCGACTGCCTTCACAATTGGGAATTTAAAGAAATCTAATATTGGCAAAATTTAATAATTAAATCGTGAAGGTTTTCCTTCTACAAAAAAAAATTGGACGACCACAGATCTTTTGCTTTTCTTTTTTTCCATTTATGTATTTTTGAGGCTAGCCATTCTTAATTGTATATTTTTTAATTCGTATTCCCCGTCAAAACGACTACCTTCCACTGAAAAAGTGACTCTAATCTTTTAGCATCACAAGAAAGTTAGGGGTTTGTTTGAAAAACAGACCAATATCCAAGCTCCAGGAGCTGACTGAGGAAAAGGCAGGAGGTAAATAGAGATGAGGAGAAAGATAAAGAGTAGGATGGGGAAGGTGAGGAAAGAGAATAGTAATAACTGTAATAATAATAGCAATGATATTGGTAATAACCGCGAACTCAATCGTACCTAACGTCAATTATAATACAATTAAGAGAAATATCCATTTGAGAAAAATTGGGTAATCTGATGAGATGACAGTTTTGTTCTGGGTTTAAAAATTTTTTTTTCACTTTAATGGTGTGGAATAAATGTAAATTAAACATGTGAATAATGGACACTCTGTGTGTTCTAATTTTATGATCATCGGTTTTTTAGAATTTTAGGGTTATTCCACTGATTTGTTTTCTGTAAGAGGGAAGGGACTGACTGAAATTTTAACAGCATTTTTTTCTAATTAGGTATTTAAACAATTAAGTTAACGGATTTAATCTTAACCTATTTTCCAGAAACGAATGGATTGAACTATTACAAAAGTTGACAGAAGCAAAAGCCATGAGTTTAGACAATGTCATCTTGTACTTTACCGAAATATTTGTCAGTAAGTTTTATAAAAAATTTTCAGTCATGAGCCATAAATTAAAAATGAATCGTCACTGTCATGACTTAAACGAAAAAAAAGAAAAAAAATTAAAAATTGGTTTAATACCTGATTTATCATATTTCTATAAAATTTTACAAATAATTTTGTTCGAAATTTCCAACGAAAAAAACCCCTGACGATTCAGGAATGATTCTTCCTGTGGCGGTCGCTGGTGATGAAATGAGGAAGTATGTCAATGGACAACTCCTCTGCCTTAAGATCATCCCTGTGGTGATTGAAGTGTGGTAAGGTTAAAATAAGGAGACCACTGATTCCTGGATTCGGAATCGTTTATTAAACGAATTGGAGCAGTATTCATACCCCAAAAGGAGTTGAGAAACCGTTATACAATGAATGGCCCATCCGGGCGGTTCATTAAAACAATGAAACATTTGCGTACCATACCTGAACCTTTGTCGGGATGGGTCATTTTACAATTCATGAATATTTACAGGTATAAGATGTGATTCATTTGGTCTGCCCTTTGTGTCACTTTCCTTTTCTTTTTGAGCCTCTTGGCCTTGAGCCGAATGAATCACTTTACATGGAATGAAATAAAATTTACATTTCTTGGCCGCAAATCTGAACAAATATAATATTAAATCAACCCGCAAAGACTTTTTTGATCTCCACCCGCAGGTTTAAAAATTACTATAAAGTTACTTATTTAAATTTAGTAGTAATCCCAGAGTTTTATCCAGCCTGATACTAACGTAATTATTTTATTGAAAAATTGGTAAGCTTTATTCCATGTTAAATCAGAAATCAATTAGTAACTCTTCAAGCTTGTACAAGTGAATTCGTGTGACTTCAAACGCTTTTATTTTAGATTATTAATATTCTGCTTAGTGAATTATTTATGCATTAAAATCATGAAGCGTTTTCAGTTATAATTATAATAAACCCATGAATTCAAAGAGGACAAATCATCTCTTTTGAAGAAGGCTAAATAATTCATAAACAGTGGCAATGAAACAGCGCCTCTTTTGGAATAGCAGGAGTGTCTGGATTACTTCCATAATCTTTTGTACATGATGATGCGGAAAGGGCAAAACAATGACACAAACCTACACGGTAATTACTTTTTTTTAATTACCTCCCCAAATTTCTCCTTTTCTAACTGAAGTTTTTAACAGATAGGCTTTTGATAATCTAATAAATGTTTGGCCCGAATGTTAAAGACTTCTTGTTGAACGATTAAGCGAAATAAATCGTTACATAAAGTATATTCTATTTTGATATGATATAGCTTACTATGGTCTTTGTAAATCTGCCTTTAAATTATATTCAACGTTACAAAAACACATCAACAGGTAAAAAAAAAAGCTTAAATAAATTATGCTACTTTTCTGTCTGAAACATTCGATTGTATTTCTTACTAAGACTTTATCATTTTTGAATACTTCCTTAAAATCTCTTAAATGAACAAAAAATTTTTAAAAGGTGCTCCGCCAAGCCAACAAAAAAATGTCTAAATGTGACCAAAGAATGATTCAGCTTCAGATAAATTTACCCTTAGATTTTCACTCTTTCATGATTAGATTTCTTAATAGAAGATTTATTTATATTTTAAATTTGTCACCATTAATGTTAACGACAATTATTGAATGAAAAATTTCCAAGTTAAAGGAATAAAATGTTACCATTTCATCGAACCATTAAAATTTGCGAGAACGCAATGTGGACCGTAGTGACAGCAGTACAGAGAAGAAGTGGTAATGGAAAAGTGAAAAGAGTATAAGAGACGTGGTGACTGTTATTTTAATTAACCGAAACAAATAAAGGTTTGCCGTCTAAATTTTTTAAATATTCGGCCATTACAGAAAGTTAAAATAATTTACCAGTGCCACCCTTTTTATGAGAAAAAACACATAAAATCACACATAATTAAAAGGGTAAGTTCTGCGGCCATTTCTTAATATTTAACAAGCAAACGTCATTTGGCAAAACTCCAACAATAATGCTAACAAAGATTTTTATTTGCTAGAGAACAGAGCACAGTGCTAATCGTGCTAAAGCTCCTACGGCCTCTGACGGTGTAACGACTTTAGAAAGTTATGGCATTGCTATAGTCAAATTTTAATGACAGGACAAAAAAAATTGTTTTTAAGGCGACCCAAAAGGGTTAAAATAATATTTTAGAATCTTGGGAAGGTAAAATCAATAAACTTACGAAACGAAAGTCAACGTAAAAATAGAAACATTAACTTACTTTTTTAAACTAAAGTTTTAGTTTTCCCGAGACCTTAATAAATTTGACTTGAGACATTTGAAATAAAACTCCAGTAAATTTTTTGTCCATATTAAAAACAATGGGAAAACATATTTTTCTAGTAATTTATCTGTAAAATTAATTTGACAATATTTTAAAATATCGTCTAAAAAATCGTTTTGAATCATAGATACGAAAATCCTATAGGTCTATTTGTAAATACCTTGTTCCTGAAATTTATTTTGAAAATAAAAAATTAAAAAGTTCATTTTAGAACGTCTACGTTGATGACTCAAAAATTCATTAAGACGCAAATGTGAAAGTTAAAAAATTTATTTTGCTCATCAAGGTTGATGCCAACGAAAATATTCACAATTTGTAAAAGAACATGTTGCATTCGACACAAATCAGCTTTAAAACCAAATGATTTGTCACAAAATTATCCAATAAGAGACAATTGAATAACTGAATGACCACGCAAAGTAACATGTGGAGGTAAAAAATGAAAAAAAAACAAAAACAAAAACAAAATGCAACTCAGAGAGCAGTCTTTAATAAATATAGGTCGGAATATAACTGTTATTTTCAAGAAGATAAGTAATTAACAGATTGTTTGGAAAATTCTTAGTTATGTGAAACTTTTTCATGTAAGGGTTATCACTTATACAAAAACCAGGGTTTAGAAAATTAAAACATTGATTTATATAAATATATACTATATTATTTTAATATATATATGAAAATTATATAGTATATATACTCAATTTCCCGAACAAAGAGCGCGTTCAGAGTTTTTCTTTTAGTTGTAGAAAATTTTTCTGCTTCCGTCAAATGTATTTAAAAAATTCAAAGATAAGCTTAGAGTTGAAGAAAAATTACATCAATTTTTTTGGTGGAAATTAATTAAGAAAAAAGGAAGTGGTTTTTATTGTTTTTCTCGTGAAGAACCGGTATAAGTTTCGAAAGGGAATTTCTTTTTCTGTCTATTCAAACAAATTCTGTTTCAAAACCATTTCCGTCTAAATAATTTGATTTACTATACAAAAACACTTTTAAAAATATGCAATTTTTTTATTCATTACATGATGAATCAAAGGCGTCTGGGGGAGATGTATTAATACTCAATAAGTGAGTTTTCAAAGTAAAAAATTAAAAGTTTCAGTGAGGTTTCGGTGCTCACATTTTTTTCGTTATTATTATTACTTTTTTATTTTCCAATTCAATTGATTCGCACCGCTGTTGCATTTTTAGGAGTACACTTGAACCTAAAGGTAAGGTTTCGTACCTTTCAGTTTTCTTGAATTCAAAGGACCGATTCGGAAATGTACTCGAAGTTTTGCCAGCAATTTGTCATAACTTGATTTAAGTCAAAATAAAAATTTTCGATTAAGTTAAAACGAAAGAAAATAAGTTAAAGAAACGCGTCGAACTCGCGACAATCGCATCGCGTCACTAAACGAAGATCCAACTGCTTGCTTGGTGCTTTGGGTTGATTTCGCCTGCGCGTTCACCGCAAGCGGACTCGACTTCGACCGTCTCAAATGTACGATGCTTGATCCTCACGTCCATCAATACGAACTTCATCGCTCACTCTCATAGCTCTTTCATATCATAAATACTCTGTTCAGCGTTGATCCATTCTTTAAAGAATGGATCTCAACATAACATGACCCAAGGAAGACATCTCTAAGCCTTTATTTTCACACTCGAGATATACCTTGAAATTCACAACTCTAGCAAACAATTTATTTGAAAATTGAATAACAACCGTTTTCGTTCTTTTTTTTTAATAAATTTTTTGAGCTTAGAACGTTAGCTATCCTTTCATTACCTCATTCACTATTTAATTAGGTCAAAAGGTCAATTTCTTTTAGCACACAAGATCACCTTTGTCTTGTTTATGGATGGTTTTAGAACAGTTACGGTTGTTAGACAGAACCTATTCAACGGGGGGATAGCATAACGTGGGTTTTAATCAGTTGTGCACAAGAAAATCAATCAAAACCAAAGGAGAAGAAGGGAGCAATAATAATGTTCCATGACAACTTAATTATTAATCAGTGAGTAAATTGTGAAAACAGTGCGAGTACTATAAAACTGCCCACTCTTTACTTATGCAATGAGTCAGTAAAAAAGTATGTTATCTTGGCGAAGTTCGTACCAGTCGAAAGTAATTTACTAAAAATCGCTCCGTGATCCGTGCACTGGCAATTTTTCACCTCGATAAGTGCATCGCCACGAAATATTATGCTATAATTTTTAGTTTTCTTTCAGCTCTTTACTCCTGATTGCATATAGTTATTCATATTTATGATAGGTAGTAAAATAAGAGCATTCTTAAAACGCAAATAAAGCTTAAAATCGTTTTCAAACATTTGGGTAGTCTTGTTACTTGTTACAATAGAATTGTATGCTTTACTACTCGACTTTCAGACATTCATCACAGTTTAATAATTAGTAAAATGTAAAATCTGAAATGAGTAATAAAACATTGACAACAGAAAATTCAGCAATTATTATCAATCAGGTAACTGACAGTGTGAACAATGACAATGTTTTGTTGAGAGTTAGGTAAGGTATTCTTAGACTTATTTTATTTTTCCGAAATAATAACATATTGAACAATTTCCATTTATATATTATATACATAATAGTAATGCTTATTTTGTAGGATAATCAATAAGCATTTTTTACACTTATTGAAACGTACGTGGAAAAGAGGCATCCCAGCCTCTCCTTGCCATGAGGCCGTGTTAATCTGTTAACTTGCTAATGAGTTTGACTCTCAGTTATGAACCCTGTTTGATCATCCTCTCCCGTTCTAACTTGATAGTAATTTATTTAACAATTATTTGGCAAAACAAGGCATTTGTTTTTCTTAAAACGATGAATTCCAAAGCAAACACGTCAGTCTGCTGTTGAATGCTTTTGACGTCCTTCCACATGACCAACGTGATACCTTGACGGGCTTCAACATGTTTTCATTGCATGCAAAAAACAATTATTTACTTAAGAGTTTCAGTTCTAGTTAAAATTGTAAAAATCCGATGGTAGCCATTTACAAGGGCAATTGTAGCTTGCAAAATGCAAGATTAATGTAAAAAGCAAATTCGAGGCAACTACGTCTGTAAGCATTTTTCGGTGAATACCTGAAACTCTGAAAAGACGTTTCAAATAAAATCCATTTATGTAGTTTTTTTGTGTTTTAATATTAATTCTCCCCTCCTTTCAATGCTTTTTTGTTTTAATGGCCTCTGCCTCATATTAACATTATAAGTAAACATTGAAAAATTTAATCGGACTTTACTTCTAAAAATAATTATTATAGTAAACAAGCTGTATTATTGTGATCAACAACCAGCGCACTTTTTGTTAATTGAAAATCTTCTTTTACCTTTGTTTTATCGATTTAATTGCTTTTTTAAAAAGACTTTGACGATCCCATTCCGACGAATTATGACAATTAAAAATTTTTAGTTATTTTTATTTTGATTTGTTATTTCACTTTTTACGAAAAAACCTAATTTTTGAACACAAAATAATCAAGACATCAGCCTTTTTGGCTACATATCTAAGGCTCGGAGATTTGACTCTCGTCCAAGTGATTTGCCTGTACCACTTTCCCTTGGCTATTTTTTACACATTACTCTTGTTTTTTGTTTTCAAAATATTCATCGTGTACAATCCAAGGGAAATTCTTCATAGTTTTAGAAGCGCGAGACATTTTTTTAAAGTTTTTGATGTCATTTGTCACAGTAAAAACTTAATTAAAACTTCAGGAATAAAGCAAATGAAAGCTCGAGATTAAAAAATTCTCAAAACAAAAAAGTGTTATAACAATAATTCAAGTTTGTTGTAAGTGAAACAGTAAATATACAACTGTTCTAGCGTAATTATCCAACGACTAAATAATGTCAAATATTTAGCGACTCCTAAAATGTATGAAAAAGCGGGTATTTTTGTATCTGGCAAAAAAAGATAAACTGGGGCCTGGTGGCAGATAGGTGGCAGCACTAGACGGCCAGTCCCAATCCAAAGTCGTGGTTCTATCCCAGAAATTATCCAGTCTGTTTTTCCTGCTCCCTACATTACCTTTATTATTTCCTTAAACTTTTGCACCGTTATCCTGCCCAAAACCTCCCTCCAAGGCTCATAACCTTGACAGTATTTCTGGTCGGTAAATACAGGGAATTAAAAAAACAACTGGATGATCACTGACCCCTCAAGACAAGATTTCTTTTAACCAAAATACGACAACATGAAGGAAAAATTAAGGAAAACTACCTCAGGAGGTAACCATTTCTGCACCGCTCCATCAAACTCCAAAAAAAAGGGACCTTCAACGCTAACTCTCTTCGGCAAGAACATGCCCAGAAAATGAGAGACCATATCACAACACGAGGAAAATGATTGAATTTAACATGGTTCGAAAATAGCCTGATCAAAAAAAATAGATAAAAGTCAAAAAAACTAGGTCAATATATACACAGCAAAAATCTACTCAGAAAGCTTTAAATGAGACTGGAAAGTCCCTAATAGTGTTCGTTACCGTTTATTTACTTTCTAATTAAAAATATATTTGACAGAATACGCCTTAGGAAATGTTAATCCAAAGCAATTAAAGAGTAAATCTCGTCAATTACATTAATCTGTGAAATTAATTAAATACCAGTTAATTTCTTCTTCTTACCACGCTCAGTCGAGTTGGTTGACTTTTTTATAATGCACTATTAGAGACAAAACCTTTTGAACCCAAAAAGTGAATAATTATTATTATTAGGTTATTCGTTATATTCATTACACTTGATGAATTTGAATTTGTTCATTCACCAGTACACTGCCTCCCTGACCATCGTGAGGTATGGTTCTTTAAATATTAAAAATTCAGACTAAAAACCTTAAACTGAAACACTAATTTTATTTTTCAGTTACGTCATTAAACTCCATTAAAAACAAATTTAAAAGCTAGTGAGTCCAAATTACAAGAAACGATTTGCAAATTTTAAAAAGTAAGAAAAGCAATGGCATCAAATTTATGGCAAGGATGTATAGTCCAAAACTTAGAACTACAAACAAAAATGTTTTCAGTTTTTCTGACTAATTATCTGATTAGTATCCTGAGTTTTTTTCCCAAACATGTGTAAAAAAATTTTGTTGTACAATTTATTATCAGGTGAAAATTAGATATTTATTAATTGGGCAGAAAATTTTGGTTGTATGAGAAGCAAATGATTGACATTTGAATAGATATTAGTCAGATTATGAAAGGATGAATAAGTAGGTTGGCAAATCATTCGTAAATAATGTAAACGTTCAACAGTAAACTTAATGTTGCCTGAAAGCGCTTCCCGTTCAAGATAACATAACCTAAGAACGTATACTAGATCCACTTCAGCCTCCTAAAGCGAATTCTAATGTATCAAATTGATTTCAGACAGATGTGTAGTAACATTAATAAGATTATATTATTTAAGAGGCTAATACTTTTTTAAAGAAAAATCATTTTCCATGGCTCAAAGACAGAGTTCAAGGGTAAAATATGAGAAGAAGAAATGGCAACTACCCAACACATATTGAATAAATTCAAAAGGAAATAAAGTTCTCTTGAGGTGAGGGTTTAAAAGAACAATAAGAAAAAATTACCTTTGTCGCTGTACCTATGAAAAAATTAAATTTTTTTTAAAAAGCCTACGTCTACCTAGGTAGTAGATCAGACGTTTTCTCTTATTATTAATTAATTAATAAAGAGAAATATTTCTAAATGTCTCTTTTTAAGCTGTCGGAACCAGGTTGTGTCGTTGTAGATGAACGAATGATGGACAACACTAATTCCGAACGTATATGTATTTTGATATATAAAATGTTACTACAACTATTATTTAGAATCAGAAGGAAAAATGCAAGGATCCTGATGATGCGGAGCTCCGGGACTGAATAAATTTAGCTTCGGTTGTCGGCTGCTTCATTTCACTGTACCCATTCCGGAATCAGGAATGTGGAGAACTCCACAAAGCAAAGTGAAGTTAGAAGTAGGATTTTCACTTGTAAAAAAAGTACCCATTATACTATTTAAAGTACCCTTAGAATTTGTCTCCAAAACTAGAAATTGGATTTCTTCTCTTTTTCTTGTTCTCGAACGAATCAATGCACTATTTCCGACAATGTATTACAAACTTTGAGACGCACTTTAAAGTTTTAAATATAGAAAGCTAGGTTTTAAAATGACCTTTTACTGAGTAGAAAGCTGATGAGTGATTGACTTTCTATTTTTTTCTAAGAGACAATAATTAAAGAGAAAATTTGAATTTGTGCCATTTCTTTCGATTCGAAAACCACGTTACAGCAAAAAATAAATTTGGATAACATTCTGAAAATAAGTTAGCATTCCAAAAGTAAAATTAAAATCATATGTAATCACGTCACAACTGTCCATCAGAAACTTCACTTTGAGACATTTATAAATAATTTTCTTTATTATTTTTACCATCTTATTTATTTTAATTATTTTTTAGGGTTTTGAAATTGTTTTGTCTTTTTCAACTTAACTATCGTGCATTTTCTTTGACCTCCCATTTTCAAAACTCTTAGCCAGCAAATTAAGAATAAAATGGAAGATATACTTGTATATATGCTTGCACGTATACTATATACACTACTTATGTGTTAAAGCCCAAGAATTTGGATATTTCAAGACACTCATGCTTTCATAACTGAGTTTGACCCAAAATGATATTAATATTAATGGCATCCAGAATCTAAGGCTCCGCCAAGAAAAGAAAAAAATATTTTAAATAAGTTAACAAATTGAAGTAACTTACATACCGAAACAGACCATTATCATTTATTATAATTGTGACCAAAAGTTGTTGAAAAATTTATATAAAATTATAATTTACTTTATTTATAAGCTATAGGGACCATTTTAAACAATAAATTAGTTTATTAAAATGTACTATACAAAATAAAAATATTTTTTTCTAAGTCGAAACACATTGTTTATTCAGCCCAATTTAGCTTTTGAGTTTGACATTCCTGATTTACATGTTAGTGAGGGCATTATATTGTGTATTACTTTTTGAGTTGACACGGCAATTTCTCATGTCTGACTTCTTAACTTCTTTAACGTCATTAAAGATGCCTAAATATAAATCAGCCGAGTTATGCTGGATGAAAAGATTCAGGCTTCAATATAAAATGCAACAAAATAGTCATACAAACATACTAATAGTGGCCACAAATGTCTGAAAATGTATGTACACATTTCTTCCATGAATTTTAAGCAGCTATAAGCTGGGTCTTTCTATGTGTCAAACTCACCAAGGAATCGAACAAGAAATTAAATTGAAGTACATTAAATAAATTTTTACGGAAAACAAAAGTCGGTTGAAAATCATGGTTGAAACACCCTAATAATTATAGTCGAGATTTTTATGGAGACAGTTATAGTAGTTGTGTTGTGTGTCGTGCGTGGCACCGCGACTTTTCTCGAAAAATGAATTCTTCGTCAACTTATTTCACAAAATTGTTTTATTGAATTAAAATACAAATTCACGATTCTAGTTGCGTAGATGCTTTTCGGAAAGACGTGTAGTGTTCCACCAAAAAAATCACAATTAACTTGATACTAACTTGAGTCTCTGAAATTGAATTGTCCGTGGAATTCAATTGTTCGAATTCAATTGTTGTCGAATTGAATTGTCCTTAAATGATTTCGGGGGTTGTATTTATATCCCGTGGATACGTGACAGAACCAATGAATAGGAATGAATTGGAATGAATAAGAATAATCTTTATCAATGACTGGACTTTGCCATTACAAAGGTTTGTTTGAATTTCCTTATGGTTCTATCACTGAACCTATCATATCTTGAATATGCTTGTTTGGACAACAACCCCTATCAATGGGGTGGACGGATCTTTACATTTGAAATCATTCTTGATTTCCTTGAATCAACCATTGATTCGTTTAAATGAATTTAATTGATTCAACATATCAAGGGTATGTTGACGATCAATGGTCAAATTACGGTCCTTTAAGAGTTTCAAAGAATGTCGGCATATTCCGATTATGATAGATATATTTACAAAATTCTGTTGGAACACAACAGTTGGACCCCTACATAACATTTCTGAACCCGAAGTCTATAATGAGCTCGAGTAACAGGACCTAAGGGCCTAATTGACGTCCACTGCCATGCCTCAAGCTCACCTCGCCTTCTGAGTCCCCTCCCGCCAACTTCTGTCCAGATTAGCATTAGAAACTTTTAATCTTCCCTTTGTTTTAGTTCCTAATCCCTTTCCTTCTTCGTTGGATTTTTCTCTATTCTTCTCGTTCTTGTGCATGATTCTTTTCCGTAGCTAGGTTTACATTTCGTTCTCTCCCTCTCAGTTTCTATTTAGCTCTAGGCTGACGACGTGAACAGGAATTGAAGTTGACGAACATTGATTGTTAGCTTGTAGTAGATATGCCATTATTACTGTTAAAGCCGTCGTTAGATCCGCCTCGAAACATTTTTATTGTAGTCAAAACATACCCGTTGTGTTTTGGTTATGTGATTGTCATTTTGTTTTTGTTGCAATTGCTATTGCTAGGCTTATTCATTCAATATCAATAGTAAGATTTCGTAGCAAGACTCATTGGGTAAAATGAACACGTAGACAGATTCGAGCGGGAGTTTAAGGTTGCGAATGGATGAGTGACGAGTTAAGAAATAAGTTAAATTTTTAAAAGCTGTTAAGCCCACTTAGCCCAGTATTTATTAGTGCGTTTAATTTGAAGCATTATAGACAATTGTTGGAAAATCATAGCCAGCTCTCTGAAAATCTATGCTTTCTTTCTCACGCAAAATTGTGATTTTCAGTATTATTTGTGCTTGTTCTTAAAATCTACTATAATAAGCCTTTTCATACTGACTGCACTGACTTGTCTGATTTAACATTTCTACAGATCAATTCCTCACTAGTTGATCTTTGATGAATATAGTTGGTTTGATAATTAAATAGCAGATTTCGATACGATAGATATATTTTAACTTTTTGATACGAGTAGATACGATAAATAAGTAAAATAAAGGATAGCTTGATAGCGTCGAGATTGAATTCGCTGTTACTTTCTTGATGGTTTTTTTCATAACAATATTTTTTTCAAATTCTCAAAAAAGGAATTAAGAACGGTCAAATCCCGAACACTTACTCATCGGAAAAATTGAAGTTTGGATAGACGTGCCTTATGATCAGGTAAAGTTTTGAGGAAAGTGGACGAACTATACAAACCGAAGAAAGGTAGAAATGAAAGTTAGAACTTGAGAGTTTTTGGTGAAACGTTTTTCAACGTCAACTTTAGAAGTGCTCTCATGTCACGTTTCAATGATTCAACTGTTTAACTTCAATAATTGCTAGAGAACGGAAACTCAGCAAAACCCTTCGAGCAAAGGGTTAAAAGTAAATGTTAACCTACGTTTTAAGAAGCGTTCATAAATACTGCATAGGTCCTATATTTTTTTCCATCAGACTTCAAGTCTTTTTTTCATTAGAATTATTTAAGTCTGTTTCACGACAATAATGATAAATGTGTTATGCATGATTATCCTTTAAAGTGACAAATTAAATCATTAACAAATATGTTACACTTAGTCAAAAAATACAGAGGAAAAGATTTTTTTTCAATTTCTGTTTTTGTAATAAAAAGTGAAAAACAGAATTTCAAACAAACCCGACCACATGCAGACGAAAGAAACCTCGAAGACTCTAAATATATCTAAAAAAAAATATTTGCATATGTCAAAATCGGCGCCTTCCCGCTTCAAATTGTGGAAGAAAAACTGCGCACTTTAGCATTCTGTTAAAGAAAAATGTTGTTATTGATGGAAAAAATCACTCCTTACAAAAATTTTGCATTATATTTCATCAGAAAGTTTCACCCCTCCTTAAGAGGCAAGTTTCCATGGATGAACTTCAAGCCACCATTTCAAAAGATAAAAAGCTTGCATAAACCAAAAGGAAAAACTGATGCTCAGACTGAACGATAAAATTATTCTATTAATACAATTCGTAAATTAAATTGTTTCAACATTATTAATACTTTTTCACTTTCTGTTTGCCATTTCAAGTTTTTATGTTAAATAAAGTTTTTTCAACGTCGAGAACCTAAAACAAGTTTAAATGAAACTTAAAACCCCTGAGGTCGCAGATTCTGAAAGACAAATATAATATTTATCATACAAAATTGTACCCAGCTATGACCCAAAACATTGGCGAGAATAATAAATTCAAAGATTTTTCAATTACTCTCACTTCTAAGATTTTTTGTTTGGTGTGCAAGACTCACTGAAGCCTACGCTATTCTTGGATTTTGTACGGAGATAGAACGTTAAACACCGTTTTGTTTATTCCCAAACTTACAGAAGGTCGCTAGTTAATAATTTCAATAATTTATCATGACAATCGCCACTTTATTAAACAAACCAAAAATTTAAATCGTTGTATCAACTGAACTAGAAAATATCTTTTTGAAATCCCGTTATGTAGAAGTCGTGTTTCAAAGTTAAAAATCAACTTTTCTATAATTTTTTAGTCACTATTTATTTTCTTCAAAATTTTGGTTTTATCTTCTGCAGATCTTTATCATGCTGCCAGCTAAATTAAAGTATGGAAGAATCTTTCCAGCGCAAAAACACTTTTTCTTTTGCGCCATGAGAGAAAAAAGATTTAAAACAAATTTTTTGTTTGATTGGAAGTTTTAAAAATTTTGGATCACGTCGTGAATTATACGACAATAATAATTTAACGCAACACTCTTTTCATTTACAGCCTAAAATTTAAAAAAGTTCACTTATTCCTCGGTTTCTGTTGTACGAAGATACTTTTTGTCAAATTATGTTTCTAGTTTTCATTATCCTAAAGCGGTCAAGTTAATTTTAAATTATATTGGTGATAACTACCACTACTCAAGTTCACGATTTTCCAATCAAATTTCCAGGTTAAATTTTCCTCGAAATAGATAACTCCCGGAAGAAGCACGACCGACCAGCTCCTGACCCTGAAGCTCATCCTCGAGGGGTCCTGGGAGTACGCCCGACCAGTCTTTGCTTGTTTCATCGACTTGGAAAAGGCCGGGTCCCCTCGCGGGAGACTCTGGAAGGTCCTCCAGACATATGGCATCGGTGGTTCCCTCTTGAGGGCCATCGGGTGATTGTACGGGGGGATGCAGGAGCTGCGTTAGGGTACATGGCGTCACGTCGGAGCCTTTCGACGTGTCCGTTGGACTCCGCCAAGGGTGCATGCTGTCGCCTCTCCTTTTCATAATTTATATGGATTGGATGCTACAGTGCAGCCGAGGAAGTGAGAGTTTCAGATATGGGGACCTGGAGGTGGGACATCTTGCCTATGCAGATGATCTCGTCCTTCTGGGATCCACCCAGTCTGAACTGCAGCGGGCACTCGACGGTTTCGACGCCGAATGTGCCGAGGCCGGGGATGAGGATCAGCGTGACCAAGTCGGAGGTGATGGTGATCTAGAGGGAAGCCCGTTAAGTGCGACATCCGCCTTCGCGGAGCCGCGCTGGGCCAGGTGAAGTTCAAGTGCCTTGGGGTCTGGTTCACAAGTGATGGCAGGACAGACCCGGAGATCGCGTCGCGGATCGCCCAGGCTGGCGCAATGATGCAACAGTTGGGGCGGTCTGTAGTGAGGAGGGCTGGGCTGAGCACCCAGGCAAAGCTCAGCATCTTCCGCTCCGTGTATGTTCCTATCCTCACTTATGGTCATGAGGTGTGGGTGATGACCGAAAGGATCAGATCCCGGGTACAAGCGGCCGAAATGAGGTATCTCCGAGCGGTGGCTGGTGTGTCGAGGCTGGATAGGTGTCGTAACACAGCCATTCGCGAGGGGCTTCAGGTCGAGCCGCTTCTTCTCCGATCGAGATCCATCCTCCGATGGTTTGGGCACGTGCAGAGGCTCCCCCCAGAACGTCTGGTTCGTCGGGTTCTGTCGGAGTGCCCGGGAGGAAAGCGACCCCGTGGCCGTCCGCGGCAGGGGTGGCTCAGGGGGGTGAAGGCCTTAGCCGAATCCCGCCTGATAACCCCGGGTTCTCTGACGTCAATAGTGGAAGATCGTGCCAGCTGGAAGTCTTTGATTGCTTCCCTCACCCCGCGACCCTAACGGATAAGCGGGTCTATGAAAAGAAAAAAAGAAAGAAAGAATAGATAACGTTCGAAAAGCTCTAAAATGGATAAAAACCAATTTGAGTAATTGATAGAGATTAAAAATAGTTAATAATAAATTTTTTATTTTCTCTCCCATTTAACCGAATGGGGGAAGGGATATTTTTTGTAATTAATTAAAATATAATGCCGTACAATTTAATTTACTCATAGACTTTTTTAACAATAACAATCAGTAATTCTATTGTACATTTTCTTAAAAGGAACAAAACTTTGTTATCTATACGTAATCGATTTCTTTCAGGAGTTTCATTTTTGTTTTTATTTTTTCAAATGACTGACCTTTTATTTATAATAAAGGCTACTTTGTATTTTCTCCTTTTCTTTGTGTTCTTATTTATTACTTATTTATACTTTGTGTACTTTATTATTATTGTGTACATGTTATGTGTTCGGGTATGTGTAGCGTCAAAATAAGAATATTTTGTCGAATTCAGGCGATAAATCCAGTGTTGTAAACATCTCTCCGACAAGGTCACGAAAGCAATATATGTTTTCACGGAAGGTTCCTTTCTGAAAACCCGCCCAAACAAGGGTAGCTTTCACCAAGGCTGTAAATATCTAATTGACAAGGACGCGACGCAATAAATGTTTTCGAAGATTTCAACGCCGAAAGTCGGCGATCACTCAAGTTGTCAATATCACTATGGGCAAGGTCACAGAACAATAGGTCTTTAAGAGAAGGTTTCCACCGCAAAGAAAAGAGGAAAGCTTTCACCCGTGCCAATATAAAATACCCCCCTCCCTCCGAACTCGGTGGGTTAGTTAGTTGGAGTGCAGTCCTAGTCGGTTGGAGTTCGAAACATATTCGTGGTCGTTTTTAGGTCTTTAAAACCCTTCTAGAAACCATCATCTTCATAATTTGGTTAAACAGATTTATTATCGGTTGTAGCCGATAAAGTTTTGAGTTGATTCGTGTTTATATTCCATAGTTTATGGATGGACATTGCAAAGTTAAAAACTCTAGCTATGGCTATGTTTACTTTAAGTTTTAATTGGTGCAGCTGGCAGAGAACTCCTTATAATCGTTTTTACAGGTTTTGTGTATGTGTGCAAAAAAAGAATTTCTCATCTATGGCAATTCCTAGAAAGTTTATTTCATGCTTTTACTGTTTGTAGTGGGTATAAGTGTAGTGTTTTTGTTGGGTGTACATAGTGTAAGCCATTATATATTATGATTGTATTGATGTAAGGTCTATTGCTTCGTTTAATATATTTTATTATTATGTGTATTATTATTGTTGCATTACATTATGTGTATTATACTGTATACATTTTGTATATATATAGTATTATATTTGTGCATTTATATGTAGTATGTATTATACAGTGCTGGCCTGAAATTAGGACACCTGAGTTTTTTTTTACGATAACTTACGATGAAACAACTCAAAATTTTTGCAGACTCTGGCTGCTGACCAAAGACAGGTTTTACCATAAAAAAGTTAAAAATTATTGCACACAGCTATCGGAAAAGTGAAAATAGTCAAATAATGCATGTTTTCGCTTGGTCACAAAATTAGGACGTTTACAGTTTTCTGCGGGCACAAATGGCAGGTATAAATTAAAGCCTTATGTACTTATTGATTTAAAAAAAAAAATTAGTTGTAAGTTTATATTTGTGCACTGGGGGGAATGGAGAGGAAATCAGACTGACGGCTGTCGAAAAAGCAAAAACTGATATTCTTAGAACTCGTGGCCAAATTTTAACTCAGATTTCGAGTACTATAGGAAGATCTCAGCATGTTTTCAGAATTTATATTCATATCGGTGAGAATTATGGCTTGAGAACCTATAAAAAACGGAAAGAGTCCTTAACAGAGAGAAAAAAGGATGATTGTACGCAAAGTCAGCAACTCTAACACTTCCGCTGCTAAAATTAAACCTAAATTGGGTTTAGAGGTATCAAGGAGAACCATTTCAAGCGTAAGCCCTCCCTGACGAAAAAACATAAACTGGCAGGGCTGACATGGCCCAGCGAGAGGATGTTCTGGGCAGAGAATTGAGCGAGATTTGTCTTTAGTGTCTGGAATTCAGACGCCCCAGAGGATTTCCGCCACTACTGACATGATTGGAGAACGGAGCCAAAATTTTTCTCCAAACAACAATGTGGGGGTGGTTCAGTAATGATATGAACAGCACACTGGCTTTTATTGAGGATAAAATAAAGCCTGAGGACTATGCAGAGATACTTCAGAAGCACTTGGTTGGGACCGGCTTCAAACTGGTTGGAAGAAACTGGATTTGCCATCAGGACAACGCCCCGATCCACAATTTGCAATTCACAAAAGCGTGGCTTGTTGACAAAAAATTAATGTTTTGCCCTGGCCTGAACCTCATAGAAAATCTCTGGGATATTATGGTTAAGCGAGCGCACACTTAAGGCCGTTAGTTTTAAACCAAAGGGGAGCTCAAAAGAGTTATATAGGAGTGGGATAAAATAATCGTACCAGAACCTTAAAAATTGATTGAAAGTATGCCAGAACAAAATTTTAATGT
This sequence comes from Columbicola columbae, assembly GCA_016920875.1. Classification (NCBI taxonomy): domain Eukaryota; kingdom Metazoa; phylum Arthropoda; class Insecta; order Psocodea; family Philopteridae; genus Columbicola; species Columbicola columbae. The sequence continues at coordinate 16,116,016 of JADMLL010000004.1, read as the reverse complement.
TATTAGAAGTGGGGGCAGACAAAGTATTAAAATTTGTTTCAATTGTTTTTGAAATTAAAACAAAATAGAATTTTTTAAATATCCTAGTTTTGTGTCTAATGACAAAACCAACTTTTCCTTTAAATAAAAAAATTTTTTAATACAAAATGACGAGTAAGTACTCTAAAATGAAGGCTTTGGACAAATATATCCACAGTAAAAAGGTGAAGGATTTCTCTTCAGGATTCCTTCAGTAAGTAGATAATCGAAAATTTATAGATGTCCTAATTTCTTGACCAGCACTGTATGTATGTTCATGTATTACATTACATTTTGTATTATTATAATGTATTGATTATTATGTGTGCATTGCTATAATTTTTTTTATGTACTATTTTATTCGGTTTCTTGCTATTTGTGTGTAGGTTTTGAAGTGTTTGTGTCAAGTGTTTTTGATACGTATAAGTCGAAGAAGTATGGCGGCAATAGGCTTCCTGTCGGCATTCCTCATCTAGTCTGTCTGAAATCGCTACATTCATTTTTTACCCTCCTCCTCGTTTCTCTACTCTGCAAAAAATTTTCAAACTACTTCAAGGATGTTCCTTCTATCCTGCGTTAAAAGAAATTTTTATACTAGTATTTCGTGATCAAAACGTTTTTCGTAATCAATTCATTCAACAAAACTCACGTCACCCAGTACGTTCTTGAGGATGTTGGTTGGGTCCTCAAACGTACCGGGAGCTAGTAAAGTAAGCACTCGGGAAGAGCTGGAAACAAATTCCTTCTCAAAGTTGCACTTTATAGTGACAACAGAAAATAATAACTACATGTTGAGACTACTCAAACTAAACGACATTTCGCCCCTTTCCTCCTAAACAGCAAAGATCAAGAGCTTTTGCTGCTTATGAAAAAAAATGAAGTGTATGAAAATGCCTTATATTTACTTTTTTTAAATATTGATAACGCTCAATGTTTTGTGTCCCAAAAGCATAACTTGAATTAGAAAAATGTAAATTTTCTGTAGAACAAATAAGGAGAGTTCCTAAGCAAAACATAAGATGAGTTTTAAGATTATCACGGCTGTTAATATAGTATTAATATTAGCACATAACTATTGAAAGCATAAAAGATGCCTTTAGTTGCGAGAAAAGGCGAAATGTCTGTAAAATGTAAGAGAAAAATATCTTGTGTTTTCAAAAACTTGACGCGGTGTAAACGTTATAAACTTATATTAGGTAAAACGATATTGGTTGGTAACCATTTTCATTAATTTGAATTATCATCGATGAAAAAATTCAAACCTGATTTTCCAGACAATACATTATTGTTCTTCAAACTTGATCCTATGAATGAAGAAAGACTTTAAAAAATATCACTGTATTTGGAAGAGCTTTAGCAAGTTTTACCCTGATTAGGGGTCATAATTGTAATGGCCGATTGCCGCATTTTACCGCTTTCCTATATCGAGAGATCGATTTGTTCGAGCGAATCGACTCTTGAACAATTTTTACTCGAACGATTTCACACGATTTCAAAGAAGGCTTCGTAGTTCGGTCTGAGGAAATGAGTATTTTTTGCCCAAGAATTACTTTTAAAGTTACTTGAAATGGTTAGCATGCCTTTTTAAACTAATTGTTATCTTAAAATTAAGGCTACAATTAGAAACAAATTGTTTTGCGGGTTTTGTTTTTTATTTATTTGTATACAAGGATAAATGTTGTGTTACTAATGATGGCTCAATTATTTACTGAGCTGTAAGTCAAAATTAGACATATTCCCCTAAAGATGCCCCTAACCCCTGATAATGTTATCCAATCAGCTAAAAGAGGTAAAGGAAAAATCCTTGTAGTTTTAGAATTATGACGCACTTAAAAGGCTCTAGAAATGATAGTGCTAAATTCTTTATTAGTTTCTTAAAAACTAGAATGCCTTGATTAATTGTGTAAGTTTAATTTACATAGTTTTTCTTTAATTGTGACCACATAAACACACTTTTATTTACCCTTCATACCATTATTTATTGGTTTAATATTGTGAAATTTATGAAAAATTTTAAACAATAATTTTTGTATGTAGGTATTGGAAGTATGTGTTGACAATATTAAATCTGCTATCAGTGCTCTTAATGGTGGTGCCAAGAGGCTAGAACTTTGCAGCTCTTTAATGCTAGGAGGGCTTACTCCATCTCTTGGATTTTTTAAAACTGTAAAGAATTTGAGCTCTTCAAAGTGTAAAATTTTTGTCATGATAAGAACAAAGTCAGGAGAAGATTATATTTATGATAAACATGATTTGGATGTTATGATTGAAGATATTAAAATATTCAAACAGAATGGAGCTGATGGGTTTGTTTTTGGGTGTTTAAATGATAAGAAAGATGTTGATGAAAAAGCTTGTTTGATATTACTTGAAGCAGCCAGTGGCTCCCCATGTACTTTTCATCGTGCCTTTGATGTTGTTAATGATCCAGAACAGTCATTGAGGATTATTATTAATTTAGGATTTTCGAGGGTTTTAACCAGTGGTCAGAAAAAAACAGCATATTTGGGTAGACATTTAATTAAAAAATTGATTTCAATAGTAAAACAGTCAGACTCTGACCTTATAATTGTACCAGGAGGAGGAATTGACCCAAGCAATCTAAACAATATTTTAAAAACTACTGGGGCAAAAGAATATCATGGGTCTGCAAGAAAGAAAACGTTATTTGATCATGAACAAAATAGGGAATGGGTAACATCAGAGTCAGTGGTCAGAGAATTAATTGAAATTGGTAAAAACTACAGTGAGAAATCTTAACTTTGTAAGAAATTAAAAAAGTAACTTGCATATATTAATTGTAGCAATAAATAGTGAGTAAACAATTAAATTTATAAACTTGTATTTACATCAGATAATTTATATTAAAATGTGTTTTTATCAGATTTTGGATTTCAGAAAAAAATTATTCTGCAAAACTTTTATTTACACTGTTAAGAAGTCAGCTAAAAATAAAAATGTAACAATTATTAAGATAATATTTTTAGTTTAATGGGGCAGTGAAAAGGAGTAAGTGAAGAGATTCATCTTTCAAACATATATTTATATTCAATATGATTATTGTCCATGTGTAAATTAAATTTTGCTTCAAAATATGAATCATGTATCTATTTTCAAGGGATAAAATATGATTATATAATGGCACGTGAAAGTTGTAAAATCAATAAATATATAAGGCCAACAAAATTTAAGTCAACTGATTAATTAGCCTACTATTATAGGGGCTGATTGTGGTCTTATAACAGCACCAAAATTCGTCGCTATTTCTTAACGTTCGATTCAGACGCGAAATCGAAACCCTTTTTCTCCGATTTCATCGTGAATTTCGGACTTTTTTATAACATTATAAAGAATGTCCCATTTACTAGAGATTTTACAAGAAGAAAATCTAATTAGCACCCATGTTTAGTTATTGATATCAAAAACAAAATGAAGCGTGCATCAAAATTTCAGAAGTTTGGGCGTGTTAATACAAAAACATTAGGGGAGGTTGAGATTTATCTCAAACTTTTTTTTTTCACTTTCCACAAATAAATTTGTACGGACGTTACAATTATATTTTTGTCTTGGAAAGTAAAATTTTTCTTTTTGCTTTTATAGTCTTTCAAAATCCTTCCGGAACAATTGGATCGCCAAGCCCGTTTGTTAGTACTAGAAAATTTAGCAATCGGTCGCTAATTATATTACAAAAGCGACATATTTACATAAGCATAAAACCAGCCCTTTAATTGCAAATATGGCTTGTACTGGTGACATTCACAAGTGAAGTCATCTTTTACCTATAAAAGCCATGAATGCATTTCATATATTGTATCAATTACTTTGAAGTTGTTAATGTCACCAGCAAATTATCCCTTTTTTACTTCAGTTCATATATATATATGTATGTGTTGTGTGTCGTGCGTGGCACCGCGACTTTTCTCGAAAAATGAATTCTTCGTCAACTTATTTCACAAAATTGTTTTATTGAATTAAAATACAAATTCACGATTCTAGTTGCGTAGATGCTTTTCGGAAAGACGTGTAGTGTTCCACCAAAAAAATCACAATTAACTTGATACTAACTTGAGTCTCTGAAATTGAATTGTCCGTGGAATTCAATTGTTCGAATTCAATTGTTCGAATTGAATTGTCGAATTGAATTGTCCTTAAATGATTTCGGGGGTTGTATTTATATCCCGTGGATACGTGACAGAACCAATGAATAGGAATGAATTGGAATGAATAATCTTTATCAATGACTGGACTTTGCCATTACAAAGGTTTGTTTGAATTTCCTTATGGTTCTATCACTGAACCTATCATATCTTGAATATGCTTGTTTGGACAACAACCCCTATCAATGGGGTGGACGGATCTTTACATTTGAAATCATTCTTGATTTCCTTGAATCAACCATTGATTCGTTTAAATGAATTTAATTGATTCAACATATCAAGGGTATGTTGACGATCAATGGTCAAATTACGGTCCTTTAAGAGTTTCAAAGAATGTCGGCATATTCCGATTATGATAGATATATTTACAACATTCTGTTGGAACACAACATATGTGTGTATGTATGTATGTATGTATATCTATGACGCTCATACAACCTAAATCTTCATCCTGTCATACCTAAAAAAATAACAGAGAAAAACGGGATTAAAACCACCACCAAATACAGTGGAACCTCTCATAGCGAGCGCCTCTCATATCGAGAAATTCGCATAACAAGAAATATAGATTGCAAAAAAGTGTCCCCCTACAGGTAGAGAAAAAAGACTTACGAACTTCAAACCAGGGCAGATTCAAAGTTATATCTTTCTCTACTTGTCTTATTTTCTTCACTAGCACCCAAAATTATTTCTTTTCCATTTCCAATCATTTCCTCATTCATAAACTTCTTAGCTAATCCTTCTCCTTTCTCTTCTGTTCTTTCCAAACCATGACTTCCATCTCAGATTCTGTTCAAACTTTTCGAACTAGAACACAGTTTTTAATATGAGTGAGTAATTCACAAAAGCAACAATCTTATGAAATGAGAGAAATGTTGGAAGCAAATTGGAAAGTGTTGCTTCGTACTTTGAGAAGCATCACTCCAAGTAATATGTAATAAGTAACCATGCGCCATTAAATTCTTCAACGATAATGCGGTGTCACATTTTTTATGAAATTTTGAAGCGTCGACAAAGTCAAATGACTCTAGACTGCTTTGTGGAAAAGGGAAATTAGGTACATAGTGAATAATCATATTTGACAAAAATTTATATGTAATTTTTTGCTTAATAAATTCTAAACATGATTTTTTTTAGGGGGTTTCTTTCGGCCTGGAACGCATTATCCTACTTTACATTAAAGGATCCTTTATGGAAAAATTATTTGGCACTACGCACGAAGTTTTTTGCATTACGAGTAAAACTTCGAAACGAATTAAACTCGTTGTGAGTGGTTCCACTGTATATATATATATATATATATGAATATATGGGTAAATGGGTATGGGTAAATGGGCAAGGGTAAATGAATATATATATATATATATATATTCATTTACCCTTGCAATTTCAAGGAATTTTAGGACGCCATTTTATTTTATGTCACAAGTCTTGTAGTGACCGAGGTTGATGAATTTTTATTTTAAAGCTGCCACAAAGGCATATTAAGAATTCTGGCCAAACTTTAAGCCATTGTAGGTATATTTAAAAAAGTTATTTATTAGTGTCCCTTAAAAGTTTGAAATACGTTAGACAAAAATTTCATGTTAGTAACCGGCTATAGCAGGGATGGCGAACCTTTTTTGATGTCCGTTCCACAAAGTCATGAAAATTTTTTTTTAAAAATAGGTGACGTGCCCCAATAAAATTCCATTTGAAATGTTAGCGTGGTGAAAACGTAATTATAATTATAAACAAATACAGTAAAAGCAATTCTTCTTTAAACAATTTTATCTAATGCGCATCTTTATATACTTCGAGAGAATCATATTTAAGACACTAAGATGGGTATTCAGTACTACAAATTTACATCACAAATTATAAATTAATAATCTTTAACTAATATAGGTTAATAATTTTTAATTAATTTCTATAAAAAAAAATAACTTATAAAAATAAATAATTTTGTTTTGGTACCTGCCATCAAAATTTTCAAACGTGCCACTTGTGGCACGCGTGCCATTGGTTCGCCATCTCTGGGCTATAGGAAAGCTGACCACCGAGTATTGTTATTGTTGTTATTAAACACAAGATTAATTAGTTAGGAAAATGAAACTTATTTGGGCTTAACGCATACATTATTGAAAGTAGAGTTATTCATTTGAGATGCTGGTCGTTGATCAGAGACAGGTACAGAGTGGACAAATGATGTTTTTCTAAAAAAGTGGTCTCTTTTAAGAGATAATTTTTTATTGTTTACATTCAATATAAGAGACGGGTGGAGAGTAAAGAAAGCATAACCAAATTTACAATGGAAAATATATTACAATTAATAATTTAGGGCAGCTTCAACCAGCCTCGTAAATGCTTTTAGATGTAGACGTCATTGCTACCAACACAATGAAGTAAAACATCCTCTCAAAAACCCAACATTGAGTTATATGGTTGTTCACATTAACGGAGGCGATTTATAATTTTTTAAAAAAGAAATGGGGGAGTTCTATATGAAGAGATCCTTAAAATATTGTAACATAGGCTTAATATAAAGGGACTTTATATGAGTAAAAAGTAAATTCGGTAAATTTTGGCGGCAAATATTTTAAGATACCAACATAAGTATTGATTTCAATACAGATAAATCTTTTAGGCTCAAATCAAAGGACTAATTTTTTTTAGTCGAGTGATTAGAGTAAAATTCAACAGAACTTTTTTTTTCTGATTGGAATAATGGTATAAAATACACTAAAAAATTTTCTTAGTTTATGGTTTTGAGTTTACTTCCTTAAGGTTGAAGGTTTGGCATAAGGCTACTAAATTGTAACGAACTCAAGTTATTAACATTATCTTGATAATTTTATTGAGCCTTTTAGTGAGAAAAAATGTAAAATTCAGTGTTTTCTTTTTAAATCCTACAGAATAACATCATTTAAAATTAAATTTAAAAAAGATTCACTTTACTTTTTGAAATTTCTTGAAACTTTGTTAAATAAAGAATTATAAAAGGATTCCCTTCAATCAAAGAAAAATTAACTTCAAGTTCTTCATAGTTCTAACATTAAGTTCTTCAAACAATAAAGTCGATCGACTTTATTGTTTGACCTCGAAGACGAATGATATGAAGAGACCTTGTACCAGTTGACTGAAATAACTTTTTAGAAGGCTGTCCTGAAGTTTAATTCTTTATGAACTTTTCAGATGGAAACAAAAAGAATAATTGATATTGATAAGCCAAGGTATGACCAGACCACATATTGGGGTAGGGCCAAGTATTTTTTTTCAACTACCAATCCTTTAAATCTGTTTAATTCAACTGCAACTTTAGAAAATTGCAAGAAAATAGTGATAGCAGCTAGGTGAGTTTTATTTATTAATATTTGGTTTTTAAAAGAAATTCTATATAAAACTAAGATTTATTAAACCAAATTTTAAGGTTTATTATCATCATAATTATTGGATTTTTATACTTTTAGAGAGGGAAGATGGAGTGAAATTAGCCATTTATCGGAGTCTGAAATTTGGAGGGCTAAAGAGTTGTATGATTCTGCTTACCATCCTGATACAGGAGAACTTATGAACGTAGTGGGAAGAATGTCAGCACAGGTTTATTATTACTATTATTTTGTATACTTATTATTTGGTTTATTTTCACAATAATAAATTAGAAATTCCCAGCCAGTTTTTCTCCTGCTCTTCCTTACCTTAAATGTTTTCCTTCAATTTATCCACAATCCTTTCCCCCCAAAATTCCCTCCAAGGCTCACAACCTTGGCAGTATGTTCAGTCAGCGAGAAAGCCTTCAACGAAAGGTAGCTGACTCATAATCAGGCATATTTTCAACTCATGTAATAACTTGCTCCAACAAATAGGAGTAAAAAATGAGTTGAAAACATCGTGGTCCCTAGTTGGCCGAAACGAAAAAAAAAAATTAGAAATTAAAAAACAACTGAGTATACCGAATGTCTATTTGGTCAAAACTGTCTATATACAAATTATAAAAACATAAATATGAAAATTAAAATTTAATACACTTGAAACAAAAGCTGAAAATTTTTTTCTTCTTTCATTAAAACTCTTCATTGGGAGGTTATAAATGGTCTCATTTATATTGTATTTTTCTTCAAGTTCTTTCAATTTTGGACACTTCTATTTTGTACATTGCATTTTCCTTTGGATTATCAAATGAATAATGAATTTTTTCCCTTTTTTTGGATGTAATATAAATCTCTTAGGAATTGTTAGAATTTCACAAAACTATGATACAGCATTATAGAACTAATTTCTGAATTAAACATTTTATTTAATGAAAATTTGAGAATTTTTTTGTTTGAGATTTAATTCTGTTGTAGGTTCCAATGAATATGGCGATAACAGGCTGTATGATGAATTTTTATAGAAGTAATGCAGCTATTATATTTTGGCAATGGGTGAATCAAAGTTTTAATGCCCTTGTTAATTACACAAATAGAAGTGGAGATGCAGCTATATCTGTTGAGTAAGTTTTTGTTAATAGCAAGTTAATAAAATTATTAAATGAATAAAAGGTCATTGTTTTTTAATTAATTTTAATTTTCAAATATGAACTTTTAAGGCAAATTGGTAAATCATATTGTCTGGCAACTGGAGGTGCTCTTGTAACTGCTCTATCTCTAAATAAAATGGCAGCAGTAAGTTTTATTTATGGTTAGTTATAAGCCATGTACAGGAAATAACAAACAATTTGACACATTTGAACAAAATTTATTCTTTTTAATTTAAAAATTGATTGCTGTGTTTTTGTGGTATTTGGTAATAATGTTACATGCAGTTGATGTAGTGGTCATTTCTGCCATTAACTTTTCTTGCATTAAAAATTTAATTGTACAATTAATTGCATAAGTAATTTCACATTTGTTATCACAAAAATAAGCAAAAAAAAGTTATAATATTAATCATTAGTGTACTTTTTATTTGTAGAGTTATAATATACATGTTACTTGTATACTACCTAAATTTTGTCATTAATTAGTGTCGCTTCTTGGAAAATTTTTTGAGAATGAAAATTAGGGTCTATTGGATTGGTTACTAAAAAGCCCATGAAAACACAGCAGTTTGAATTATAATGATTTTATTATATGGGTCATTCCACGTCAAACGGACCAGGGGTCCCAGGTCGACCATCTCCGATTTTGTTTAAATTTTACAGAAATGTTACCTCAGGTCTTGGATGAAAATCTCCAAAATTTCAATTCGAAATCTTTTCGGGTTCGTCTTCTATCAGCGTCTAAAGAGAATGGGGCAGCTCCGATTTTGGGCGAAGCTGCCAAAAAATTTCCAACTTTAATCGCTCGCTGTAGACTAACTGTACAACTTAGAGAGTTGGGCTTTTGCATGCTGATATTGCTTAATATGCCCTTTCAAATGGTACAACCGCCCTATGCAAGTAATTGTTCAAATTATGGTATAAATGTGTTCTATTGCATCCCTTAGACATATTTCTCTGAAAAAAAATAAATTTTTAACCCTTACCTCCAACCCTTATGTACGTCAAAGGGTTGAGTGAGGTAAGTTTCTAAATTCTTTCAAATAGGCAATCTTTAGGGTCAAATTTGACCCACTCATAGTCGCCGCTCTAAAATTAAATTAGTTGGGTTTGAAAGCTGAAGATATGCTCTTTCCAATGATACTGGTTAGAAAAGGATAAAAAAGGACACAGTTGAGATATTTGGCCGCAAAACTTAGGCCAAAATCAGTTTCTCGCCTTCTTCGCACACCCATACCTCCGAAAGTAATGGGGGTAAGAATGCCGAATAAAAACAGGATCATAGCTCTAATAACACACTATTGACATACAAAATCTCGAAAGGATCCGTTGCCCCAGAAAAAAGTTATGGCGGCGCAAAAACAGGAAATTTGTCGAGCGCGACAAATTTTTTGTCACTATTCCAGCGTCCATAGCTCAGCACTCAAACAAGGTAGACGACTGGCGGTTGTACCATTTGAAAGGGCATATTAAGCAATATCAGCATGCAAAAGCCCAACTCTCTAAGTTGTACAGTTAGTCTACAGCGAGCGATTAAAGTTGGAAATTTTTGGCAGCTTCGCCCAAAATCGGAGCTGCCCCATTCTCTTTAGACGCTGATAGAAGACGAACCTGAATAGATTTCGAATTGAAATTTTGGAGATTTTCATCCAAGACATGAGGTAACATTCCTGTAAAATTTAAACAAAATCGGAGATGGTCGACCTGGGACCCCTGGTCCGTTTGACGTGGAATGACCCATATAATATTGTTATTATTCATCTGTATGAAAGGACTATGGATGACATTTGTTGGTGATGGATTTAACAAGAGGTTCAAAGATGAAACAAGCATCTTCTGGAACCTGTTGGGGGAATATTTCACAGCACCTACTGTATATTATTATTATATCATTATAATCATTGGTCTATTTGTATTAAATCAATGTGATTTAAAAAGTAGAGTTTGGTTTGATTCCAGTCATTTTCATAACTTAGTTCTTCTAAATTGAAGGGATCATATTTCAATTCAGATTTTATTGCATGTTGACTTAATTCAAACCCATTTATGATCATTTATTTAAAAATCCTAGTGATAATTTAAAAGACATATCATGTTGTTGATTGTTTTAAAATATATTGGAACATGCATAAGGGTATGAAAATGTAGGTAGTCCACAAGGGTTATTATTTAATTCATTTCATGTAAGTCTCAAACAAGGCCATTTAGGCGATGATTTTTCAGATTTTCTCCACTATTACTAATAATGTTGAGTGTTGTTATTGTCTTAGCTTGTATGTCAAATTTCCGGTTTGAGAAAATAATTTTCTTTTAGTTTTTGGACCTGACTGAAGAAACCTGCAGCTTTCAAAGTAGGCGTAACTTTTGAACGACTCAAGGGAAAAATATTTGACCAAACCAAATATTTGACGCGGCTTATTAACCAACGTTTAGCGTTACTCACCATTTCAGTACCCAGATGATCTTTCTCAGCCTATCAAATGTTTTCCGGCACCACATTCATAGACATTTTAAAGCCCAACTTTAAGCATGGCATCGTCAGTACACTGACAATGCCTGCAGCCTAATGTCTGCTGGTTGTAATTACCAAAAAAACATGTTTTTAACTAAACATGTAGTTGTCAATTTTTCAGGCATATATATACATATGTTTTTGATCAGAGGTTTCCTCCGCTCGTAGGCCGCATTGTTCCCTTTGTGGCAGTAGCAGCTGCAAATTGCATAAATATTCCGATGATGAGAATGCAGTAAGTAGCTTCTTTAAAAGAATCTTTGTTTTGAAATTATGTTCTTCTTATCTGTAATCTTTATCGTCCCAATTACCGAAATCGAAAAAATATTTTCGAAGTAACTAAGCACTATACAGAATTTATAAAATTTCTTATTTATATTCTAATGCAATCATGTGTTTGATATAACTTTTGTTTGGAGATTTTGACATATTAACTTTTATTCCTCTAGTTATTATGTTTGTTTAAGAATAAATATGAGTAATTAATGAAAAAATACTCTACAGTTTTAAGTGTATATTGCACGTAGTTAACTTTTTGGTATTACTTCTTTTTTTGTTGTTATGTTGTGTTTTTTATTGTTTGTTTTTAAAAAAATTAAGAGAATTGCAAAATGGAATAACGATAACGGATGAAAATGGGAACAAGCTTGGGGAATCCAAAAATGCGGCAGTCTCAGCCATTTCTGCAGTAACGTTCAGTCGGATTTTAATGGCATCTCCAGGAATGAGTATGTTTTTTGTGCTTTGATAAAGTTTAGCCGATTGACATTTATGTATGTACTTTCCTATCTACTAGCGACAGAGATATGTATATAAATATTTACAATAGTGTATGAGAGTACGATGCAGTAAATTATATATTCATATTTTCAATTTAGAGAAGTGGAAGGTGGAATTCCCATTTTTGACAAAGATGGAACGAAACTGGGACAGTCAAAATATGCTGCGGTTAATGCATTGCGGGATACTATCATTAGTAGAAATTTAATGGCTGCCCCTGGGATGGGTGAGTTTGGAGATGCAAAAGTTTCTGCTTAATTTTTTTAAAATAAAGGATGTAAAAAAATAAATCTATTTTGTGATCGTGTGCTTTTTGCAATTGATTTTAATGACCATTAAAAAGTTTGCTGACAGTTTGCCATTAACAATTTCTAACAGTTTCGTTCTGTCTTTGACCCTTTTTTCCTATTAATTTTTAATGCGTGTCGATTGTGTTATAGCTAAAAATTAAAGTTAGTTTTAAGGTTTCTTGTGTAAATTGATTAGGCTTCTTCATCAGGTCTATGATATGAACGAGAAACCATACCGCTAATTGGCGATCGTCAATTTTCAGTTATAACACCTGTTGTGATGAACAAATTGGATAGCAAAGGAGTATTTTTACGTTACCCATGGGCTTCGACACCTCTTAGCGTAATTATTTGTGGTATTTGTTTGACATTTGCCACTCCCATGTGCTGTGCGCTGTTTGAGCAAAGGGCTTCCATAGGTGTTACGGCTCTCGAAAAGGAACTTCAGGTAGACTTTAAGATATTATTTTATGAAAATAGTTATTTTATTTCCGTGTCGCCAATCACCTATTCCATGAATTTTTTAAACATTTTTAGGAGAATCTTGAGAAACAAAATATACGAACTGCTTACTACAATAAGGGACTTTGAGTGTTGAACTCGATAGAATACTGCTGGTAAACCACTTTTATTTTCCGGATATCATTAAATCACATTATTCAAACAATCAAGACTGGGCCCTTTGGAGAATTTATAATTTTCATTTTATCATTCTCTATGAAGCCAGATTTTACTAAAAACCTTAGAAAGTTAAATAGTTTTTGACTTAGAAAAACAATTAAGGAAATCGTAATTATTACTTCTCGAGAAAGATAATTGATGATTTTGAAGAATTTTAATTTTTTTCTCTGGCCTAGGAATGTGGAAAGTTTCGATTTTATAAGCTTAGATTGGGAGTATTGGAAGTTAGGAAAACGAGAAATTTAGAGAAGTATGGGAGCACTCATAAGTAGGATTAAAGTTAAAGTAGATGGAATAGGATCACAATCATCAAGTAGAACGTAGAAAGTTGATTTTCCTTTTCTATTGTTGTGAAAGTTTAAGCATGAGAATTAGTCTTAAGTTAGACTAAGACAATGGTTATTTCTGAGACCAGAAAAAAGCTCGATACTTGTGGGCTATTTTGATGAATTGTTTTAACCTTTACACTACAAAAGTTTATTCAATTTTTTATATTTTCTTTTCTTATGAACAAGAGGGTCGAGTAATAAAAATTGCTTTTTTTATTTTTTTATAACCGTAAAAATTTCATTAGTGACTATTTTTTATTGAATTTATCGAAATTATTTCGCTCCCAATAGGTCAGTAAAATCGTTAATTTGATTCTATTTCTCTTCATTTATATTTTAATACAATTTTAGGTAATCATATCACCGTTGCTTAAAAGGTCTTTAAAAAATTACATCAATGAAACATTTTTGCCACTTTAAAATTTCAAGTTTGTTGGATGAGAAGGCAATTATAAAAAAAATATATATTTAGAGGAAAGCAGTTTAAGGTTCAAGTTCGATTTTCTAAGTAGTTTTCAGCATTTTATGAATTATTGTAGATAAGTGTGAAATTTATTACTTTGATTGTTAATGTTTTAAATAAATATATTGTTTTGATTGCAGTTTTTGCGAGAGGTTCATTTATTTTACGAAACTACTAAGTTGTACAAGAATTTTTAGAGACAACCATCGTGGTGGAAAAAAAAGCTTAAAATGACAACTAGTTTTCATCTCATCTCCTCAGTGGCTATCAGTCGTGAATGTTATTATTATTATTTTGTCATTTTCGTAAGACGAGAAAAAAGGAAAAATGTTGAGCAAATGTAAAATTTCAATTCCTGAGAAATATCAACTTAGGCACCTTTATTCAAATAGATTTTTGCTGAAACTAAAGAATTTTTTTTATAAACTCGAATTTTTGTTGTTTTTTTTAGTGGTTCAGTGTACTTTTTTGAGTATTGTTTTCCTTCTAAAACTACTATTTCATTAGACGATATGGCATAACAGGAACACAGTCATTTCATATATTGTGAAACCTCTCATATCGAGAAATTCGCATAACAAGAAATATAGATTGCAAAAAAGTGTCCCCCTACAGGTAGAGAAAAAGACTTACGAACTTCAAACCAGGGCAGATTCAAAGTTATATCTTTCTCTACTTGTCTTATTTTCTTCACTAGCACCCAAAATTATTTCTTTTCCATTTCCAATCATTTCCTCATTCATAAACTTCTTAGCTAATCCTTTCTTCTTCTGTTCTTTCCAAACCATGACTTCCATCTCAGATTCTGTTCAAACTTTTCGAACTAGAACACAGTTTTTAATATGAGTGAGTAATTCACAAAGCAACAATCTTATGAAATGAGAGAAATGTTGGAAGCAAATTGGAAAGTGTTGCTTCGTACTTTGAGAAGCATCACTCCAAGTAATATGTAATAAGTAACCATGCGCCATTAAATTCTTCAACGATAATGCGGTGTCACATTTTTATGAAATTTTGAAGCGTCGACAAAGTCAAATGACTCTAGACTGCTTTGTGGAAAAGGGAAATTAGGTACATAGTGAATAATCATATTTGACAAAAATTTATATGTAATTTTTTGCTTAATAAATTCTAAACATGATTTTTGGGGGTTTCTTTCGGCCTGGAACGCATTATCCTACTTTACATTAAAGGATCCTTTATGGAAAAATTATTTGGCACTACGCACGAAGTTTTTTGCATTACGAGTAAAACTTCGAAACGAATTAAACTCGTTGTGAGTGGTTCCACGGTATAGGAGAAACCATTTTAATCTTTCTTCAATTATGAAAATCAAATGTGGAACTAATTAATCCATCGAAATTAAAATTCTCGTCCGTAAAGACAAGCCTGTAGCATTTTGTGGACCATGACTTGGGCTCTTTTTCATACTGTAACCCCTGACTCGTGATGATGTTCCTTTAGTCAAGTTTTCTTTCCAAGTTTTTCCTCAAAGTTCATGACGACCTGGTGATTGCGGCCGGTTTTTTTAAAAATAGTTATTTCTCTGTTTCTAAAGCCTTCAGAGAAGAAGAGTTGAATTTTTCCTGTTTTCCTAATTCACCTGCATGGCTTTCCTCATAACACTAATAAGTAACAATATATAAAAAGTTTTTGATTTTTAGTTAGAAATAATTGAAAGCAAATAGTAAGAGGCAAAGTTTATATGAAATGAGTTAGAAAAAAGTATATTCTTGTTTAGATGACGCACCTTGTTAGGACCTGTCGGGAATTTTTCGGCTGTAAAATCTAAAAGTTATAACTGTGATTCTTAGCAAAGAAAATGAAGTTACCAATTCAAATCCACAAAAACAATTTGAAAAACCGTCAATGAAAATAAAAAAAACAGTAATATTATAGGTGGCCCTAATGTTTTGCTGCTTCTGATATGCGTCAAAGTTAGGTGAAATACAAGAAAAAAATATTTATTTTTAAATGTAGGACTCATTATGACGTAAAAGTTTTCGTGAAATATAGTCACGACTTCCCTGACTTGGTGACGAGAAAAAAAATTTTAAAACCCAATATGAAATTTGATAATGTATTTCTTATAACCTGGTATTATTTTATTAATCTCCAGAGATTGAATAAAATAATTCAAAAATAAATAGAATAAAAAAATCTACAAAATCAAGAGGAAAAGTAATTGAAAGTCAATTTCTTTTTCAAGTAACACTCTTCTCATACTTTCATTTACATCAATTTTCAAAATTTTCAAGTAATGTAATGTGAACCAAGATGCCAGCATCAAGGTCTAACAATTGCCACAACCGTTTAAAGTGCCCCTGAGTCAAACAAAAGAAAACAGTTTTCACTCTAATTGACTCAATCATGAAAATTATAGATAAAAAGAAGTAAGATTTAATGCTAAACATATAACCCACTGATGCCATAAAAATATAGCTTTTATGAATTTTTGAATTTCGAAAAAACCCAGGATTGATGAACAAAAAAAATTCTTATTAAAAAAATGTTGAAATTAAGGAACAAAATAACCGTTAGAATGCCAAAAGCCGCTTAATGATGACAGATTTTAACAATAGTACTTGAACCATTCATTAACTAAACGCTAATTTTCACTTTGAGAAAAATTGTGAAATTTTATTTTACTTATTTATTAATTTCCTTTAAATTGCGAATGGGTAAAGAGAACTGCTCAAACAGCCTTAAAAACAATTTAGCTATGGTTATAAAAACAACCATAGCTGTATTAATGTTCTTAAGATATGTGTGAACGAATTAATCATTATTCATTTACATTAATCATTTAAACAATAATATTATCATCAAAACATAAGTTCGATGAAATATTCATTTTCAAAATCAAATTTTTTGGTGTTAAAAAAAAAAACTAATTTGAAATATGCGTTAGTGCCGGCCGAAATGTGGAACATCTTCAATTTCATTAAAATCCATCTACGATAAAACGGTAGACAAGATTGAACAGAGCAGAGCAGTAAAATTTCCTTTAAAAGAAACAAAACAGACTAGTTGTTTTGATAGTCATTTCTACACATACGATAAAAAATAAATCCATAAAACAACCAATTTCGAACTGTTGTTTACAAGAACCAGTCTAATTAAATATGAGGAATATTAGACTACGAATTTTCTAATTAAAATCTTACTTCTTTGGAAAATTTCAACAATGACTTAAAATCGCCCTCTTCCTCGCGGAAAACTATTTCATAAAAGATTATTGTTTACCTAGTAAAATATCAAATAAATCTTTTGCTGAATTTTAATTTTTGGGTGCATATGACTCAATATATATTTTTATCCAAAAATTTCCGCTCCAGGTATAACCGACGACCCCCATTCACTCTTCTCGAAGATAGTCCGCTCATATTTCTCTTTTGCCCGAAGTTTTTCTTCGGCGTGTTTGTGATTTCCGAATGACTCATCGCTTATTGACTTGGGTATCGAATTCCTCCAATTGTCTGATTCGTAGTCTAAGATGGGGCAGCTGTTACTGAAGACGCTATCAAAACTTTTAGTTTCTTCCGGTGCTTTGATGGGTTCAAGATTGACTTCTGGCAATAATAAAACTGGCCTTAATTTAGACGATATTTGTCGGTCTGATATTAAAACGGTTGGAGTCAATGACTTATCGCTACACTTCACTTCGAATTTTTGGCGAGATAAACTGTACTTAAAAAGTTCGTATACCGACCAACAAATCGCCGTAGAAGGCACCTGATACAATACTCTAGGGTATAGACCTTTCCAAAATCCCCAAATTCCACCCACTCTGTAAACAGTGCTTATCCCAGCCACCATTCCTCTAACTTTATGTTGTTGCGTGTTTAGTAAAGTCTTAACTACATCTAAAGGTGTAGTGAGAGCCGCTGCTACCGCTCCTATAAAAAAAAACATTACAGAAGTAGAATGCGTAAGAGTAAATTGAGAAAGAACAAACAAGAATTGCAAAAATAACACTACATATATTCTTGTTCGATCAGATGGGTCAAAATCTAAACCAATAACATTATCCTATTTACAACAAGGCCTCTCAAAAGTAAAAATTTTAAGCAATTAAACAGTATTATATTTGTTTCAAAAGGTCAAATTTAATTGTTTTAAATTTTGACTAATAGAGGCGTTGTTTAATTTGGATATCATTATTTTGTGGGTGATCTAATTTATAACTGAATTTTACTTTCCTTTTTTTTTTTTTATCACTGCCTTTCAACCACAGAGTTTAGGGAGAAAAAAATACACCGTAAGAGATGATTTAACGGTTCTACGTAATGTATGTGTTTAATTACGATTCAAGTACCTGCAATAGCTCCACTGATCATGTGAGCTTTCGGATTGTACACTCTTTCTTTATTTGTCCAACTCTGACATTTCTCATACGTCATAAAGTGTATTATTTGAAAGGGTATGTTCATTGCCAGCTGAGTAGTGTAAGATCTGTAAAAGGCTCGAATGCCTTCTGTACGATACGTACGACTAATGCAATCCAAAATCGACTTATACGGACTGTTGAACATTTGTAGTCTCTGCTTTACAACTGAAACAGAGTGAAATAACTATTTTTACGAGAATTTTCAAGGAAGATAAGAAAAATCAAATAACACTAACCTTCTGTAGGAGTCATCACACCATCGTGAAAGAGGGTTGCAACTACTCCAGAAATACCAGCAGCTGTTAACAAAGAATGTGACCAGTGAAAATATTTATTTTTCATTAAAAAAAATGTTGGTGAAAATAATAGAAGTTATCAACAGTTCTTTTTGGAGGTACCATCACAGAATAGTCCCGGCATGCACCATGATAACTACGCCAATAGAAATTAATCAACATAGTTGGAAAAGGCAAAATAACTTTTTCTAAACCTTAATAACTATTATGTAGATAATAGTTTACTTAACCTTGCAATAAGAAGGAAGGAAGCGGACAGGGAATCTTTACACAATAATTTCTTCCAATAAAGTACACCTATGCGGTTCTCTAATAGAACAGTTTTAATGAATGCCAACAAGTCTTATGTAATTCATGATAATCAGAAATCTGATGGAGATATCGCGTTGGTTTGGACGCTTGAGGGGAGGAGCCTGTCCGAGCTTCGACAGGAATTGTCAGTCAGTCGATTATCACATGTAAAATCCGTGAGTTGTTGAGTTCATCATTTATATCAAAATCATCCAAAAAGTTATTGATACAACTTCTTTAAATATCTTAAGATTCCTGCGGTATAAATCTCTTATGCATGCCTTTGAGTTTGATTAGATAAGAGTAAACAGATTTTAATATCGATCTTCAAAAGATTTATTTAAAGTTTCTCTTACGAGTAAAAATCAAAATTTAATCCAGATTAGTCTGCATAGGGCATGAAAAGAAAAAAATCAAAGTTTCGACCCAATGTGTACTCTTATTTACTGGTTATTAAATTACGTCACAATTTCGGCACAATACGTAACTCATCGTATGAAAACTCATGTGCATACGTATTACCATAAATTACTAAATTAGTCTCGTTTAGCCTTCAGTACGGTGTGTTTAGGGGCAATATCTAACAAAACAGGAAGAAAGTTTTAAGGAAGATTCGAAAAGATAAGATAAGAAAAACTTAAAGCTTGTGAAAATGACAGACCTTCAAAGCAGACCTAATCAAATTCCCCTCCCAAATAACATTATGCTCAAGTGCAACGATATTCTACACAAAAATTCCTGGAAATAGAAAGTATAAATATATGGTAAAAGTCTCAATTAAGAGAACATAGAATCTCCAAAAGGGGGTGAGATTTTGGGGATTTGTCCAAATTCTCACAATTGCGGAAGAACAAGTCCGACTAAAAAAAGTGCAAACGGACTAGTGTCCAATTTAAAAACGAACGCTGAATCTTATGGGAATCTGTTTTGGCTTTTTGATAATTTACATATACGTGGGTCTGGAGTGGAGTGGTTAAAGCGCTCGACTATAGAAGTTTAAGTCTTGAGATCTTCCGTATCCTGTTACATTCAAGGAAGAAAAAAGGGATTAAAACTCAAATACATTATTTACGTATACGCCTTAATATAGCGTCTCAAGTTACCGGCACAATACATCACAATACATAATTCTGATCATTTCAAATTTAAATAAGTGTGTACGTTTTTCACACGTCAAATGGCAGTGTAAATAATAACAATAACCTAAATATATTTATTACATTGAATTGTAAATTATTCAACTTTGCACGAAAATTTTAGCGGTATTATTTAAAAAACTTTTCACAAACAAAAAATTGAAGGCAGACAAAAACGCAGGTATAAATTCATACCTATGTAAGAAGGTTTGTTGCTTGTTGCCTGTAGTTGATCTTTGAGGTGTTCATAAATTGAGAAATACATAGCATGTGCAGGCCCAGCTCCAGCCACTACCACACCCATTCCTAAAACAATAATTTTATTTCCACAGTTTTGAAACAAATACTCATCACCACAAATGAAACAATTCTTCATTAAAATAGACTTCACCTGATGATTACGACACTTAAATAATCTTTTCAGTTCCTGATCAGATTTTGATTTTTAAATTTTCAATATTTAATTAACTGTTTCCAACAAAAAAATTTTTGGAACTAGTCTCAATTTTTTATATCAGAATGGAAATTAAAATGTTACTAATTGACAAAACTAAGACCTTTAGCAGTTTTTAAAAGGTTAAAAAAAAAAGAAAAAGAGAATAAATTTGCCTTAAATACATCAGTTTAGTCAATCATTTCATGAAGTCCATTTTCAAATTGTAGCAAGGTTTAAAGGATCAGATAACAACTGATTTGTGGAAGTAAATCATCTCTTTCAATTAATTTTGGTCATCTTCAATCATTTACTTAGTAATTTTTTAAAAGAAGTTTTAAAAACTACATTTCTGTCAAAATTTTGGCCCTTGTTAACCTCTTTACTATTGCATCTAAAAATCCTAGTCAAATATTTTTAAATTTAAATTACATGTTTTGTGGCTTAGCTAAAAATATAGTTTTATAATATAAAAAATGGAGCTCTCAAAGTTTTAAAAACTATAAGAAATATTCTTACCTCTGAATAGTCTGAAAATTCCTTCTTGTCTCACCACTAAAGTTAAACCCTGTATAGGATTGCTGTAGTTAACTTGAGGAGATAAACTTTGCATTCTGGTCTAAAAAAAAGATTACAGTAAAATTTAAGTAATGTAAACCTTCAATACTCTCATTATGTCCACACAATTCCACATTTATAATTCAAATTCATGCAATGAATATGCAATTTTTTTTTCATTAAGAGTTATTTTTCAAAAATATTAAATGTCACCATATATATTAACAAACTGTTTGACACATTTTTAAGCTTTTCCTCCAATAATTTCAGAAAAGTGACAAAACATGAATTTTTCTTTTAACATTTTGTTCTAAGTTTAATATGAATGGAACACAAGATTTTATCCTGCAACTATCAAATAATTATTTGTTTACAAAATACTATACAATACATAATTCACAATTCAATAATATAAGAATGATATTCTAAAGACTTCAGTTTTCTTTATAATTACATTTATTTAAGATACCCAAACAAGAATGGTTTGATTCAACAGTTTTTAAAAATTCATGGACTGAGTTCAATTCAACTAATTAAGGATCAGTTTCTGGGAACCAAACAATAATAAATAAGGCAATGGTGCAATTTGTGTTTTATTTCCAAAGATAAAACATTTTAAAACGAGTAACCTTGAAATAAAAAGTTAATAATCATCCTGTGCAAATAGAACAGATTTACTGGGGGGGGAAATTTAAAGTTCTTTCCTAAGTCATGAAAAAAGGTTGATAGCTTTTCATTTTTAGGGTTGGAAATTTTCTTTCGAGAAATCTACAACTGTTGACACCAAATAATTTCTGGAGTATTTAGATTTACCTTAACGGAATCAAAAGGATACATAACGCAATGTTCCAGTATACCCGCGATCGCTCCTGCTGTCATATGGACTAAAAAATTTTTCGTAGGAAGTGTTTCATATTCGTCAAAGTCCATAATATCTAATTTTGAAATACTGAATTTACACTGATTGTAATTTGAATCACTGATAATGCTGTGAAATACAAATTATTGAATTAAAAATTTTAACTATCAGGTAATTTTTTGATAATCCACAAACGTTTTCTCATTAGCCGACGACAATTGCCATCAAAACATTTCGCCATAAAGCGGTTGCGGATGACTCAAAATGTTTCACTTCAAAAACGTTGTAGAACCGCCTTTTTAGCGAAAATGTTTCGTGTATGAAACAGCCGAATTATTTGCCAAAATTTAGGAACAATTAATATGGCGACTGTTTGTTATAAACTAGAAAATATTTTTATTTATTAAACTCAATTTATTTTCGGTATTCCATTCAATCGAACCTTTACTCATGTGTGGGGTGTTTAAATCAAATATTGTCTTTTTGATTTTTTATTATAAATTTCTGCAAGTTCTTATTTTCTTTGTGCGTGTGCTTTGAAATTATACCATTGTGATAAGTTATGTCAAAACCAATGGCGTCCAGTGTGGTTGGCATAGGACCGACCTGGTTAGACAGGAGGCAGTTGGGTTTTAAGAACCCATTGGGAACGAAAAGTCATATCTTTGAACAGATGTATTCTAATATTCTTCCTTGTGGAATTTGGGATCATACTCTGAACAACACTTACACTACTGTGCACGGTGGTGTTTTCAGTTTGGAATTTTCACCAGAAGGTTCTCTCTTAGTAGCTGCTTGTGAAAAACGAAGTATTTTAGTGTTCGATCCGTTAACGCATAGAAGAATTTATTCAGTGGAAAATGCTCATTCAGATTGCGTCAATTGTGTACGGTTTTTAGATTCAAGATCGTTCGCGACCTGCAGTGACGATTTCACAGTAGCCCTTTGGGATGCTAGAAATTTAAACCAAAAAGTGAGGTCACTAAAGGGACATTCAAACTGGGTTAAAAATATTGAATATTCTCCTGAAGATGGTTTACTGGTAACATCTGGATTTGATGGTAGTATTTTAACTTGGGAGATGAATAAATATAGAGAGGATGGACTTGGTTACAACAAAGTTTTCTCAACTAATGGGCTTATGAGAACTCGCTTGACTCCAGATGCAACAAAAATGGTCATTTGTACCACAGGCGGCTATTTAATTGTGATCCACAATTTAGATTTAAATAGATTGAGTCAGGATTTAGATGGTTTCAAAGTAAGATTTGAATCAGTTCCAATTTGTTCATTATATAATTTAAATAGACATACAGTGGAACATTTCATAATGAGTGCCACTCATAGTGAAAATTTTACATAACAAGCAACATAAATTGCAAATAAAATGCCTCTCAGAATGAGAGATTTTTGGGTTGAGTTTGGGGATCAATGAAAAACATCTAAAAATATAAAGGTAGAGAAAAAGACTTACGAACTTCAAACCAGGGCAGATTCAAAGTTATATCTTTCTCTACTTGTCTTATTTTCTTCACTAGCACCCAAAATTATTTCTTTTCCATTTCCAATCATTTCCTCATTCATAAACTTCTTAGCTAATCCTTCTCCTTTCTCTTCTGTTCTTTCCAAACCATGACTTCCATCTCAGATTCTGTTCAAACTTTTCGAACTAGAACACAGTTTTTAATATGAGTGAGTAATTCACAAAGCAACAATCTTATGAAATGAGAGAAATGTTGGAAGCAAATTGGAAAGTGTTGCTTCGTACTTTGAGAAGCATCACTCCAAGTAATATGTAATAAGTAACCATGCGCCATTAAATTCTTCAACGATAATGCGGTGTCACATTTTTATGAAATTTTGAAGCGTCGACAAAGTCAAATGACTCTAGACTGCTTTGTGGAAAAGGGAAATTAGGTACATAGTGAATAATCATATTTGACAAAAATTTATATGTAATTTTTTGCTTAATAAATTCTAAACATGATTTTTTTTAAGGGGTTTCTTTCGGCCTGGAACGCATTATCCTACTTTACATTAAAGGATCCTTTATGGAAAAATTATTTGGCACTACGCACGAAGTTTTTTGCATTACGAGTAAAACTTCGAAACGAATTAAACTCGTTGTGAGTGGTTCCACTGTACAGTGTTCCGCATCAACAATTCAATAGTTCACAATCAAAAATTGTTTCGTATAACGTGTAAAACTCTTTATGCGAAGCAATTCTTCTATAAAAATCAACGTAAAATATGATAATTGGTTCCAAGCCGAACAAAAACTGTCGCTCATTATGCCATAAATTGCTCGTTATGAGAGGTTCCATTGTATTTTGTTTTGCACTGTATTTATCAGACTGCACTTGAGCTTGGAATTAACATAAATAAAGGCTGTGTAACTTTAAAATGGATAAATAAATCTTAATGTTTTTCCTTTATTCATCCATTTTTGTTGTTATAAATTTTTAAAATTAATATGCTTTTGTTTTTCTTTTACAAGAACCCTTGTATCATGTGAAAATTCAAAAGAGGTAAAAGAAATAAGTAGAAACGTTGTTTCTTGTGTATATGTATGTCCACTCTCATATTTGTAAAATTGAAGTCTATTTTTAAATGTATATTTTACATTTTTTATTTTATTATAGCCTAATATGTATCGTCTTATGCAACTAAGTCAAACGATTTTACCAATTGCTTCTGATTACACCCACTTGTTTCGTGGTCAAGGTAAACGTAACAGGGTTGAGTTCATAACTGATTTCCCAGAAGGAGATGATGCTGAGGTTGTCTCATCTCTCCAGATTCACCCTGATGGACATTCAGCCATTAGTAGAAATGTCAGTAATAATGAAAAATCTGAGGTATTGTATTGATTTTTGTTTATTTAACCTTTTGAGTAAATAGTCAATTAGACTTTGTATTCTAGCCATTATTTTTACATGAACTTTTCTCAATAAACTTAACAATAGCTTAATTAATCAATGAAGTGAAAATTATTCATGAAGTTAAGAAAAAAACTTTGTCGATTTTTTTTTTTTTTTCACTTGTAATTTCTTATCACTGCATTAAGTTTCTTTAGTATTAATTGATTTTTGCCATTCTAGTGGTCTTGTATACACAATATTGAGGAAAGATGTAGTTCAGATGAATCAGATGATTTAGAAGAAGATGATGAGGATTTTGATGGAAGCAAAATACCCAACTGGCCTGGAACCTCATCTTCTATATCAACAACTCCAAGTTATATTATTCAACACACTGTAGTCCAGGTAATTCAATGACAAATATTTTCTGGTAATTAGGTTTAGTTTGAAACAACAATAATAAAATACTGAATGCTAAATATCATATGTATGTTTTTGACAAGATGGGATGGCTGTTATTCAAGGTTTATCTTCTACATATTAATATATACATATAAACATGTGTGTGTATGAGAATAAATCCAGAGAGCATGAACTGGTTTCAATCCAATCAGAAAACTCATTTCTTACCAGTTAATTGGACCAGCGTTGTGAGTGTTCTATTGTATCATTAGTTATTTTCTGGTTAATTTCAAAATATCGTTACTGGAATGAATTCATGTCTTATGAAATGTCAAAAACAAATTTACTCTCCAAATTTAGTGGAACCTTTAAAACGAGTTCAATTCGTTCCGGAGTTTTACTTGTCATGGCAAACAATTTTTACCATAGAAATTAATATTAAATACAATAATGCGTTCCAGGCTGAGAAAAAGCACTACAGAAAGTTATTTTTAGCATTTAGCAAAAGCAAAGGGATAACTAAAAAGTTTATGAATGTGAAAGTGAAAGGATTTTGGTTGGTAGTGAAGAAAACAAGACAGGTAGAGAAAGATTTAACTTTGAATATGCTCTGGTTTGGAGTTCGGAAATCTTTTTCTCTACTGATCGGGGGATTTCCCATGTATATGTCGCTCATTTTGCCAATCTGGCGGTCCCACTGTAAAAGAGGAAATCGTCAGATACTCCCTCAAATACTCTTCCCGGCTGGTGGCCCATCCAAATTCCATCGCTGTCTCTCTCCTCGACGAGCCAACGACGTCTAAACTGATTCAAATCGCTCGACCTTTCAACACGCTTCTCGTAATTACACCTTGTTTATCCCGTCTCCTCACCTATCCTACCACCTCCCTCCCTATCTTTCTTCTACCATCCGCCCCCTGGGGTTGGAACGATGGTCCTTTCCTCAGTTCAACCCCATATATCAGATAAGGCAGATAGAGGAAGACTTAACTTTGAGTCTGCCCCTATTCGGAGTCTTTTTCATTCGCTGTCGGAGGATTCCCGATATACATGTTGCTCGTTATGAGAGACATTTTTTTCGCCCGGCAAACAAAGAAATTTTTCAATTAAATGGTATCCGACATTTGTACAGACATATATGAAATGTATATTTTAACAGGGACGTTTGCTCCCAACTTGCTGACCCTAGTTTATCAGAAATTACGCATATTATTATTAGCCTTTATTTTTTGTACAATATTTAAAATTAAAAAAAAAAATTCCCGTAATAGAAGCCGGCCGTTTTGTTACAACAGAATTAGTTTTTGAGTTTAGAAAAGTAATCAAAGACTATAAAATGGTTATTAGGCAATATAACGAAGAGCTGGAATACTTGAAGAAAATTAATCCTCACTGTTGGCGTATCAAAAAAGGATTTGAGCCAAATATGAATGTTGAAGGATAAAAAAAAATCGCTTCAGTTAAAATAAGGGTTTATAGAATGATATGTAAAGGAAGATTCGTAATTTACGTAATTTTTTTTAAATTCTGTGTTGTCATTTTTTTAAGAACGAAGCGAATTCGTCAGTATTAGGCAATGAGTTGGAAAGAAACACAGAACAACGCGATTTGTCGGTATCACCGTCGGATGTTTGGGAAGCTCTGGTAGCTATCCAAGAGGCCAGAATAAGAAGAGAAACAGATAGAATGGCGTCGGAAATGTCCGTTGGACATTTGCTTATGCGACAAGCTTTAGATGCTGGAATACAAGTCAGGTAGATTGAAATTAAACTTTTGGAATAGTCTAGCTAGCTCTCCTTATTTGCAAGTAACGATTGCGGTTTTTGGGTTTTCAGACCGCTTAATTCTGACAGTCAAATTTTTGTTACAAGAATTTTACCCAACTCAAGTTCAAGTAGTCACAATGACGAAGGTTCTCGAAATGTATCTAGCTCTACACCTGTATTTCGGCGGAATGTGTCTGTTAGTACTAGTGAAGTTAATCCTTCTGGAAGTAGTAATCAAAATTGTTGGTCATCACTCACTAGAAATTCTGATTTAAGATATCGAAAGAAATTACCCGTAAGACAGCGTTACACTTCACTGTATAGGCGATCCCTTGTGGGTCTGTACGACAGAACAACCATTCTTCGCAAGCCAATATATAATTATAGAATTAATCACTTTAAAATAAGAAAAATTAAAGGAAGTTTTACATTAAATACAAATTATGAAATGAATGAAACCCAGCGAATACAGAACGAATCAGGTGACGGTAGGTATCCTGTTGACATTAATGTTGTAATGTCGAATACCATAAGTGAACAGGCCAGCAGTTCGGGAGCTGGACTTCAAGAAGGAGGGAGATCTGCTGTGGGGAGGCGAGTTTTTGATTCGGTATTAAAAAATAGCGAGGAAAGGATGCCGAGAACATCAAGTCCAAGAATTAATCCAGTTCAGGTGACTTCGCCTACAGTTGATACCGGTATAAACTTCTTGAGACAGAACTTCAATTCTCTTGAAAACAATTTAAATTCATTTCGTGAAACTATTGGCAATGTAAGAGGTAATACAAACTCTTTTTGCGATATCAGGAGACGAAGTGTAAGTACTTCGCAAAGTAATACAAATGGGCAAAATCGTGAGAACGGATTTTCAAGCAGTAACCGCAATGAAGGTCTCCTCGAACCCGAAAGGCACGAAACTACTGGTAACGTGAGTTTAAACAATATTAACGAAAATGGCGCGAACAGAAATGTGAGTGTTCAAGAAATAGAGCCAGTTCTTGAGTCGGGGACTTCGCGAGGTCATGTTCTCAACGGAGATTTGAGAACAGGGGAAACGTCCTCGAATTCACCTTCTCGGTCGTCCGTGCTGTCACCATCATCACTCTCTAGCAGTGAAAGAACGATTTTGATGGGCGTCTTCAGAGCCGGAAACGAAGATGGTGTGAGAGGAACTAGTATGAGAAGGCATAATATCGCAACGTGAGTAAACGTCTTCTGAAAAATTGTTTTTAGAAATTTATGAGATTCTTCATCGTAAAGTTCCTGTTGAAATAATAATAGCGTAAAATCCTGTCCTTATTTGTTTCTTTGAACTTTCCAAATAAATAAATTCTTCTTTATTGTAGAGTAACGGTATCATCACCGCCTCAGCGATTAGCAAACTCGGTAGTCAATAGACTTAATGTTGGAAGAAGTAAGAACAGATGTAATACTAATTCTA
Source organism: Columbicola columbae (assembly GCA_016920875.1). NCBI lineage: Eukaryota > Metazoa > Arthropoda > Insecta > Psocodea > Philopteridae > Columbicola > Columbicola columbae. The sequence goes on along the minus strand of JADMLL010000004.1, from coordinate 16,087,855 downwards.
AGACTAATAACAATGAAAATAGTTCTATAAGACGTTATCCAGCTGTTCCGGTCAACAAAAAAATACATCAAAATATAAAGAGACTGACTCACTACATAGAAGAGCCAAACTTAGGCCGAGGTACGTTCGTATTTTAATGAAAACTACTATTTATTGTAGTCTAATGTTATTCTTCTTTTGTTTTTTCCAATGAACGGGAAAACGTATTGCTGAAATTCTTCGGTACGATTAGAACTGAATGGTATGAAACAGAATTGAGCCATGTCTTATTTTTCGCCTTTCTTCTTAACTATATATGTTACTGTAAATGTTCGAAATTGAAGAATGTCCAAATTAATGTAGTCGTTTGGAATTTTGTTTAAACTACTTCCCAAGTATCCTTATTTTTCACTAGTGTCTATCTGCAAATTTCTACATACGTCGGTCATGGTTCAATTGTACAAGATTATACCCAATTATCAGCTCTTGACGTAATTCCTCTGTTGACATTCTCCAATTTCTTTTTTTTCAAGTAACAAAAAGATGTTGAAGTTATTTAATTAAAGAAAATAGATCAATTCAATCAAAATGACACAAAAAAATTGTTTCCCTTTGCCAATTGTTTTTTAGTATTTCTATTGAAACTTTATTTGTGGTATTTAACAAAAAAAAATTTTTGTTTTACCTATCTTAAGGATGAAAAGAAAGACTTTTTTGCATAACTGATGTTAAGCGTTTCTTTTTATATTAGAAACGCTTTTTAATATATATTTAATATTCATTTGTAAACTATTGAAAAATGAAAAGCTGCAAGGTTGTTCGCCCCTTCTTTAGTAAATTCATTTGTTTTTGGCTTAAAGGGTATTGTGATATGGAATTTAAAAAGGTTTAATAATGTGAAGAATTGCTGTTATAATTTATATACTTGGTGGAATTCAGTTTTTAAGAAAACGTTTTAAAATACAGCCAAATAAAAATATCTAGAAAAATTCTTTGAGGCCTTCTGCCGAACTTTTGGCAAACATTTCCTTCCATAAATTGTTACAGAATGGTTATTTATGCGTGTCCTCAATCATTTGTTCTGACTTATCTGTACTTGACAATAATTTGAATTTTACTTATTTAGGTTTTATCAAAGAGCTGTGTGTTTCTCCAGATGGCCGAATCATATGTTCTCCGTTTGGAAATGGAATTCGTCTTTTGTCGTTCTCACCAACCGTCCAGGATGTTTTCCATTGTTATCCACACTCGCCTCCGATTCCTTTACACGAACTCACGCTAAATATCGAACATACGGATATCGTTGTCAGTACAAAATTTAGCCCCTTTCACAATCTTCTAGTTACCGGCTGCTTATCGGGAAGAATAGTTTATTATCAACCGTTTTTGTAACATTCCATTAAATGTTTAATTCAATTATTTAAATTTTAAGAATGCAAAAATGATAATTGTTTAAACTGAATAAATCTTACATTGAATTAGTTGTTTTTATTGTACGATATTATGTACTAACCCATGAAGATCGACTAATATTTTGTTTTGAAAACAGAGAATGTTGTATGTGTAAATTTAATAAAAATTATGATAGTGATTAAAAGTGATCCTGTAAAACTTACATAGAAAATCTTGAATTACCATTCAACCACAGCCTTCAATAAAGTGGACAGAGATGAACTGTGGAAAATAATGGGAAAGATAAAAATCCACTAATATGCAAATATGCAAAACTGTAAAAATATACAAAGAAACGGTGAACACGGTAAAGATAGAGGAGAAACTAACATTCGAATTCTGGACCCAAAAAGGACTAAGGCAAGGCTGCCCTTTGAGCCCAACGCTGTTATCCGTATACTTGGCAGACTTAGAAGTCTTAAGCAGAAGCAAGCACAGCAATGAAATTCTTATATCAATTCTTATACTAGATTTTTGAACAACATTTTTTATACAAAATTAGGCGTCGATATTTTAAAATACTGAAGCCTAATTAGGAGAATACAAATGTGAATAATAGCCTCTTGAATTTTGAAATTTCTCACCCAACGTTATTATGTACTAAAGAATGAAAGTCTGCAACACTATTATCGACTGGTTGCAAACTTTTTTAATCTGTTACATTATAATCTAGATGAATGGATTCAAAATTCCCAACATGTTTTTCTCCCGATCTTCCTTACCTTAAATGTTTTCCTTCAATTTATCCACAATCCTTTCCCCAAAAATTCCCTCCAAGGCTCACAACCTTGGTAGTAATGTTCAGTCAGCGAAAAAACCTTCAACGAAAGGTAGCTGACTCATGATCAACCATATTTCCAACTCATGCAATAACTTGCTCCAACAAATAGGAGTAAAAATGAGTTGAAAACATCGTGGTCCATAGTTGGCCGAAACGAAAAGAAAAAAAATCTAGATGAAGAAGCCATAAAACAGAAAAAAAATTTTGTGTAAATTTTCAAAATAATAACAAAAATCAATAAATCAGCTGGTTTAAATTAAGTAAAAAATTATATTTGGCATAGAATGAGAGGTTTGAATTCGTTGATGCTCGAATATTTTTTTGTCAGACTTTGTTTTCTCGCTATTATTCAGTTTCATTATTTCTTAAGTCTCCCGGTTCAAGCAATATTAATGTAAATACGTTGAATGTTTTAAACTTTACAAATATATACGGAAGAATAACTTCCATCAGTTTTATAAACGTATTGGAACTTCTAAAATATTTAACAAAACTTCCATTTTTTTGTCGTAAAAAATTCAAATCCTAAATTCGATTTCAAATTTGAAAAACTGCTGCTGAACACATACTTTTTTCAGATTCAAAATAATCCAACTAGTCCAAGCCGTAAGTTTTTTCTTTTATTTTGTTAATGTCTTTTGGTCTAAAAACACGGCTGTATTTCGCGACAAATTCGATTCAAGGCAAAGGAAAATCAAGCAAAATTATTTTATGAATTTTACTAAAACTGCTTTTCAATTGTCGAAAAAATTCAAAATTACTGCACGACCACAGAAGCTTAAAGAGCTCGTGATATTTTAAACTTGAAACGTCAGAGATGAAAGCCAATGTTCAAAATACGTAAAAAAAAACGATAGTAATAAATATTATTACATAAAATATCATCTACGAGGTTGATGGTCGGTAACCATCGTTCTTCTCTTATCCCTATCCATTTCCTCTTGTCTTAGACGATCACGAAATCTTTGCTCTTCTTCTAATTTCAGCCTTGAAACAAAAGAGAAGTTAACTGTTTTAAAAAAAAAGGAAATTAGTAACTGATTAGAACGACATAGCTGATATGTTTCTATTTACCTTTCGTGCATTACTGGGTTTATAAGAGCCATAGAAGTAGCCATTAAATCTGGAGGTGAAGGATAACGTAAAGAATATAGAGGATGGCCGAATGGTGCCGAGATAGGGGGATATACAGGAGGTCGAAGCATCCCACAACGTTCTAAGTACAACTGTTCTTCTAACCTGAAAATAATGCATGAATTATTTACAGATTAGTTAAAATTTTGTTCCAGTTCACTAATTTCACAACTTCCACCGTTAATGTTACTGGTCTCCGAGTTACTCTTGCATAATCCATAGCAGGGATGGCGAACCTTTTTTGATGTATGTGCCATAAAGTCATCAAAACTCTTTTCTTAAATAGGTGACGTGCCACAATAAAATTTCATTCGAAATGTTAGCGTGGTCAAAACTACACGCCACTACAATTAAATTAACAAATACAGTAAAAGCAATCCTTTAAATGCTTTGGGAGAATCCGTGCAATATTTTAATACTAAAATGCATAATTTGATGATTCTAGTTAACATACTAAGATAGGTATTCAGTACTAGAAATGTATACCGTAAATTATAAATTAAGTGTAGATTAATAATCTTTAAATTATTTCTACCGAAAAAGATAACTCATAAAAAAAAAATTTGGTTTTGTGCGTGCCATCAAAATTTCCAAACGTGCCATAGGTTCGCCATCGCCAATCTATAGCTATGTTGGGTTTATTTTCAACGTAGACTAAAAAAAAAACATTATTTTTACGTGAATTATTTAACCACTAAGTTATTTTTAGATGAATCTGAAATATAGTATGTGATTGGGACAGCTGCGTCCTCACGCGTTTGGATTATGTAGAGAAAAAGTATAAACCAAAAATAAAAACAAACTCACCTTTCGGAAATCCCCTACTAACGATTTCGTCAGTTGCGGAACCTAGAAAACAGGGAGAGGAGGAGGTCGGAAAAAAGGATGAATTCCAACTGACCTTCCTGGAGCAATTTCCAATAGAGGCGAATTTATCAATCCCCGCATAAACTGGGTAGCGGATCGTACGCGAACAAATAAAAAGAAAGCGATAGAAGCGAAAAAAGCGAAACCATTATAAAAAGCGGTGAATATTAAGGAGAGCGAAAGAATACGTAAGGGATGAATGCGAAAAGCGACTCAAGCGAATACTACCGCGAACGAAACAGGAATCCCAAACTCTGGCTACCTTCAGCCTGTCGCAACCTGCTCGTATCCACTAATTTTTACTAAGACGCGAACAGTATCTGACAATAAAACGTCTCGCCTCTCTCCATGCGAAATATGACGCGGATTTAATACACTAAATAATATTCAAAAGCAAAGAAAAAGAATGACGAACATGACCGTATCACATTTGCTATATCCTTTAACTAATTTACGTTTTAGTTCTGCCAAGAAGGCAATCAGAAATTACAGAGCTCAAGGTTAATTGATATCATAAGCTGTGAAAGAGCATAGCAAGTGTGATAGCATAAGAAATGAAAGCATAAGCTTTTTAAGGAAAAATACAGTGCTGGCCTGAAATTAGGACACCTCAGTTTTTTGACGATAACTTTTCAGATTTGCGATGAAACGACCAAAAATTTTTACTGTCTTTGTCTGTAGACCAAAGACAGGTTTTGCCATGGAAAAGTTAAAAATAATTATACACAGTTATCGGAAAAGCGGAAAATAGTCAAATAATGCAGGTCTTCACTTGGTCACGAAATTAGGACACCTACAGTTTTCTACAATTAAATGATTATTTTACTGTTGTCTGCCAGCAAAATCAATGTAAATTAAAGACTTATGTAGGGGAAAGGTGGGATAGTTGATCCCTGTTTTGGTTTTCTTTTAATAATTCCAACTATGATAATGAAATTGAAATTTTTTTCAACGAGGCATGTATCCATGTTCCAGACCATCAATTATGCACCTTTGAAGACCTTCTAATTTGTCAAAGAAAGCGGCAAATCAGATTTTTTTCAAACTGCTGCGCAAGGATCAACTATCCCACACCAGGGGTACTTGATCCCGGCGAGTGGGTTACTTGATCCCGGAGGATCTATCATACTATCCGCCAAAGTTTCGACTAAAAATACTTGAACTAAATTTGAAAACAGAAATAAACTAAATAAACTGACTTTTAATGGGGTGTAATTGGCAATTATACAAGTACTTAGATAAAAAAAAAAGTTTTGTCTTGAAAAGTTCTTTTATATTTCTTTTCTTTCCTTAGTTGTATACTTCCATGGCATATGAAGGCTATTAAACCTAATTCTTAAACATGAGACACAAATAAAAGGATCATAAGAGGATATTATATAGAATAAGAGAATATTTGATTCTAGGATCAAGTTCTCAATCAAGATCAGGATTCCGTATATGAAGGGATCAACTATCCCGATGCGACCATTTTTTCGAAAATTGAAAAAACCAGCAAGAAGTCAAGCAAATTTGTTGTGGAAACAATCGCCTTTAAATAGCTAAATAAACACAGTATTTCAGGAAAATAAGCAATAAATCGTAAATCACAAGTATTTAAATTGTTGCGACTTATCGTGCACAGGTATAAAAAAGTTGGATTGTGAGAAAAATCAAATTTTCAAATTTAAAAGCAACAAGTTATTTTTCAAAAATGAGATAAACAAGGTTTAGTACTCATCATGACTGCTACCTGATGTTGCCAACAGCGCAAAAAAATATTCCCCCCAAGCGCCAATTTTGAAGGGGGATCATGTATCCTACAGGATCAACTATCCCACCTTTCCCCTACTTATTGATTTTAAAAAATTAGTTGTAAGTTTATATTTGTTGACTGGACGGAATGGGGAGGAAATCAGGATTAACGGCTGTCGAGAAAGAAAAATTGATATTCTTAGAACTCGTGGCCAAATTTTAACTCAGATTTCGAGTGCTATAGGAAGATCTCAGCATGTTTTCAGAATTTATATTCATATCGGTGAGAATTATGGCTTGAGAACCTATAAAAAAATGGAAAGAGTCCTTAACTGAGAGAGAAAAAGGATGATTGTCCGCAAAATCAGCAACTCTAACACTTCCGCTGCTAAAATTAAAGCTAAGTTTGGTTGAGAGGTGTCCAGGAGAATCATTTCAAGAGTTCGAACATTGCCAAAAATGATAAACTATCAAAAAATGCCGCGTAAACCCTTCCTGACTACAAAACATAAACTGGCAGGGCTGACATGGGCCAGCGAGAGGATGGCCTGGACAGACAATTGGACGAAAATTGTCTTTAGTGACGAGAAGGAATGGAATTTAGACGTCCCAGACGGTTTCCGTCACTACTGGCATGACTTGAGAACGGAGCCGAAATTTCTCTCCAAACATCAATGCTGGGGGTGGCTCAGTAATGATATAAAAAGCACACTGGCTTTTATTGAGTATAAAATAAAGTCTGAGGACTATATAGAGATCCTTCAGAAGCACTTGGCTGGTACCGACTTCAAACTGGCTGGAAGAATCTGGATTTTTCAGCAGGACAACGTCCACACCCATAATTCGCAGTTCACAAATGCGCGGTTTGCTGGCAAGAAAATGAATGTTTGGTACTGGCCTCCAAGAAGTCCTGATCTGAACCCCACAGAAAATCTATGGGGTGCCTTGGTTCGGCGAGTTTACGCTTAAGGCTGTCAGTTTTAAGCCAAAGAGGAGCTCAAATGGTTATACAGCAGGAGTGGGATGAGATAACCGTACCAGAAGTAAAAAAAATTGATTGAAAGTGTGCCAGCACAAAATTTTAATGTTATTAGAAGCAGGGGGGGTATCAGACAAAGTATTAAAGTTTGTTTCAATTGTATTTAAAATTAAAATAAAATAAAATTTTTTTAAAGTGTCCTAATTTCGTGTCCAATGACAAAATCAATTTTGCTGTAAATTAAACAATTTTTAAATGCAAAATGGCGGGAAAGTATCTTAAAATGAAGGTCTTGGACAACTACACCCACAGTAAAAATTTGAAGGTTTTCTCTTAATTCAGTAAGTAGATAATCAAAAATTTATAGGTGTCCTAATTTCGTGACCAGTACTGTAAATCGTATAATTACAATGAAGCTGCCTGCGACTACAAAAAAATATAAGTAAAGATATATTGTATTACAAAACTGCGCGATTCAGATTGTATTACTTGGGAAATTAGAAACCGCACCATTACAGAATTTAATAAGTTATTATCGGTATTATTATTGGTATCACAGCAGGTGCTGATTCTTACCTATAAGCGTGTTGTAAGTGTGAAGGATAGAGAGCCGAATGATAAGCCGCATACGCCGCCGATTGTAATGTTCCCGGATAATGCACAGGTAATCCACTGGTTGGTACTCTATCTCTGTCTTCCGGCCTGTACGGCTGAAACCCGCTTCTATGCGTCAACTTATCATCTAAAGTATTCTTCTCCTTTTTTTTTTACAATAAATAAGACAAAAAAGGATTACTTGTTGAAAAAGAATTACATTTATGAGAATCAGTAAGTATTAATAATAAATAAACTAATAGAAGGAAAATACCTTTTTTAATGAATTTTCTGTTTCGGTAACATTATCGGACTCGTCGTTAGGGCCAGCGTTTTTTGCTAAATTTCGAAGAGCGGCGGCAAACGAACGGCTTTGAGAATTATAGGAACCCGGAATATTCCCAACGGGCATTATAGAACAATTACCGCTTGAATTTTTATTGGCCTTGGGAATTCCTTTAACAACATATAAAATATTACTCCAACGACGCAAAAAGTATTTAAAGGGAATATTAGGGATATAGGAGGTAATAAGGAGGTGGAAGGCTTTCATAGATTCCACCTAATTTATATTTAGTTTTAAGTATTTACACATACACAAATCGCAGTCAAGAAACAATATTTATAAATTCAGGATTAGATCAGGACACTTATTATAATAGCAACAAAATGTGATCTCATTCTTTAACTCTTTAAAGCACAATGAGATAAGTGTCCCACCTTGATGATGCACTGCAGGGCTATGCAGGGTAAAATTTTTTAAATGCGCTTTAAATTCATGAATGGTACTTATTATATTAAGTATCATTCATGAATCATTCAAACTATTATTAATGATAAAACAATTTTGTTTTATTTAAGCAAAAAAAATTCCCATTATTTCATCACCTGAAATCCTGTGTCGTAAATCATTTAGAAAATTTATTCCTGATTGTGTGCTAAATTGCTATATACTAATGTAAAAAAGTGATATTGCATCCGAAGATACATTACCTGATTCCGGCTTCTCTCCTACTTGAGCTTTGGTTAAAGGAACTGTGATTACTTTCTTGTCCATCGTTTTTGGCGAACAAATTTTCTTGGAAGCTCTTGTTAATGCGGGAGGCACCTGAAATATTTGTAAAATATTCAACCAACCAACTAATAACATTAACATTTAAAAGGTTTAAGAAAATAAATCACATTCACCAGGCAGAAATTAAGATTCCTAACCCGGCACAATAACAATTTCCCCACTATTGTTATTTTACTGCCTGTTATAAGCTGACGCTATAAGGCGTCCAATTTTTAGAACAATGAGGGAGTTTTATATTAACTTATTCAAATGTTTCATCTACATTATTATTATTATTATTTCTTCTTTTTAACTCGACTATAGAAGTTATTTGTCGGGGACCGATTTTACAACAGGTTCCAAGATGCAACAAGCATCTTCAGGAACGTTATTATTTCTTTTCTTTTTATTTCTTTTCATGGACCCGCTTATCCGTTAGGGTCGCGGGGTGAGGGAAGCAATCAAAGACTTCCAGCTGGAACGATCTTCCGCTATTGACGTCAGAGAACCCGGGGTTATCAGGCGGGATTCAGCCAAGGCCTTCACCCCCCTGAGCCACCCCTGCCGCGGACGGCCACGGGGCCGCTTTCCTCCTGCGCACTCCGACAGGACCCGACGAACCAGACGTTCTGGGGGGAGCCTCTGAACGTGCCCAAACCATCGGAGGATGGATCTCTCGATCCGGAGAAGAAGCGGCTCGACCTGAAGCCCCTCGCGAATGGCTGTGTTACGACACCTATCCAGCCTCGACACACCAGCCACCGCTCGGAGATACCTCATTTCGGCCGCTTGTACCCGGGATCTGATCCTTTCGGTCATCACCCACACCTCATGACCATAAGTGAGGACAGGAACATACACGGAGGAAGATGCTGAGCTTTGCCTGGGTGCTCAGCCCAGCCTCACTACGGACCGCCCCAACCGTTGCATCACTGCGTCAGCCTGAGCGATCCTCGACGCGATCTCTGCGTCTGTCCAGCCATCACTTGTGAACCAGACCCCAAGGCACTTGAACTTCACCTGGCCCAGCGCGGCTCCGCGAAGGCGGATGTCGCACTTAACGGGCTTCCTCTAGATCACCATCACCTCCGACTTGGTCACGCTGATCCTCATCCCGGCCTCGGCACATTCGGCGTCGAAACCGTCCAGTGCTCGCTGGAGTTCAGACTGGGTGGATCCCAGAAGGACGAGGTCATCCGCATAAGCAAGATGTCCCACCTCCAGGTCCCCATATCTGAAACTCTCACTTCCTCGGCTGCACTGTAGCATCCAATCTATATAAATTATGAAAAGGAGAGGCGACAGCATGCATCCTTGGCGGAGTCCAACGGACACGTCGAAAGGCTCCGACGTGGCGCCATGTACCCTAACGCAGCTCCTGCATCCCCCGTACAATGACCCGATGGCCCTCAAGAGGGAACCACCGATGCCATATGTCTGGAGGACCTCCCAGAGTCTGCCGCGAGAGACCCGGTCGTAGGCCTTTTCCAAGTCGATGAAACACGCAAAGACTGGTCGAACGTACTCCCAGGACCCCGCGAGGATGAGCTTCAGGGTCAGGAGCTGGTCGGTCGTGCTTCTTCCGGAACGGAATCCACATTGACCCTTCCCCAGCCTGTCCTCGACCACGGATTTGCAACGGGCCTCCAGCACCTTCGCAAAGACTTTCCCGGGGAGACTTAGCAGGGTGATGCCCTATAATTGGAACAATCACTCCTGCTCCCTTTCTTAAAGATTGGGACAATCACCCCGGTCTGCCAATCCTCCGGTGCTGTTCCTCCCTGCCAGGCCACCTTAATGACGCGAGTGAGCCAAAGGATTCCCTCTTCCCCTAGCGCCTTCAACATCTCGGGCCGGATTTCATCCACACCAGCAGCTTTGCCGCTCTTGAGCGATTTAATCGCCCGAGCGACTTCAGCCACGGTGGGACTATTCTCCGCTCCAAGTGTGGCGCCGGTTCTGTCACCCTCGGTGCCCTGAGTTGGATTGAGCAACTCCGAGAAGTACTCTCTCCAACGAGCAAGGATGGCTCTCTCCTCAAAGAGGAGAGTGCCGTCTTTGGATTTTACCCCTCCAACGGCACCCGGATTCCTCCCTCTTATTATTATATACGTTATTATTATTATCATTATTGTATACATTAAAAAATTAAAAACCAGGGGAAGTGAAAAAATTGTTAAGGGTATTGTTGTTTGGGGCAGTAGGTGAAGAACAATGTAATAATTAACTGATATATAAATAAATAAATAAATAAATAAATAATAAAAAATAATTCAATGATAATAACAATAATAATAAGTATCATAAGAAGCTATCAGCTTATATGTACTTGTAAAATTTCATATATTCTATTTGCAAATATATGCACCGATCCCAGAGGGCTAAGTGGGGGGGGGATATAAAAAATTGTTATTACAATCACTATTAGTAGTGAGGGCAGTCTTACCACTTATAATACACTCATACCTCGCTATACGGACGCTCTTTATACGGTATTTCGCTATAACGGCCTTCTTCAATTATCGCACGTTTTCGATATAACGACCGAAATGAGTAAAAAGTACTCATACAAAAGTTAATTTCCTTCCTGAAATTAGACAAAACTTTTTGGATCTAGAACATGGTCTCGGCTTTGAAGGTTTGAACGAACATAATGTGCTTATTCTATGATATTATACTTAAAAGCTCATAGGGAACCTTTTTCATATGAGGAACTCATTCAATTGCAAGCAGAACTGGGATCTGATGAAGAGACAGAGCCTGTTGTATCTAAACAGCTCACATCAAAAAATTTGTCGAAAGCTTTTTCTTATTTCGAACAAGGAATAAACATCCTCCTTGAAAACAATCCTGATGTCGAACGTAGCGCTAAAGTTTATCGAGGAAGTAACTGAGCCATTAGCTATTAGAAACCACTGAAGGACGAAATAGAAAAGAAGGCAAGACAAACAACGTTGGACCATTTTTCTGGGCCAGACCCATCCTTACCAGCGAAAAATGATTATAACAGTGATCTGTAGGTTACCATTTCTTCATCTTCTTCAGATTAAAGTCATTTTTTAAAAAATTATGTATGTATACATACATATATTTTATGTCACATGAAGTTGTTTCATTTTTGTTTATAGTTTAATGTCGGCTTTCCGAGTCTGTTATTATTTTATATACAAATTTATATACTTGTTATGTATGTACGTATATTTTATTTAACCAGTTAAGTGTGTTTGACGACTATATCCGTCATGGAGATGTGGCAGAATTTTGTGTCTTGACGACTATATCCGTCATGTAAAATTTTGTTACAATTTGATATTTAAATTGTAATTTTGGCGAAAAATAAATTTTATTCGTAAATTTAATATGTTTCAAATGTTTTGAGGTCAATGAAATGAAACAAGCAAATAAAAATTATAAATAATTTGAATTTAATTCATAGCTAACTCGTAAACAGTGCAGTAACACTGGATCTTTGATTATCGATTTTCATCTTGATGTACCAAAACAAAAAGTATATTAGATTCTTTATTCTTTTTTATATTATATTCTCAATCTGCGGTGATTCCTGGAAACAGCTCATGTGCGCTCTATCTCACGACAGCAACAATTTAAATTTTACACGATTTTTCAAGTTTTCTGTTCATTATGTATAAATATATGTTCATATCAGTGTAAATATTACAAATAAAATTGTTCATTTCTAAAATAAAGTAGTCTTTTGACAACATTTCAATAGCGCCACTTACTCTGTGTTTGACGACTATACCCGTCATCGCTTGATTCTCGCGACACACACTGGTTTTGTCAAGTCGCCACGCTTAACTGGTTAAATGAGATAAAATGCATTTTGAATGATAAACCATGGTACATACAGTACTTAACAAATATGGAACTGATCCCATTGTTTTTGTATGAATTTGTATCAGGATAACTGATTTCTTAAACGGCTTTTCGCTTTACGGCCAAGTTTCATGGAATGTATCTAAGCCGTAAAGCGAGGTATGGGTGTATTGTGAATTGCGAGGTAATGGATGACCTTGTCGAATTATTACTTAAATGAGTAATATTTGAGAAATAATTAAAATGTTTCTTTTTTAACTCGGGCCAAAAAAAATCTATTGATTTTACTTTACATTGGTTATACTTTTACTTGAAATTTTTATATTTAATTTGAGCTATTACAAGTTATTTTGAGATAAAAGAATACTATTACTTTATTGTTGAGAAGATATAATTTAAAGGAAAAAGATAAAAAACTAGAATTACGATGCAAAGATTTTCATCCAACTAGACAACTGAGATGATTCTGCAACACACTCACCATTTTTTCAGAACGCTGACCACTTGGCAGTCTGGCCACTGCCGCCTCTGGAGAATCTTCTGGCGGTGGCGGTTGGGTTATCCAATTGTATTCCCTTTTGTCAACGGGTAAACCCCACCTTTCGTATTCTTGGGATTGAGTTCGTAGGGTTTCGTAACAGTCGAGGCAAACAACAGCAAAATCTCCATTTTCAAGAAGAAGACTTTTTTCGGGTTGTTTGTGGTCCCGTAGAAAAGGAAAATCCTAGGCCAAAGAATATAAAAATGACATGATGTACTGAGATAAAACTCCAATTTTTTAAATCGAATGTGAAAAAACTCATTTTCGACATTATAAAGCTCTTAACCTTTCAAAAATTAGTTTACAATACGAGCTGATTCTTCATTATTAAGACCCTAAGTGAATATTTCCGATATATTGATACTATGTCTTCATTTTGTCTTTACTCTCAAACAGTTTTGGTACCCAGTGTTTCGTAAGACGAGGAGGATGTATGGGAGACAATAAGCCTCACTTTAAATGAGACAAGGTAGATATCTTAAAGTGTAGAAAATGGTGCAAAATTTTGTACAAAAGAAGTAGCTGGATACGATGATAGCAGTGGGAGCGGTTTGATTAATGACAAGTCAAGTATCAGTTTTAACACCGTACGAAAGTTTTCTAGCAAGCCAACTAATAAGGGCAATCAATTGGTAATAATTAATAAACTCCATTTCATATTTAAAATAATTCAAATTCGAGCGTTGCATTCATTCAATTAATTTTATCAAAAATTTAATTTGCATAAATGAAAAGAAAGATAAGTATAAATGAGAAGATGTGTACCGACCTCATCATACATATTACTTAAAACTGGGACGTGAATACAATGTAGATGGAGAGAATTTCCTATCATTAGTATTACTGACCTAAACCTGGTCGACACTGTCCTTTATTTATTTCTTGTGATTTAAAATTGTCTTATTATTCTCGGTAAATCAAAAATAATTTCGTTACAACAGTAGAAAAAAGCAACAGAGACAAATAGTGAACGTTTAAACGGTTTGAACTAACGTAATGGATGGCCGAAACAGTTTTTTAACAGTTAAAAGTATTTATCTACATTTTCTTTAGTATAATTCTAGTATACTAATTCTTTAGTATAACCCTTTTAGAATAATTCTAGTAGAGTACTCCCTAGTCTCATATCGGAAAGCTTCTATTTATTTTAATACATTGAAACTTCTTAATTTTCCGATCAAAAAATAAAAAGCCACAAATGAATACTTAATATACAATATTAAAAATATTTTATAATGTAAAAATTTTTTTTCGGCCGGCTCTTTCCCCGCAATTTTAATTTTAGCAGTTTCTTAAAAAAATTCTGAAACTCATTCCAAGCATATTGGTAGTTTGTTTACTACTGTTTCGCCAATTTTTGTTTAATATTTTAATAAAAAAATTACAATCACTTTGTAATAATAAACCAAAAAAAGTGTCATCCTGTTCAATGATACTTCGAGTTAAGAGCATTTAGGTTAACGAACATGTCATTCAATTCTTTTACTAGTGAAAGACACCTACCTGACGATGAGAGACACTTGGAACTTAACACACAAAATAAAATTCACAAACTAATGACTTACTTTTACGGGAAGAGCCCTAACTCTTTTTCTATATGTAGTAACACCACACACGTAACAACAATAATCCCTTGTATTGTATTCTCTATCCTGTTGACTAGTACCTGACCAAGAAACGAAAAAGCACATAAAAAATTAGTCCCTTTAATAATTTTTCATTTATTTTGTTCCAAAAATAATCAGTCTTAACGGCCTGAGTTTGGGCATAATAAAGTAAAACAAATTAAAATAAACAATAGTGAATAGGTATCATAATGATATGATCATCATAAGATGTTATCATTATGAATAACAAGTCTTTTATTTCTAAATAATATGTTAAATATCACTTGTCTCTAAGTAAGAAACAATAAGTACTTCAGGTCTACCATTAAGGAATGGTATCCAAGGAATAGATCAATATCACAAGAAAAAACAGAATTAATAAACTAAACGACACAATAGAGATGTTTCTCGAAGTCTTGGCGGGAATAATTTAACGAAGTCTTAGGATATATAGTTCCATTTTCGTCTTGTTAATGTTTCCAAACTTAAATCCTCAACATTTTAAAATTTTCATCCCAGGGTACGAATGGTGGACCTTTTTCATTGTACGTTTTCCCAAATTTACAAATAATCTATCTAAAATTACTACGTTTCACACTAAATTCTTCTAATCAAATTTTTCGTTTCGGCCAACTAGGGATCCCGATGTTTTCAACTCATTTTTTACTAATATTTGTTGGAGCAAGTTATTACATGAGTTGAAAATATGCCTGATTATGAGTCAGCTACCTTTCGTTGAAGGCTTTCTCGCTGACTGAACATACTGCCAAGGTTGTGAGCCTTGGAGGGAATTTTGGGGGAAAGGATTGTGGATAAATTGAAGGAAAACATTTAAGGTAAGGAAGAGCGGGAGAAAAACTGGCTAGGAATTTTGCATCCAGGTGGGATTTGAACCACGGCCCTTGGAGTGATAGGCGAGTGCTCTAACCTATCGCCTACCAGGCCCCCTTCTAATCAAATTACTATAATTCTTCCATTATTTCTCTTTTTCTTCCACTCTCAGTTCTCACGAAGGAGCAATGTAATTCGCATGACCACACTACATTAGTATGTTTTACATATGAAAAACGAAATAATATTCCATAGTCAGCAGGTACTTAGTATTATAAATTTAAAAATAAATTACATTTAAAATAGGGACAGATGAATTTTAATTCATTTCAATAATGAAGAGAATTTTTATTTACGTTTTTGGGTTTATCAAAAACCGCGTCACTGTCCCAGTAAAAAAGTACAGCACTCAAAACACTAAAAAAAAAGCGTAGAGTACTACCCGTTTCAACCGAGAAAAAGAAAAATGTTCGACGTTTCGCTAACACTTACGCTGTTAGCATCATCAGGGTTTCAGTCAGACTGATAAACCCAAAAATTTTATTCGTGTATATAAATTATGGAACACGATCGCGAAAGTTTAAACACTATTATCACCTCTTCATTTTGGTTACCTTCCCAATGGTATTGTATTGTATTGTACTTACTTGAATTACTACTCTCGAAAGTTCTCCATTGAGCTAACAGAGAATGATAACAAAATGTACAAACTAAAGCGCTTCCATCGTCACGAAGTTGCTCTACATTCGAGGCAGGAGTGTGCTTTAATAGGCTAGGAAAAAATGGTGCGTTGCGACCCTTTAAAAAAATGGATTAATTACTTTACAAAATAATTTTATAACATGAGTTGAGCTTCAATCCCATTTTTCACCCTTTGGTTTAACAGGATGTGAAAGGGGCGGGCTCGGATTCTCAATCATTACTTCTCTAATCAGGCATTTTGACCACTCAACCACAGGCCCCTCAAAAAACTTCACAATTTTATGTATCCTATTTTTGGTTAGTGCCTAAAAAATCGTTAAATAAGCAATAACTTTTACCCACCTGAGGTTTTGAATATAACACTCTCGCTAAGGTTAAATCAGAATGCAATCCACATAAATAGCAATAAATTGATGAACCCTGAGATGCAGGGGAAGGAGGGGGAGGTGGAGTTTCTCCATTCCAACTTCCCGGAGTCCCACTCAATGAAGGATTGGGACTTGGTAACTCATACCTTGTGAGAAAAAAACAACCTCACTAACTATATATTATGTTTACCTAGAACAGCCCAAGGACTTTATATATATTATTAAAAAAAATTACCTTCTATGTTCAAGGGGTACCCTATCGCTTTCCAAAGATTCCCACTGAGACGCTAAATGATTAAAGCAACTGCAACATGCCAATATTCTTCCGTGCGAATCCATACAGGAATTCTCAGACTTACGACTTATGGTTCTCAGACATGGAAAGTGCATAGCATGAGAGTTCATACCTTCAGCAGATGTTGATAACCATTGCATTGAGGACAAACTACAAGTTCTCGCGCATATGTAACATCGAAAATTTTGTTGAAGACATTTTTCCTGCAAGATATTCAAAAGATATTTAAACGCATTACTGAAGTTAGGCTTCCGCAGTACTCGAATTTAAAGCTACACACATTAAGAACTGGGGTTTTACACCGCGTCATATTAACATAAAACACCAACGTTCCGTCCACAGCTATTGAAGTGGACGAAAAGTTGTTGTTTTATTATATTGTAAATCATACTCTAAAATCACTTTTTAATTAACTATCACTAATAAATTTAATTTCTGGTTCGATACGAACAGGTAATCAGCCTACTAACTTGGCTATTTGGCTCGCAGACTGAAGTTTTTACAGGGCGCGTTGTACCACTGGGCGAAGAAGAATGGCGCTGAAGATCGTACGGTTTAAAGCGAATATCAGACCCACTGGAGTGATTTGATCCAGCATTTGTTAATTGACTTGAAACCCGAGTTGAAGGAGAAGGACTTTTCATATCGGCCCTTGGACTACTGTTGTTTACCGATGATTCTTCTATTTTAAGAGGGTTTATATTTAGTAAGTTCAATTTTTTAATCGTATATACTCAGAAAGATTATATAAAAAAACCTACCTTGATTCTGCTGCTTATTAAAAACCTGATGCTTTTGGGGAATAGTTTTATAGCAAATACAACAAACTTGCACCATTCCTTGCGGAGATATTGGACTAGCTCCAGGTGGCGGCTTCAAACTGTTTATAAATGGAAAATACATTTCCTGAAATAGAAAATATTTATGTAAAAAGGTCAGTGACAAATTTTCGTACTTTTTAACTGAAAATTATAGCTGTTTAATTTACAAAAAAAAATATATATAAACACAAACTCTGAGGGCGTGTCTCATTATCCGCGCCCAAGCCTGAAATAAGTAAAGGTCCTCTCAATTGCAACCGATACATAATAAACACCGAATCAACATCAATAGACGGTCAAAGGACAAAATGAGTAACAAAAAAATCCGAGAATAAGTGTCAAAAGAATTGGGAGGATCAAGAGTGGAATGTTTTACAGGTTTTTAGATATAAGGAAAGGAAAGGGGAAAAAATTGAAACAGAGCTTCCTTCTCTATGACGTCCAGTAGCTCCATTTCAGGGCTCCAGGGCCTCCACTCCATTCCATTTGTACCAGGATTAAGACATGTGAACTTACGATAAGATTAGTAAGCAAGAACCTCAAAAAAACGCCGGCTCTAAGTGAAATTATATTAGTCAGTTCCACTAGCACCGACACGAAAAAATCTAGGTTAGACGTGCGGACGTCTTAGTGTTAAAAACTTTTTCCTTTAACTTTCATACTTAACTATGAATTGTCACTGATTCCCGGTTCAGGGAGTTCCGGGGGCCGGGATTTGGACTTATTTCGTTTAACTTGAAATAGACCAGGTGAAGATCTTTCATTTTATGTCCTATTCAGCAAACTTGATGATCTATCATTTTTAATTCAATAGCTTAAACATATTAAATTTTCTTAACTGTTCTAATTTTAATCCGAAACCTAACTTCGAAGGGCGTAGGGATGTGGCGACCCCACCGCCCAGTGGTTTTACACTGCAATCAGCCTCCCAACCCTAAGGTGGTAGGCGACCCGTGCTGATGGGGTACGTGGCACAAGGGAGTTGTGTCGTGAACGGAGCCTCGGGGATACCTGGCGCCCTCCCCGAGTAAGTAGCCTTACCCAGGTACAGGACACTGCCTGGGTGGACCTCCATCTTCCCCTTAAACCCCTGCGACATGGTTATAAACAACAATGGACTCGCCATCCGTTTTGGGATCGTGGGGTAAGGCGCAATGCCCGAGGGGGGGGCAATATGGGACGGACAACTGGACGACGACTACGACTAAGGACCGGAACTTGGAATGTTTTCTCGCTGACGGTGGAGAAGCGCCTGGAGCTGGTGGAGGAAGCCAAAAGGTATCGTTTGGATATCCTGGGTGTCTCCTCCACCAAGAAAAGGGGCTCCGAGACCGTGGATCTTCCCGAAGGATGGAAGCTCTTCTGCTCCGGAGTCGACCCTGCAATGGTGCCGCAGGCGGGTGTGGGGATACTCACGAGCCCCCGGCTGTCGGACCGAATGATTTAATGGACCCCGTTGGGGGGAAGGATGGCGGTACTGACACTTCAGTTGAAGACGTCAACTCTGGCTGTTCTGCAGGTGTACGCACCTAACGACCAGTTAGAGTATACAGCCTTCCTGTTGGACGGGGAAGCCGCTATGAAAATAGCGGCTAAAGCGGACAATTTTATCCTGATGGGGGACTTCAACGCCCACGTGGGGAACGACTCTGAGACGTGAAGGGGCGTGGTGGGGAGGAACGGTGACCCCAACTGTAACCCAAACGGGGAGAGGTTGTTGGATTTCGACTGTGCCCATGGCCTGGCGATCATGAACACCTTCTTCCAGCACAGGGACGTCCACAAGTACACTTGGTGCCGTGACGCACTTGGGCAGAAGTCTATTATAGACTTTGTCATGGTGCCAATGTGTGCGAGGCGGATAGTGTGCGACGTGAGGGTTATGAGAGGGGCTGAGCTGTCAACCGACCACCATCTGGTGGTGTACGACGGGATGGGGCCGAAGCCACAGAATCCCTCGGTCGGAGTACCGACTCGTGTGATGTGGGAGAAGCTCCATAACGAAGAGGTTCGGGAATCTTTTGCGCACCACATAAGGGAAAGATTCGAGCAACTTCCACCGCTCGTGGCCGAAGTGGAGGAGGAATGGCGCCTGTTTAAAACAGTCGTCACCGAATCCAGGGAGGCAGCTTGTGGGGTGAAGCGGCTTGGCATGGCGACCGGTGGCTGCAGGCGGACTCCGTGGTGGGGAGACCCGGAGGTCCGGCGGGTCATTAAAGAGAAGAAGTAAGCCTTCAACGTGTGGTTACACCGGAAGGACGAACTCTCTCGAGGCCGGTACGTTGAGGCGCGAAGGACTTCCAAGTTGGCTGTGAAAGCAGCCAAGGAGCGGGCTTGGAGGGAGTTGCTGGAGGTGCTGGAAGGTGGAAGGTGCTGGAGGCCCGTTGCAAATCCGTGGTCGAGGACAGGCTGGGGGAGGGTCAATGTGGATTCCGTTCCGGAAGAAGCACGACCGACCAGCTCCTGACCCTGAAGCTCATCCTCGCGGGGTCCTGGGAGTACGTTCGACCAGTCTTTGCGTGTTTCATCGACTTGGAAAAGGCCTACGACCGGGTCTCTCGCGGCAGACTCTGGGAGGTCCTCCAGACATATGGCATCGGTGGTTCCCTCTTGAGGGCCATCGGGTCATTGTACGGGGGATGCAGGAGCTGCGTTAGGGTACATGGCGCCACGTCGGAGCCTTTCGACGTGTCCGTTGGACTCCGCCAAGGATGCATGCTGTCGCCTCTCCTTTTCATAATTTATATAGATTGGATGCTACAGTGCAGCCGAGGAAGTGAGAGTTTCAGATATGGGGACCTGGAGGTGGGACATCTTGCTTATGCGGATGACCTCGTCCTTCTGGGATCCACCCAGTCTGAACTCCAGCGAGCACTGGACGGTTTCGACGCCGAATGTGCCGAGGCCGGGATGAGGATCAGCGTGACCAAGTCGGAGGTGATGGTGATCTAGAGGAAGCCCGTTAAGTGCGACATCCGCCTTCGCGGAGCCGCGCTGGGCCAGGTGAAGTTCAAGTGCCTTGGGGTCTGGTTCACAAGTGATGGCTGGACAGACGCAGAGATCGCGTCGAGGATCGCTCAGGCTGACGCAGTGATGCAACGGTTGGGGCGGTCCGTAGTGAGGAGGGCTGGGCTGAGCACCCAGGCAAAGCTCAGCATCTTCCGCTCCGTGTATGTTCCTGTCCTCACTTATGGTCATGAGGTGTGGGGTGATGACCGAAAGGATCAGATCCCGGGTACAAGCGGCCGAAATGAGGTATCTCCGAGCGGTGGCTGGTGTGTCGAGGCTGGATAGGTGTCGTAACACAGCCATTCGCGAGGGGCTTCAGGTCGAGCCGCTTCTTCTCCGGATCGAGAGATCCATCCTCCGATGGTTTGGGCACGTTCAGAGGCTCCCCCCAGAACGTCTGGTTCGTCGGGTCCTGTCGGAGTGCGCAGGAGGAAAGCGGCCCCGTGGCCGTCCGCGGCAGGGGTGGCTCAGGGGGGTGAAGGCCTTGGCTGAATCCCGCCTGATAACCCCGGGTTCTCTGACGTCAATAGCGGAAGATCGTTCCAGCTGGAAGTCTTTGATTGCTTCCCTCACCCCGCGACCCTAACGGATAAGCGGGTTCACGAAAAGTAAAAGTAAAAAGTAAAAACCTAACTTCGAAATCTTTACCTGCCTAAGGCTTTTGCAGCCTTAGAGCTCAGTTTAGTTTCACCCACTGAGGGCACCAACCGTTTTACTTGGCGAAACGTTTGGTTCGGGTTTCGGTGTGTTTCCTGTCGGTTACAGCTATATTTCGCAAATGCTCTGGGCTTTTTGTTTGAAAACTTGTTATAGACTTAAAAAATATTAAGTCTTGACCATGGATAACGACTGCGAAAGGTTAAATAACATTAATATTAATTTTCATTTACTTTTTCACTATTCGGGCAGCAGTATAAGAGGCGTATAGAGCTGGATGGATATTCAAGTGCGCAAGTATAACATATAAAAGTTGTAGTTTCTAAGGACGGCGTTTGCCGTTTCCTTAATATGTAATTCCTTTCCGAATGATCAGTACCCTGAACGCCATAAGCGTGCCACTGAAAAATCGCATTATCAATCTTAATTTTAATTGAGAAACCGTAAAAGAATTTCCAATTCTAAATGCTTTCTCTAACCTGTTGCAATAGGTGTCTTCTACATGCCAAACAGGCCTGTACTTGTCCTGTTGAATCCATGGGTCGCGATCTGCTGGGTCTGGGATGTAGCATTAAAGAGGGGAAAAATGGTTCTTGACTCGAGCTTTCATCGGAAGACTTCCCTTCTTTACTTTTCAAGTCTACTGGCATGGCTGATATGTTTGATAAAGATCCACGTCGAAACTCATCTCCACAAACGTAACAAACTTCAGTAGTTGAATTTTTATCGGGCATACTAAGGTCTAATATATCTGTCCCCTCGTGTTGCCGCTTCAGGACTGTAATGTATTATTCACAAAAAAAAAAAAAAACGTTTAAAAACAAGTGAACATGCGAATTAATAAGCAACAGGAAAGTGATGAGTTAAGAAATGTACTAACTTTGCATAAGAGCCAATTTTATCCTGCTCAATTAGTTTAGAATTTTCTTTGCTCGCGTGTCTTAGATCTAGCACTCCATCAACAATTCGATTCGTACAATTATCAGGTGTTTGAAGTTTGGATAAATGAACAGTACTTTCGTTCTGAGATGCCGGTCTATTAGGTTCTCTATAAACAAAGCGTAGCTTCCACTGTTACATGATTTAATATAATAAATAACTAAGTGAATGGTCATTTATAAAGTCACTACTTAATAAATATTTTATAATGGTGGTTCCCGACTTGGGGTAAGCAATAAGTTGCTGGGAGTACAGAAAAATTCAATTAGTAAAAGAGTACTTTTTAGTGCAGTAGAAAATTTGCTTTTTGGACGTAATGTATCAACAATAAACAACCTGAAGTATTTGAAACATTGCACAGTTATTTATCGGAAAACAAGTTAAAAATTTCCTCTAGAATTAAATCGACAAGTAATTGAATTAAAACTGAATTTACAGAAATCCTTTTCAAGCTTGAGAAGCCAAATTATTGGATTTTAAATCCGTTTCAAAGAGAATACATTCAAGTAGCTTAATTGACAGGGAACAAAAAAGAGAAATTGATCGAAATTTCTACCGATTAGATTTTAAAGTCCTAATTTAAGTCAAAATATGTTTAAAAATTTTGGGCACATATGTGTACAAAGAATTTGGATCACTTTCTGATAAAGCATTTCAGTTTTTGTTGCCATTTACAAGTACAGTACTTATGAAAAACGCCTTTTTAAATTTGGTCTTGATATACAAAATAAGTATCACAATAAACTGAATGTGATTCCAGATTTAAGACTTTACCTCAAATCCGTCGAACCTGGTATAAAAATATTATTTGCTTCAAAGCTAATTTCTTTTTGCGTAATAAAATTTTTAATATAAAAAAATTATATTAAAAGTTCTTTTATTCTATGGTAAATGTATTTTTACATGGATTAAAAAAAAAAGATTCTACTTAACAATGTAATGAATTTGTTTTTTTATTATTATTTTAGTTTAATGCGTTTCCTCAAAAAATTCTTAAATGAGGGGCACTAAGCTAGAGAAATAACATATCAAGGGGTGGACTAATGATAATGGTTGGGAATTACTATTCTGTAAGAAAAAAACGTACCTATGCAAGTCAGTAGTGAGACCCAAAACTTGAGAAGCGTATTCCCCTTGTACTCCCATGTCAGCTCCAGTAAAAGGTAAATTATCATTTCTTTTCAACCAATACAGACGTCTTGAATGTGGAGTATTCTCTCTTTCATAATTATCCCATTGTTGCATTAGAAGTACATAACAGAGATAGCAACACTTGGCCTAAAATCAGGAATTTCCATCAAATAGTTTTCAAGACTTTGAATGCAATATTTAATATGAATAATTTACTTAAAAATTTTAAATTTTTCTAAAATTTATTTGCATAAGCAATGAATTTTTTAACTCCAAATGGTGGTGTTTAATCCCGTTTTTTACCATTAATTTTTGGGTATAACAGGATGCGGGAGGAGGATTCAGTCACGACCATTTGCGTCCAAGTCAGAAACTTAACCACTACACTACTCCTCCATTCATCTCCATTTTTTCAATATTCTTTACATTTCATTTTCAATTATTAAGAAGCAGTCGAATCAAGATAAACTTCTATGTTAGACAATAAAGCCTATTGTGAAATTATTTCATTAAAACTCTTTGATTTACACCTAAAAATATCACAGCACTTTTTTGCACCAACTAATTATCACTATTTGATTTTTGATCCCGTTTTTTACACCACACGCCTTCCGCCACAACCTTCTATTTTAAACACACAATTTCTTTACCTCCATAGTTTTATTCACTCTTTGATTCTTTAACAAAACTTCAAAAATACATTAATTTCTTTTCCTAATTTATAATTAATATTTTATATGATGTAGTGGTTTAAGCGCGAGACTAAGAACTTACAGTGGGGAGTTCAAATCCTCCTCCCATATCCCTTTATATCCAAAAAAGGGTGAAAAACCGGATTAAAACTCAAGTAAAACTATAATTAATATTTAATTGTAGTTTATTTAATATTCATATTTTGAACAGGATGAACAATAACAATGCCTCTTCGCGCCGCTTCTATGGTGGCAGGCATAAGGACATGACGACACCCTAGCTAAAGAAATTAATGACATTTTGGACCAACAAGAATTCGTATCGTCGGTACACAATTAAGAAAAGGTTTTCAACAATCCTCTGAAGAGCTTGACAATCAATAAAAAATGCTGATTCAATTACACAGGAGCTCCTGGACAAAATGAGCTATGAAAAGATAGAAAAAAGATGGTCATGGATGGAATCATTCATTCATTTGAAATCAATGACTCAGGTCAGAAGAGTTAGTAGTTATTCACATGAAACTCTCAAAGCAGCCACATTCCAGCAAACAACTCACCCATAAGCATTCATCAAAATTATAGTCATACCATCTCAAATGGGTATGATTTTTCTGGCTGTTGGAAGCTTATAGTGAGTCAATAAACAACATTGAAAGAAAAGTTGTGTAAATTATTTCATTTCATTTTGAACCAGCCACTATGGAAACTTGGCAGCAACAATACCACAAAAAAAAACCAGTCAATTCTAAGCAAAGATGAACTTTCCACTATTTTTGTGATCATACCACTTTTCATCATAAATAATCTGTTAAAAATGTTATTTTTCACTTAATAAGGTTTTTACATCTGACCTGATTATCAGTTCCTGAGGCAGTGTATTTGGAGGGTGGTTCATGAGTTTCTAAGAAAGGAAAATGTGGTTCACTGGGTGATGACACAGGCTTAATATTTAATACATATTGATCTGAATGCCTTAAACTTCCACAAACAAAGCAAACTTCATCAGACACATCATTCCTTTTCTCCATCTCATCAAGCTGAAAATGAGAAATTCAAATAAATAATTAGACCACTCATTAAAACTTAATTTAACAAATAACTGAGAATGAGAAAGTTTTTTAAGAAGTATATAAAATAAAATAAAAATTTCAATATTATCATTTAGAACTTTTTAAAAACTTATGTGAACCCTCTCTGTAATACAAGTAAAGGTAAAAAATATTTTTAAGACAACATGATATATAATAAACAATGGTGAATATCTCGATAAAAATGATGCTAATTTATATGAAAACTTTTGTGAGCAATGGTTGCTATCGAAATATTGTATCAGATAAAGAAAAATACTGCCAAACTACACTAGATTTTGAATCCAATTATTCTTAAAACTTTTAACTGCATGAAAAGTTCTTCTTTTTGGACTACTCTTTTGAAACAAATGCAATGTAATTTCTTACAATTAAGTTAAAGGTTTTCTTCCCTGGTGACTTATGACACAGTTACATGTATTTATAAAATACAACTATAACACAGATAATATAAAATTGCAGGTTAATACAGAAAGAATCTTGGTGCAATGAAATAATCTTAATTTTTTGCTAGGCTAAGTCATCCCTGTCAACATCATCAAATAAACAATTTTATACAACTTAATTTTCGCCAAGATGAAATATGAGGGTCAATTTTATTAAAAAAATAAAACTAGAAATTAGCGTTTAGAAATTTAAAAAATAATAACAATCCTTCTTGCTTTTTACCGAAAAGGTTATCATAAGTTCAAATCATGTTTTGGGTGAAAAAGGGGTCAATTATTCTGGGTAACGAAATCGGCCATATATTACAAAGTAAGAGTGAAAAAACATTGATTTTTTTCAGAAAAACTACAATTCTTAAAAATTTTGAAAACTTACCCTATTACAAATAAGACTAGAGCAAACTTTACGGCATATTATTATTCCAAAAACCACACAACATTTTATTACATAAATGCATCAACAAAATCGCCATTTTAAGCCGCTTTGAATATGACAAAGAAACAATGGCCTCCAAATAACAATAGGATGCAGTCCCTATTAAAAGTTACATTTTAAACAAAAATTAATAGGGAAATAAAAACTATATTAATTCTAATTTTTAAAACCTGACGATGATTATTTTTTTAGTAAAAAAAACAATGAAAGACATAAAGTCAGCAACACCTGCCAAGCGGCCATCAAAACACAAGCAGGGCGGCAAACATAAATTAGTTGTAGCTCTAAGTTTGTTTACTCTAATTTTTAAATACCTACATTGTAATTTTTGGTATAAATCACTAACAGGTAAAATAAAAAAGAAAAGTTACTTACAATAATAAAATTAACATTAACAACAATTTCTTGATTCAAACTGTTTTTTTTGCTTTGTCAACATTTAATAACCTTATCACGTTTAAAAAATTCGCGGGTGGCATTAGTTAGCATCCGCATTTATACTCTACTTATACGCTCGCTTGAACATTTTCAATTCTACCGGATTTTAATCGGTAAGGATAAAAGGTAAAGGCCAAAAGCATTTCAAATTTTAATAACCTTTCTGGACCACATCGGGTTAGGGCTATTAACATGCCTTAAAACTTTTAGAACAAAACATATAGAACTCTTCATTCATTAAAAAGTGCTGATAAAAATTATATTACAAAAGCATATATTAGCACGAATATGAAGAATGAAGTTTTTAATGATGAGATGATAGATGTTCATTTCCTAAATTTTTAAATAAAAAATGTTAAACGGTTGTTGTGCCAGAACTAGTAAAAGACCGAGTTGCTCTAGGGCCACTTAATACCAATTTGGAAAACATTGAAAAACAACTAAATAGAAAAATGTGACGAGTTACATTGCTTGAACCTAAATAAATTATTTTTATTTGCTCATAGTTCGTTAAATAGAAGTTCTGATATAGAGGTAAAGAATTAAAGAATGAAGAATTAACGGGTCGAAATTTTTATGTCAACTGTTTTCTCCTTTTTTTGTTATTTTGTTTGTTTTTTTTCACGTCGTAACTCTGAATGTTGGCACGTATATGAAATATATATATTAATTGATTTAACAAAACTTCAGTCAACCCTCGAAAATCGAGACGTTGAAACAAATTGCTAGTTTAGAAAAAATATACAGTTATAATATCCACATATATGAACTTGTTATATTTAAATTTTGTGAATAAAATAAATCGATCACCTGTGAATAACATGCGGCTGTTTAATGTGCGATACTGAAGCTATAAAACATTTTAATTTTATTTCGTACATTTTTACTTATTATCACCTTCCGACCGACCTCAGAAATCAAAACAAACCACATTATGCATTTTTCCATTGACGCCGACGTGCATCATCTTTACTGTATTTTTTTGGCTTTCTTTAAAATAAATAAACTACTGAAAAACATTTGCAAGCAATAAACATTCATCGCCACACATTTCTTCCGTTGAAAAAACTGCTTCTGAACCATTTATACGAATCAAGTTTAGTGTGAAATTTTACATCTACAACAATTCGTAGTAACGTCCAATTTTGTTTGATATTTTTTAGGCGAAAAAAATAAAACTTATACAAAGGAAGGCTATGGCTATATATATTTGTTTTCAAAGGTGAGAGATAAAAGACAACGCTGCACACTTAGAAGCTGTTCAGCTCTTTGTGTTTGGTGTATGTGTGTGTGTGTGTGTGTGTGTGTTATTTCCTGTACCGCAACAAATGTCCTCCACTTGTCCTTGTTGCGCGCCAAGCACTTCACTTCGGACCAAGTCATCGGTAGCTCAAGTTTGGATAGCTCAGCAGCTATCGTTGACCTCCACGAACCCCTGGAT
Organism: Columbicola columbae; assembly: GCA_016920875.1. Taxonomy (NCBI): domain Eukaryota; kingdom Metazoa; phylum Arthropoda; class Insecta; order Psocodea; family Philopteridae; genus Columbicola; species Columbicola columbae. The sequence continues at coordinate 16,059,999 of JADMLL010000004.1, read as the reverse complement.
CTTCCTCTACGGCGCTGGCTGGAGGAGTTCCACTCTAGGGCTTGGTGACAGATCTCTTTTGCGCCTTTCCTTAAGGTGTGTCCGATCCACCTCCATCTTCGTTCACGGATTTCCAGCCCCAAAAGCCTCTGGTTGAGGGCCTCATTCGTAAGCCAGTTGTCGCGTTACCAAGTCTTTGTTATGTAGCGCAGGCAGCAGTTGACAAAGGTTGTGATATGATTTGTATGTATGAAAACATCCATATGTAAGTCAAATTTGAGACACAAGATAGTAACATGTAATGCTTAGATTTTCCCCTTTCCTATAAGCATAAGCAATAACATTGATTTTGAATTTTCGCGAGCGGTTTCCGTAACGGAAAAAAATATAAAATGTAGTTTTTTGGTAATTAAAACCCGCGTAAAATTCACCGCATCGAACACGGATAAAAATTGTTCAAACTTTTCACTAACTTAAAGCTGTAAGCATCGACAGTGGCCTGATTCCAATCGTGCTCAGTCCGGTCGATTCCTAATTGTTTCTATTCCTAATACGCGAGTTTTTTTGTTATTAACCAACTGTTAATATAAACTGTGTTTAGTTGTTTCTGTAATAAAAAAGGGAAAAAATTACACAAGTTCTCAGATGTTTCAATCTTTAATAGTAACGATCAAAATTAAAGACGCAAACCAAAGGTTTTTTTCTATCATTTATTTTACAGAATAATTTACTGCTATCTGTTTTTGTGATTTAAAGTTTTTATGAGGGAAAATGGGGGTGAATGATTGGTGTAATAGGTGTGGGTTGCTTAAAAATTTAATAAAGAAAGCAAAACACAAATATGCTGTTGTACTTCAAACTCAACGACACCAAATGCCACCTCTAGATCGTCTTGGATCGTCTTAATGGACTTTTTTTATATTCTCTATATCGTCCACGAGTCCTGTAACAATTTCTACCAAACTAACCATTTCGTCATCTTTATTTCTTTGAAGCTCTGCTCTCTTGTCACCCTGGCGGCTAATTTCAGCCAAAAGAATAGCAGATAACAGGGCGAAGAGTGTAATTTCACTAATAGCGTTAGATCAAAGTTCTATTAATTCATCTTCCGCCGGCGGCTCTAACTCCTTTGCTCCTTTTACTCGATCCAAAGTACAGCTCTCGAGCCACCGGAAAGCTTTGCCGGTGGGAATGATAGCATATTTACGTACATGTGAATATTTTTTAACTTCATTCTTGACAATATTTGCTACCGGCTTGCTTAATTGTTTTAGAAACAATATTCCTATTTTCGTTAATAGAAAAGCTGCAACCACCATGAATGGAAGCAAGAATTCTAGAATTTTAAAGGGAGGTTTTTTGTTTTGTTTTGTTTTTTTTCTCTGGCTTTGAACTTGTAATTTGGTTTATTTTAAAAATTGTCTAATAATATTTCAAGAAATTGTGTCCAGCAGATAAACAAATGAAGGAAGATAAACAAGTCGGAGTAACTGCTAGGAGTACTCACTCTTTGATGTCCTTGTGAATGTTCTGAGGCATGGTGGATTCGTTCGGAGATTGTTTGAGTGATGTGTTATCAGCAAAACACAAATAAAAATAATTAAAATAACATGTTATTCTCTCAGTCTCACGAAGGTTTACATTTTTTCCCAAAAAATTTCCTTTACCCGTATTTTTTTTTTTTTAATTCTCAAAAACATCACGACATAATAATTTCAAAATTAAAAATCATTGCTTTCTGAGGTAAAGGTCTTTACAAACACATAGTCTGCTTCAGCTTAACTCTTTATACAACGCTTTTTAGCTAAGTAACAAATCTTCTCCTTTTACCCTTCCTAATTTTCTCTAAAAGTCATTCAGGGCCATCTTTAGATTTGTAGATAATTCGTCGACCAGTTAAATCGTATTTTTTATCGTCCACGTTTCCTTCCGAGCAACTTGAACTACGATCAGAATCATCAGAACTCTCTACATAGCTGCCCAGACCTGGCAAAATTCCCACGCATGTCAATCCACTTCCTGGAATTTCAAACTGCAATGAAAAGCACATATTATATATTTATAATAACCAAGTCTGTACTTTTAAGACTAGAAACTATTTTTTACGCTAGAGTTACAACCATGTTAACTGATTCACTACAGTTTTAAAATTTAGAATCTAATCCGCTCAAAAAAACTGTTTCAAGGCTTGGAGTTTCCACATAAGTTCAACTAGACTTCAAACTTTAAGTCTGAAATACCAAGGCGCGAAATTATTATTTTTTCCGTCGCCTCCTGTTACGTTGTCTACTTTTTTAGTCAGCACTTCTGACTGTGACTTTGAATCATACTTCACGTTTCAAACATACTTTCCTTTTCCATAATATAACTGTATCGACTGTATTGACCTCAGTGGGATCAACGGCCTGCCTCGTGAAATTCCGTGAGAAATTCCAATAAACTGCCATCAACTCATCAAATCAACAATTTGTGTGTTGCTTTTTATTTTACTATAAACTTAACTTTCATATTTTTGTTTTTAAGTTCTCATTCATCAAAGATTCTGATTTTACATGCAGTATTGGAAAAAATATTTTTTTAAATTATGTATGAACTCAACTTATACTAACCTCTTGACTGCAATTACTTGTACCATCTTCAACTCGCTTTCTTTTCCTCATACAACATTCATTTCTGTATTGTCCATATTTGTTGTCATGTTCTTTTGTATTTTCTGCTCCTACAGGCAACTTCTTTTTAACAACAACACCCTTTAATAACTGATGCTGAGACTTTATTCCAGAGCTACAAATGATACATTTAATAAATATGCAATATTTCTCTTTTTTTACAAATGTTACTTCCTATGCTGCAATAAATGATGAACATATAAAGAATATTTGCTATATCAATTTTTAATAGTATAGGATTTTATTCAGTATATAAACACTTTAATTAAGACCAAAGTGTTTTAGTATTGTTATTAAATTAAAAATCAGTTTACCTATCTACTCATATCAGGTCTAAAATCAGTTTAATAAATCTGACTCAGAGAAATGACAATCAATTTTTGACTAATAGATTTAAAGGCTTAAACTTAGGATGTCAGTTGTTTTAATATATGTTAACTTCATAACACCTTAAAACATTGAATTGTAAAATAAAATAAAATAAGTTATTTAATTACCTATTTGTTAAATTACTTTTAGTAGGCTGTATTCCTGCTTGCAGTTTTTGATCTAAAGTTTGCTCTTTTAATTTTTCTACTTTCATTTTAAAATCTAGAAGTTCTTGCCTTTCTTCCAGTTCTTTCAGCTGCTCAGCTTCTAGTTTTTTCTGATCAACTAAGTCTAAAAACTCTATTTCATCATCATCCAAACCTTTTATCATGTTCTCTGATAATGTAAGAAATAAAAAGTCATTGGTTAGATTTTTAATTGGATTTATTTTTGTATATATTTACTTTAGCTGATCGTTTATTTCATCCAGTTAATAAATAGCTTTTAAAGTCTTTAAACAAATAATTGAATGCATTGTAAACCATAATGTAGTGACTTGATTATAATGCAACTGAATAACAAATATTGCTTGATCAGGTTCTGTTGATACATCTTAAACTTAACAATTTTCTTATTACCTAATTTTTGTTGAACAGAATGAAACCTATAATTAAAAAAGAAAGCTTACTTAGCCTGTGTGCTTCTTCATACTCCAACTGTTTTTTTTGCTTTTGTTCTTCTAATCTCTCGTATAAAGACCGATGATCGTACGGCTCTTCAGGCGCATCTGAGAAAAAACCATAACATGCATATCAATGATAATACTATAAAATTAATCTCTGTCTTTTTTCTTCCTTCTATCACCCCAATCTTAAAGTGTCAGAAAATTGGTCAGAAATTTCATGTAACTTCAAAAATTTGTAGTGACTTGTACTTAATTAGAATCATCTGACGTAATGTACAGAATTATTTGGAAACCTTTCGGTACCTAAAGGTTGGCTAGGCAGTCGTACTTTTTCCCATTCTTCCTGGCGAATTCTTCGCTTCTCAGCCAATTCTTTTTCTGATATAAAACCGGAGCTCATTCTGAATCAACTCAGAAACAGATTCTTCTTGCACTTTAACCTTACTTTGACTCAAGCCAATGGGAACAAAAGAGTTTATTAGTCAAACCAGAGTCTGTACTTTCTAAGCAAAAACAATTTTTTTTCATTCATTTATGTAAAAATTGTACAACGGGTAAAATATTTTCTACTGCAGTATTTTTGTTGGAATAAATTCTAGCTACGCCACTATAAGAAGTGGCGTAGCCGAATATGTAATACATTTAATAAATAAACAGTTGGAAGTGTGAATACATGTTTTGTTAACACATATAACATTACGCAAATGTATTCACAAACAGTGGAACCTCTCATAATGAGTTTAATTAATAGTTAATTTCCCATTTCGATATATCTTTTACGACAATTCTCATTCATTCTAATTCATTGGTTCTGTCACGCACATTTTCTTTTCTTTTTCTTTTCTTTTCATGGACCCGCTTATCCGTTAGGGTCGCGGGGTGAGGGAAGCAATCAAGGACTTCCAACTGGCACGATCTTCCGCTATTAAAGTCAGAGAACCGGGGTTATCAGGCGGATTCGGCCAAGGCCTTCACCCCCCTGAGCCACCCCTGCCGCGGACGGCCACGGGGTCGCTTTCCTCCCGGGCACTCCGACAGGACCCGACGAACCAGACGTTCTGGGGGGAGCCTCTGAACGTGTCCAAACCATCGGAGGATGGATCTCTCGATCCGGAGAAGAAGCGGCTCGACCTGAAGCCCCTCGCGAATGGCTGTGTTACGACACCTATCCAGCCTCGACACACCAACCACCGCTCGGAGATACCTCATTTCGGCCGCTTGTCACGCACATTTTTGGTATAAATACAACGGCCAGAGCCAAGGGAGGCAGTTAAAAACTATCACTGATACAGTCAAGTACAGCTAGGTGAACACCACACCACCTCAGATCAACGTTTTTTCTTTTTGGTTTTTTACCGCGAAGTTGTGAAATTAGTGTAATTTCTGTTTTGAATACAATAAAGTATTATTGCAGTGCTATTTTATTGTAATGAAGTTAACTTGGACTGTTGATCGGGATAGGTGAATAACGTATACTTCACTTCTTTTCTTTTCAAACCTTTTTATTTCTATATTATTATTTTACTTTATTCACTTTGCCAGCTCTATCGATGTCCTTTATTCTTTTTTTGTGGCTCTTGCCCCCTTCAGCCTTTTCCCATCTGGTTTTCCTAACTCCAGACTTTGACCTCGCTTTACCGAGTCTACTTTACGACTGACTTTTCTTCAGGTGGCCTATCCCCAGCTGGTTTCCCGAGCTAACTCTAACTCTTGATTCCGAACCTCTCTCTCTCGAGTCCTCTTTCAAACTGACTCTCTTCCTTTTCCCCATCCTGAATCAAGGCGTGATTATGACTTGTTTCCTCACCCTTGATGCCAGATAGTAATTATCTTATCTTTTCTCACTTCATCAAAACAAATATGTTTATTGAGGGTCACTTACATCTCTTGCTGATGCCTATTATATCCTTCATCAACGGTTATCCCTTATCCAGTCATGTAAACATCCTGTCACATAAAAACCCTTATTGTTGCCTCATGACTGATTCAACATCTTTGAACTGTTGAGGATAACCCAAACAAGCGTCTCAAAACACTTATCTATATTTACTTCAACCCTCAAAACAAAGGGCACTTCGGGCACTGATTGCCCGGACCATTACATTATCGTAAAACAAATCGTTGAAATTTATTTCGGAAAACTCGTGGTAACACGGCAATGACATCGGATTATAACTGAAGAATTTCATGGAGCATGGCCACTGTCTTATTTACGATGATGCTTCTTAATGTATGAAGAAACACATTCCACTTTGCTTTCAGCATTTCTCTTATTTCACAAGATTGTTGTTTTGTGAATTAATTCCTCATATTAAAAACTGTGTTGTAATTCCAAAAGTCTGAACAGAATTCGAGATGGAAGGGATGGTTTGGAAAGAAAGGAAGAGAAAAGAAAAGGGATAACTAAAAAGTTTATGAGTGTGAAAGTGAAAGGATTTTGGTTGGTAGTGAAGAAAACAAGACAGGTAGAGAAAGATTTAACTTTGAATATGCTCTGGTTTGGAGTTCGGAAATCTTTTTCTCTACTGATCGGGGGATTTCCCATGTATATGTCGCTCATTTTGCCAATCTGGCGGTCCCACTGTAAAAGAGGAAATCGTCAGATACTCCCTCAAATACTCTTCCCGGCTGGTGGCCCATCCAAATTCCATCGCTGTCTCTCTCCTCGACGAGCCAACGACGTCTAAACTGATTCAAATCGCTCGACCTTTCAACACGCTTCTCGTAATTACACCTTGTTTATCCCGTCTCCTCACCTATCCTACCACCTCCCTCCCTATCTTTCTTCTACCATCCGCCCCCTGGGGTTGGAACGATGGTCCTTTCCTCAGTTCAACCCCATATATCAGCATACCAACTACTTTGTGTCTTCGGTTGGAGATAGGTGGTAGTTAGCACGGGAATTTAAAAAAAATTCTAAAATATCGACGCGGTGTAAAAGCCAAAAATTATTTACAAAAAATTTAAATAATTGCCGCGAAAATCTAAATACTCACACCAACTATAACTATTGTATTTTCTTGTGTTTCGATTTGTATACATTAGAAGGTCCTTTGGAGCCAGTCAGGTTGTTAGATTACAATTATAAAAGTATAAGTGTTATAATAAGAAAACCATACTCTTGTACTGTCAGAAGCAACCACAATCGGAACATGAGGCATTATTGAGACAGAAAAAATAGAACACAAAATTCACGGGAAAATTTTTGGACAGTACATAAAGATGGCATATGGATGAAGAGATCAACCAAAGAATTATACGAGCACACAAAAACGCCGACTAACATTCATAGAATGAACATCAGCAGACTTACGAAGAGGATCATTGAAATTGTAAATACCTCAGTCGGAGTAAATTAACCATCCGGTTTAAAGAAATAGAAGGAGACCTAAAACAAGTAGGAATCAGATTAAGGAAAATATAAATGAAAGAGACCTATTTAGAAACAAAAATTAAGATCGCAAAAATTATAGTAAAAGGACGGAGGAAAACGGGGAACATATGGATGAAACGGAGGAATCTAGAACACAGTAAAGGAATGGAGAGATCTTGGCAAGAGAAAAGGAAAACAAAAAAAAAGTGTTAATCATGGAACATTTTCTTTCAAACCGTTCCTGGGGTAAGTCAGGTGGTCTGCTCCCCAGACATAACTCCTCAAAACTAGTTTGAACAATTACGTGGTGTCTCGTACTTGGAGATAAGTGGTAGTTAGCAAGGGTAGTTAAAAAGAAATCATGAAAAATTCAAGTCAAACACTATCAATGACGATGGCAAAACTACAAATTCTAATATTAAATCCCAAAAAGAAAGAAATAATACTCTACGCGGTGGATTAATTAAACCATAGCTAAGTAAAATCTGCTACTGTTGTAGGTTTACTCGATTTGTAATAAACCCGTAAAAGACGTAACAGTAAATTTTCTTTACAGCGGACAAAAATCCGCGAAAAATTAAATAACATTAACTTATGTCTGCTTTTAAAGACGAGCTGCCCCTGTAAAATTTGCCTAAAACCAGTTTTTTCGGGTGAGCTTCTTAAAGGTGATGGCTTAGTTAAATTTAGGGATATAAATTTTATCACATAAACTCATCCAAACAGTACAAATATAAAGGCTGAACCGAAATTCCATGTGCTTGTTAAGGGATTTGGGCTAAGGGTTGAAAAGAGTAATTGTTACTTTATTGGATTTTATTATACAACTTTATTTTTTTCATCTTCAATACTTAAAAAAAGGACAAATTTAGGCGAGATATCACCTTTTAGATAAACTGACGTGTTTTTAACAAATTTATATATTGTTTAATGTGCAAAGCGCAATTATACCTACCAAAATTACATGCAATAATTTATCAATATTGGTGGAACTACTACTGCCAGAAAATACATCGTGATGATGATGTTCAAGGTCATGGAGATCATGTTCTTTATGGCCTGGAATATGATCGGGAGAACGTCTTCTTCTCGACCGCTTTCCATGTTTTACTTCGTGTTCTTGCAGATCCAATAAATGTTTTACAACTGATTCTTGTGTCACCGGTGCACTAGTTTCGTAGTGGGCAGTTTGTACGACAGATAATTTTGTACTTTTTGTTTCTGTTGGAGGCAAAATGTCTTGACGTGCGTAATTTCTACTGTTAAGCTGTGGTAAGTTTTTGGCATTTACCGTGAGCGACAACGGTGGTATTGTTCCCTTAAAAGGCACAAACTGAGGAAGCTTTGAAACGTCAGCTGTAGGGCTGGAATTCAAAATTGTTGGAGGAAATTCAGCTTTCACGAGTTTACCGTCGTAAGTGGGGAACTTCTCTGTTTTCGGAGTCAAATAATACTCCCTGCTATTATCTGCCATAGCAATCTCGTCTTCGATGACGGCATCGTCACCTAACTGAGACCTGTTTTCGTCTTTAAAATAAGCATTTGTAGAATAATCAGAAACAGTTGTGCTGTCCTGGCTTTCATTTTTGTACATTTCTATTACTTCAAAAATATTTTCTGCTCTGCTGTCGTTTCTAGACAGAGTTTCATTATTCATTTTTATTGTGTCGAAAGTGTCATTTATCTCCCCTGAATTTTCAGTTTCGTGGTGACGCAATTGTGGAAACCCTCTATGATATGGTATTTTAAAAGGCGGAATTATATTTTTAGGATAAAATGGTCTTCTTACCAAAGTCTGTGTAGGCCTAAGTTTTACGTAAATTTTTTCCTCCTTATGCGAATTGTAATTCTCCACCTCGTTGTTTCGGTGCTTTAAGCTCAAAATTGTTCTCTTGTATTTTTCTTGGTGTTTTTTTAAACTCTCATCAGGAAAAGAAGGTATAAATATGGGCTCGAACATCTGAGGTTTTTGATTTTTGAACAAATCTATTTCCTCTCCTTCGGATGGCTCTTGTTGGTTGACATCCCTTTTGTCCACATTCGTTTCTGTTTGCTTCTGCCTTGTTAAGAACCGCTTTTCGTCTGAATCTTGGTATTTAATTAAATCCGAGACTTCAGTTGCGTCTTCGATATTTTGATCAAGTCTGTCGATTAAGTTACTAAATTTTGAAATAGGGGTGTTTAAAATTGGTTTAAAACCTCCTTCTATCTTGACTGATTCTGGATCGAAGCCAGAATTATGAACGGATGGTTGTTGTCGAATGGAAGGACCACTTGACAAGAGGGATGAACCGAAGTCTTGTTTGAAAGCCAACTCCTGCTTTTTCTTACTTCCTTGAGAGTAGATATTGGATTGGTAATTTTTCTGAATTTCCTGTTTATAAGTGTCTTTTGGTTCGTACCGAACGTTGAGACGATGATGGGGGCGAGGGCTTTTACCTGTTTGTGTATGATGGAAAATTTTCTGAGAAGTCGACATTAAAGGCTGTTTATTTGATGGTGGTCGGAATGCTTCGGATGGGAATGGTCTCTGCTGTAGTGTCGGAGCATGATAAGGTGATGGCTTTCGCAACCGGCTTGTGAGAGTATAATGTTGACCATTATTTTGAGGGTTATTGTATAGTTTTGCAGGAAATGGTAATTTTTGATTCGTCTTCTTGAACTTTTCTTGCGCTTGCGCTCCAAGACCATGATAACTACTACGAAATTCTTCAACAGAAATGGGATTTTTATTTTTTTGTAAAGGCTGCACAATTAATGGTGCAGCCTGATTTAATGTAGCTCCCTCTTTCTCACTTCCACTTTTCAAGCCTTCATCGATGTAAGCGAGTTCTGTTTGGGAACCTTGAGGACCTGTAGGTGCGAGTTCACTGTGAAAACTTACATAAACAGTCCTATCACTGTCAGTCAAAGCCGTGCCAGGTAACTGAGAACCTTGTGAAAATTTTATAAATTTATTATCAGTAAAAAGGGAAACACGAGGAATATTGAGTAAGTGAGGCTGTACTGCGCCCACAGAAGAATCATAAATAAATGCCTGGGGGCTACGAACACTCATTTCATCCAGTCCTTGAGGTTTTAAGTAAGGATTCTTATGTTCCAGTTGGTTCTTCCGCGTGGTTGCTAGAAACTCACCATGGATCGGACTCTCTGGTTCCCTTTTGTTAATCTCAACTTGGGGATAGTATTTCACATCTGTCTTGTGGTTGACAAATTCATTGTGTTCAATCTTTGTTTGATTTTTTTCAAACGCATTTTTAAAAAGTCCATAATTAGGTTTGATTTTGGTTTCGTAATTTATTGACTCGGAACCTTCGAAATCCAATTCATGAGAGTTCAATAAATGTGAGGGAGCTTTCACTATTGAAGGTACAGGTTCGCTGGCACCTTCACCTTCGCAATGGTCGTGAACGTTTATTTTCCAGCCGAGATAGCGATGCGTGTAGCACTAAAAAGATTTTCGTCAAATTACTGTCTCAGCATCAAATAGCTTACAATTTTTAAATCGTTCACTTATTAGTTAGGATACCTGGTAATAAACAGTGTCTGGAGTATCCTTGTCCACCGTCCACTGAATAATGCCGGGGTTCCCTGGATCACATTCCAATCTTAGAGTTCTCTGATAGGCGCCAAATGAAAGAAATTCATCGGCGGGTGGTTGATTAGGGTCAGGAGTCCAATTGCACCATCTTCCAACTCCAGTTGGCCTTACTTCTCCTTTCTTATTTTGAACTGCTCCGGCAAATATTTGAATGTTCTACAAAATATTTAAAACAAAATTATTGTTTGGCTCAAATAATAGCTTTAAATTAGAGACTGACAATTTACTTACGGCTCTTTCTTCAGGTGTTTTGTACTGATATCCACCAATAGGGTCGTCTGTTATATAAAACGGATGATATCGGGCAGGAATTTCAGGATCCAGACCTCCTTCGACTATAAATGTGTAAGTACGTCCTCTGACCACGTTAATTTCAGGAATAAGTAGTCCGTTGATATACCAGGAAGTTCCCCAACCAACATGTCCTAAATTTTAGTTTTGAATTTGAGTAAATTTTTCGCGGCTTTTACTTTTAATGAGAGAAAATTATGTTGATTCTTAATTATCATTTAATCAGTGCAATTTTTGTTTTCTTGTAATAGACGTATACTTTATTTTCCTTTTACCTGTAATGGCAGAATACCCGTGTTTTCCACCGGTGGGACCCAACTGTGCGTAAAACACTCCATCTTCTGGTTCATAACATTTTATTGGGGGTATCTCCCAAGCACCTACCGTTGATGCAGGCGCCGGTGTCGGAATTTGAATTTTTTGGCGGGACTGTACTCGCCCTGAGTCCTTAAATTACATTAGAATTTAAATTGATATTTTTATTTTCTAAATTAAATTTTGATAGAGCTGTTTTCATTTTCATGAACTTTTACGGGGATTATAGGTAGTAGCAGAAGCAATTTTTTTATTACAACAAACCTGTTTTCTAGTATCCTGGAGGGTTCCTTCTTTACCTTCATTGCTGTAAATACCTAGAGATTCTTTACTGTCTGATTGATCATCAGCTGACTCTGGAGTTGGACAGTTCCATTTCGGAGATCGACCAAAGTCGATAAAGATATCTCCTGCAAAATATTTAAAATTAAGTAGTCATTCGTCAGCTTTGTAACTCAGATTTTTGTTAATTGGTTACAAGCATCTAACCTCGACTTGTCAAACTGTGATAAGAAACTTCTTTACGAGAGTTGAGGGGTCCAATGGCCCAAATGATCGGTTGGGATTCATTAGTAAAGACTTGTTTGTCGAATTCATCCTGCGCCTTCAAGGACCTCTGGAGTGTTACAATGGAATACCCGTTGACTAGGGCAGCGTTCAACAACCTTACGCTGTTGGTGCCCAACTGCAAATAGAGATTCACACCTCTTTTTGGTTTATAATTTTTTGGGGTATTTTAAATTTTTCACAAAATCAGATTTCATGTGAACATTTTTTACTATGACTGTTAACATCTGACACTAAATATTACTTGAGTTCCTTATCCCTCTCTATTTAAATTGAAAATTTAAGTTTTTCAAGGAGGGCATCATGTTGGATGGAGGGTTTAAGAACTTTTTGCAATCGACACAAAATAACAGACTGACCGGGGATTGTCCGACATAGGCAGAGCCAAATTGTATTGTATTATTTATTACAAACGAACAAAGTTATTAACAAATTTATTCACTTACTGCTATGTTTTCATCAGGACAACTGCCTCTGCCTCCTGAACACTGGCTCTTTGCATCCAGATAGTAATCTTGAGCGTAACCTTTGAGACTTTCTTTATCAACCCAGGCAACGACAACATCTCCTCCCACCATTCGACTTCTCTTATAGTCTCCAGATAATCCAAACGACATATACTCATTGTTCTCTAAAACAAATGTTTTTCAGTTGTCTGACACAAAACAAATAATGAGTATAAATTTTAAGTGTTCTATTGTTGATTTCGTCCTTTATACTTGAGGAAAGTACGATATCACATTCCGTTTGAAATTGTTTTAAAAGCTGTATGAATAACGCTTCTATAAAAAAAAAATAATGCATAGAAAGTGGGGTTTCATCGTATATTTTGCAAACCGTTTTTATATGTGTGACAACCAACGTTCAAAGCTCGGCGCTTCACATACTGAAGAGCTTCATGTTCTGTGTATTTTAAATAAGCAATGTCCTACTTTGACCGGCCAGTTCGGGAATTTTCTGACTAAAACCAAGTGTTGGTTCTTCGAAAATATTCTGTAGGATTAACTTATACATGTCGTCTTTACCCAGATTTTCTGCTAGTGCTCTTTTTTGCTGTTTTCTTATTGCTTCGAAACAAACAGTTCATTGAGTCACTGATGGTATTAAAAACTTAGTGTTGGCGGAACTTCAGATAAGGACGATTTTTATTTTGGAATTTCTAATTTATTTTTTAAGTTTTTAAAGTGAAACCTATAATTTGTCTAAAAAACCACAAAAGAAAGGTTATTAGTTAAGTTGTAATGTAACATGTCTTTGCCTTACCTAATCTAGCCACCAACTGCAGAACGATGCTATCTCCAGCAACAGCCCATCGTACTTCATAAGCAAAATCGTCCCATAATACTTCGCAATTCAACTTTGACTGTAAAGCAAAATAAGAAAAAAATTAAAATAACTCAGGGGAGTGTTACAGGTCAGATATGTTTGAAAAACGCATATTTGCAAAAGTATGTATTATTTAATTTTTAAAATTCCACTTGTTTTAAAATTAAATGAAATTATTACTAGTATTATTTCGTTTCAGTATAAGGAAATTCGAAGTGTCATAAAATTTCCGTCCTTAAAATTCTAAAAAGAGACTGTCATTTAAATCGAAATTAAAACTGATTTGCAAATTCTTTGCGAGTTAGTTTTAATTTTCTTTGTTTTATTAAAGTAATCCACCGTCACAATAAACTGACGGCCCACCCATTAGCTTACGTGGTCTTTGCACATGAGTAAACAAAGAATGGTGTGGAATATCCTCTGATATCATTGAAGGAGTGTCATCGCATCGTCATTTTCTTCCATTTATCCGTTGCGAATTCAAAACTGTTAACTGAGGCAAACTTAACTGAGCATTGAAGATACTTTTATTTGGCTGATAGTTACGCTGTCGGCAAAGAGATTTGTAGAACTCGATTGTATTCTCCGGTCCTGTAGCGTATTTCATTTTGACGCAAGGTTTCGAAAGTAAATTACACTTTCAGAAATTAGGTTTAGGTGAATCAGACTATAAGCTATATATATACATCGAAATTATTTAGTAAACACTTTTCCCTTCTTGTACGAAGGACATTAGTTTGAAATTCGAACGGGAAAACAAGTGAAGAAAAAGTAAAATGCTAGCTTTTACCTAAAAATCAGATAATTGTATTATTTGTCCACCCCCCGTCAATAAATGATTAAAATAAATACACTAAAATATCATTACGGTTTCCATAACCCACCATTTAAATATTTCCACAAGCAACAAATAATCAGAAACTAAGAAACTAAAAAAGAGAAAAAAAACTACAAACAAGAATCATTTTAAATGTACTCACAAATCTTTTGCACTTTTTACGAACCGCGTCAAAGGCTTGAACACGGTTGAACACTTCATACTACAAAATCCGGAGAACTAAATCTTTAGTTTATAGGAAAAAACACACCGTTTGAAAAAGACAAAGTTGGGCGTTTTGCCAATTTAAGGCTGTTTGCATCATAAACCTCGCCCTCTGCACTTTTTATTGTTGTAAGTGCTCACCGTTTTGAACCCTGTGATGCGGCTTTTTAAAAACACAAGTTTTTTTGGTACATTTAAAGGTGAGACATGACGATTACTAAGATTTAAACAATATTATAGAGAAATACTAACTTGCGAATTTTAAATTGTCCTTTTTTTAGTGTTATTCAATTGAAATTAAGCAATCTGGTGATTTTTAAATGTATCTATTAACACGGTTATTAAGTTGATGGGTTTTGTCAATAGGCTTTCAAAAGTCCCCGTGAAACTAGAGCTAAATTTCTTTGTTTCATTGTAGAAACTATAATATTGTATATATAATGGTTCAGATTTTCCACCTTTTTTTAATTTTTAGTAGTAAGTTTTGGGAAAAATGAGTAAAAGCTAAGAAAAACGTTGAAATGGATAATATCTATCACGTTTTAGCTTTCAAAGCTAAATTCCCGGTTGTGAGTTCCATCCTTCTTTTTTATTTAAAAAAAGAAGCTTGGAAAATAAAACTCGTTATCATTTCTTTTCAGATTTTTCCCATCTGTAATTTTTTCTTGACCATAAAAAAAATCTCATCATTTAAAACCTACTTTCAGTCATCATGTAAAGCATGGGTCGGCCACCTTTTGTTGTAAAAGGGCCAAATATAAATATTTTTCATGGGGATCAGTGCGGGCCGCACTTGCAGTCGGTATACATACAATATTTATGTACAAATATTTTAGTTTTAAAAATAAAACGCTAAGTGTATATTGTAACGACATTTATTGTATTTAATAAAATCAATGAGATTTTTGTGATTGCATTTGACTTGCAAGTTTTTTAATATCAGCTTGCATTTTTGAAGTAGAGATGCGTATATAATATCTTCCGTCATGTGCGTTGCGGCGAGAATCTCGCGGGCCGCACCAAGATGTCTTGCGGGCCGCAGGTTGCCGACCAATGATGTAAAGCCTACTTGAAATCTTGGATCAACTTTCAGCAAGACTTCGGGAGACAGAGGTAATTTGATTTATTAGTGAAATTTCAAATTACAGTTTGTTAGTATGTCTGTAAATATTTGTTTTTATCTTTCCTTAGGATATTTATTAACTGTATAGATTAAAAATTCTTATTGTAATTAAATTATTCGCTTTTTTTGAATGTAAACTTTTGGATAAAAAATTCTGGAAACACTGAATACAGGAGAAGCCGGTCACAATCATAAGAATAATAAAAAATCTGTTTCGAAACAGATATTTCGATATCGATATTTTATAAAGAAAAATAAGTACTACGTATCATTTTTGGTGTTGTATACAGAGAGGAGAAGGGGGCTAGACCGAGGAGCCCTTTTTTTGTCAACTGTACTTCAAAATGAAGTGAATTGTGAATTAAATTGTGATTGTGAATTAAGTGAAGAAAAAGATTTCGTGAGAAACTTTTTGGCATAAATAAACTGAAGGTATGAAGAGGATGAGGAATTTTTTTGTTCAAAATTTTTGGTAAAAGCTGCCTTGTTGCCCGACGGACCGATTGATGGAAAATCTGCTGAAGGAATTTAATCCCGACTCATGTGAACGATTAATGTTGGGCTGAACATTTTGCTGATTGAAAATTGTTCCAAAATTATCTGTCGCTCTGCCATTAAAGGTATTTGTCGGCTGTTGTTGCACATACTGAATATGAGGTTGTGGCGGAGAGAAAACCGGAGGAACTAGGTCTGGAGTTTCTGTAGGCCTGATTGGCTGTGGAATGAATTCCTTTCGGGACACCAGTGGTTGCTGAGGTAAACCAAGTGGTGGCGGTCTATGTGTAAAATTATTCTGAAAAATTCTAATTGGCTCTCTTGGATTGTGCTGAAGAATTTTTTCTGCTGGTGTCGGCTCGTATCCAAAATCCTGACGATTACTTGGTTGAGCATTAAAAGGCTTCCTTACGAAATCTCCAGTTCGTTCGTTAATTATATACTCATTGTTATGGGGTAAGGAAATCGATTTCTGAATTTCGAAAGCATGATTGTTATTGTTGTTGTTAACAAAGGCTGAAGGCACGGGGCTAAAAAGTGGAGGTCTGTAAGTCGTCGGCTTGATATCTTGAAAGATTTTAGAATGCGGGTTAAAGTCTTGATAATATATTGGACTATTTACACGTGGTTGATCTGTTTGTTGACTTCCAAATGGATTTTCGAACCCGTTTTGTACATCGAGAGGTAGAACTATAGACGGAGACCTTTTCTGTAACAGACAGATAAAGAAGAAAAGAACGCGTGATTATGAATGCTTTTAATGTGTGCTGAGTACAATTTTTAGAATGAAGATGAAGACCTAGTTTTAATGGCGCCAAAGACCAAATCAAATGTTAGTAGATAAGAGAGAAAAGAAGATGTTTATTAATAAGCAGTGTATGAATTACTAAGTGTGATTTTTTTGAGTGAATTTTTTCCTTTAAAACGATACTTGAAGTATATATATACACTTAATGTTGAAAAATATAGGAAGTTTCAAACAATTTTTTTTTATTTTTGTTTTTCACACTACATTACAACAGTAAAACCCGTCTGGACCCACGGGATCCAGTTGTGGGGCTCCTCTGCCAACTCCAACCTGAAAATCCTGGAACGTTTCCAATCCAAAACCTTACGAATCATAGCAAATGCTCCATGGTTCGTTCCTAATAGAATCATCCGCGATGACCTGGGAGTTTCCTCCGTAAAGAAGGAAATTGAAAGGTTCACTCGCAAATACTCCTCTCGACTAGCGGTTTATCCCAATCATCCGGCTCATCCGTTCTTGACGAACCACACCACCAACGACGCCTTAAGAGACACAAACCACTAGACTCATAGCATCACCCCTCTACTCCCTTCTACCCTTCTTCTTTACTCCCTCTCCTTCTATTATCTTGTTACTTTATTGCTTTCCTTTTGTACCTATAACTGTATATCTACTTCTTCCTTCTACCCTATTATCATCATGTTGTTCTTCTCTTCTTTCCTTTGTCTCTCCCTTCACTAATTCCCTTTTATCTTACTCTATTTCTTATTATTTCTACCTCTTCTTCTTCTTCCTATTACTACACTATCTTCCATTTCTTCTCTTATCCCATCCTTCAAACTGCTCTTCCAGTCGCATCGTTTTATCCTATCTCTGGGGTTGAGACACTGGTCTACTCTCTAGTTTTTATCTAGCCCCTTTTAGCCAAACCAACTACAAAATGTCTCGCTTAGAGGCAGATGGCAGTTGACAAGGGAAAAAAGATTATAACAAGATTAGGGAAGGGGTTTTGAACTGTCAGTCATTGCTTTGGTGGTTAATCATCGTAGCCACTTAATTAAAAGGCTTCCTCATGAGATTGATCACAAATTTAATTATACTGACTTAATGATATTGATATCATTTTGGGAATCTGGCAGAACATTTTATAACGATAACTATTAGAAAACTACTTTCCTAATTGGCCTCTTACACAAATATCTACATACCTAAAGTTAAAAACCATTCGGGGTTAAATGATAATAGTAATTTACATGCCTGTCACATGATGACAATTTTCTTAAATTTGACTTACGCAAATAAAAGCTGTAGTAAACTCGATTTCGTCTTAATTTACCTAACATTTAAATATGCTGATATTTCAGTTTGTAAGGCCTTTATTTGTTTGATATTTTAGATAAACTTATACAAGTAAAACTAAAAATATTTAAATAATAATTAGATCAATGTAAAATTTTAAGAGGCCACAGAGTGAGTCATTATATACCCTCAGTCCCAAAGGTGACTTTTATTAACATTACCTAACATTTAACATTGCTTTGGTTTTTTCTAACACGATGGGAAAAATCCTTTCAAAGAGATTTATTGCTCTAAACTACAGGAGATTATAAAACCCCTATAGCCATTACTAGCACTACTACTGCTTATGTTCATTTCACTAGATGTTTCCCGAAATTTAATGCCTTTTAAATGATCAGTCTGGTGAGGAGGAAGGTAATTGATTTTGTAAAAATGGAATATATCTTCCTCTGCAATCTACTGAATCTTACACATCGTTTGTATGTTATACACCAGGGCTTCTTAAACTATGGGTCGCGAGAGATTTTAATTTCAAATATTTAAATACCATAATTTTATACCATCTAGATGCGTATTTGTGCGGACTCACACTTACACACACAAACAAAGCTTACAAAAACCTTTCGAGTGATTCAAACTTAAAACTAAAATTTCCAAAAAAAGCTTTTGACTGAATTCTGGATCGGAACTAGAACTGAATTTCCCACAATCGCTAATAAGGCGTTAAATATCAAAGGCCATTCAACGAATGCATTCAAAAAGTGCAATTTTGATGAAAAATAGGGCATGCAATTTGTGTAACACTAATAAATACGATTTTACAACTTTTTGTGCAGTTTTAATTTTAGATTTTTGTATGTTTCTAAACGAATTCTGTAACTATAGATTTTAATATGTATATGTATATTGTTACCTAATTAATAAATCACCAAAAAAATATTCATTTATCTTTCTTTTATATTTATATGGGGTCGCCAGGAAACTCGTAATCATAAATTGGGGTCGTGAATGAAAAAAAGTTTAAGAAGCCCTGCTATACACAATACAAAACTAATGATTAAATAATAATATCTGATATTAAGTCTTCTCTTGTTCGACATTTCGCTATAGCCCCTTTCACTGACTCTTAAGAAGGACGAAGGTTATGTCGGTATTCGCAGAGTGCACAATCTTAAAAGAAGGTCATCTATGTATCGCTTTTATGTGAGAACCTCGAGGTCCTTGTCATCATTAAAACTGGTATTGACGAAGCCAATTGATGAGGTTGAGCTTTAGGCGTATTCTGCAACCGTGGAGATAATATTTGGACTCGAGGGTGCAGTGTCTAATATTCTCAAGGAAAAAATGAAAGGGAAGAGTGATTACTGAAATCTGGTAGACTAGAGCATCACTCGACGTCTAGATGCAGTAGAAATTTACAAACACTTCAGTATGAGTCGATAGACGTGCAGGACTCTGCTATCGTAAAGCTGACTTTTTGATAAATATATCAGGCTCAACTGTGGTAAAGATGGCAGTTTCACCTAACCATACAGATTAAACTTTTGGCTGCCAACATGACACCTTCCTATTCAAGCTTAATTTATTTGTTGCCGAAACGCGAACCGCCAATGAGCCGTGTCAGCATGTCACATTCACGCCGATGTGCATTAGGCACACAGTCAGTGCGTTTCTTTATTTGGCAAATCTGAAATTGTCGTCAGCAGGGATAGATGGCCAATTTTAATGGAACTTCTCGTTTCTTATGACGCAGGCCATTGATTCTTCTGAGCTCAGTTGAGTAATAATAGTTGGAAAAAAGAAAGTGTGTTTCTTATAGACTTACATCTTCTGACTTTTGGGAGTGAAATATCAACTCGAAGTACCAGGACCTCCTTTACTTGAGATTCAACACCTAGGCTGTACTGTTAAACCTGTTGCTTTTAATCAGATATCTGGTTGTCTTGAATGCCTTATTCCCGACATCACCGTGATGAACTATAAAAATCACGTTTCATATTGACTCTTCTATTGATCATTAAAAATATTTAGTCCGTACATATCCCTAAAGACTAAGAAAAGCAAATGCACCAGAACCTTTTTTGTGAACTTAAAGAAACAACACTTAAACCACAAAGCTGATGTGCTAATTCTAAAAACCGGATGGCTACCTTAAAGACGCAAATTCCAAATGCCCTGCCAAGAGGTGGACACCAAGCATTGTTGTGTTTGATGTAGAAAGTAATGATACTGTAAAGCCTTGTGAATTATTCAGGATGCTGTGGTTAGTGAGGTAGGAAGAAAGTCAACAAAATTTATACGTGTCTCATAGTTAAAAGCGGAAGGAGTAGCAGAAAACCAAACTTCATGAAGGGAAAAATATATAAGTAGGAAAGCTACAGAACCAAAATTTATGGGTATAAATATTGACTAATTTTCGTGCTTGGCTTGGAAGATACGGTGAGGTCCACGGTGAGGTACGGAAGATAATTCGGTGAGGTCCAATCAATATCTTAATACATTCATCGTCTGATATACATTAAGCATTTGAAAAAGATTTTTCTCTAATTGGTCATGCAATTTTTTCTTTTTTTTTATTTTCTGTGAGAGGTCTTGAATTTGTTTTACCATCATTTTGACCTCTGTCAACTCTTCGTCTCCTTAATTCGTTCAAGTTTTGCATCTACGGACCACAAAACTTTTCACTCACCCATCTACAGACGTCTCCTCTTATTTCAATTATAACTTTTTATGAAATTTTCGGTTTGTTTGTTGTAAAGTTTACGTTGATGATAGTAGAGCCAAATACAAAGGCATAATTTTTAATTTTTTTCGCTTTGAATGTGAAGTTTTGTTCATTTGCAATATAATTTATTTAAGTCATGTACTCATTCCCTAGCGTATGGTCTTTTACAATAATGATATATGGGGATGTTTATATTTCAGAGGAAAACATTAAATTAAAAATAAAAATTAAATTCATTTTTGACTTTTTTCCTTTGCGTACATTTCTGAAGTTGAACTCACTTTCAGACTGGTAATGTGATCAAGTGTCCAATAGTTGCTTAATTAGATGTAAATTATTTATTGTTTATATAAAGTGGATTATTAATCAATTTAACAAGTGAAATATGAAACCAGTATATTGGTTAAACAGAAAATAAATGTCAAGTTTTTTACTTTACCCAAGGTAAGTGACTTTCCAACAGGGAAGGACGGACTTAGGGTTTAGGACATAAAATAAATGAGTATTTAGCCTTGGAGCGCTTTTGAGCCGTTACCCTTTCCTTCGTCTCTTAAATAGGCAC
This sequence comes from Columbicola columbae, assembly GCA_016920875.1. Classification (NCBI taxonomy): domain Eukaryota; kingdom Metazoa; phylum Arthropoda; class Insecta; order Psocodea; family Philopteridae; genus Columbicola; species Columbicola columbae. The sequence goes on along the minus strand of JADMLL010000004.1, from coordinate 16,038,890 downwards.
TTACAATCACAATCACAATTAAAATCACAATCTTATGACAGGCATAAATTTCTCAAGTCAATATCACGGCCAACGCTGTAGCGGCCATTTCGTAAGTAATCTTTGGGACGGTGAATCTATTTTTAATATTTCTTACGGAAGTCCCCATTAAAGATTTTCCTTTCCCTTTGTATTTTACCGACTGAACTACCGTTTTCCAGAAATTTGAAAATTAAAAGAAAAACTTAGAAAAATTCATTTAAGTCTCTTTGCCGATGACGTTCAGCCTAAATAAAAACTTTTTTCTAGTCTCTTAATTTGTGAAACGAATATGTCTATTTCAATTTGAAGATACTTTTTAAATAATTGAAGAAAAAGTTAACTGACCTGCGGTGAAACTCCTAACATTTTCAAGCTTGGAGGTATATTGAGTCCTCTGGGAATTTGTACGTGGCCAAAATCAACCGTAAAAGCTTCGCACCACACTCCGAAATGACCTATGTCAAAGATAGTTAAATCTCCAGGTAGAGTGAGAACTATTGTTTTCCTGTCGTACCTTCTCAATGGCACTACTTTTCCGTTTTCATCCGGTATTCTAATACCTTGAGGTGAGGGTTTGAGTCCCCTACCCACCCAAAATTTAGCATCTAGAAAAGAAAATTGAATTTTAGCTATTAATTCCTTAAATGAAAATGTATGTAGTTTAAGAAAAATATAAACGGAAGTTATACTTGAACACGTTGTGATTACACGAAAATTGAGGCATATTGCAATGCTAAACTTACCAGGAGCCTCCCCGTCGTAAGAAAAACTTGGAATAAGGAGAGTTTGAGCGTCAACTATAACAATGGGCTCGGAAGAAACTCCATGAACTCCGCTGAGTCCGCTAATTTTTTGTGGCTTTGGAAAATCCAGGTTCTTGGGAATTTTCACATCACCAAAGTTAACAGAAAATTCGTCGCACCATACAGAAAACCACCTGATATTTTGGAGGGTTTTACCCTCCGGTAACGTGATCGTTATGTGCTTGTTTCTGTATCTCGGTAACACGTTTGTGCTGGAACAAAACGCATCACTTTTGTTTTGTCAAACAAAAAAAATAAGAGTGGAACATACGACTAACAATTTAGACTAACGAAATATAAAATATTCAATCTGTGAAAGAAAAATAAATGTTGCTTATTGCTGTTTATGTATGGGATTGTCAGACTGTGGCGTATTACTCAAAAAAAGAAAGAATAAATAATACAGGAATTTTATTAAAATTAAAATGTTTAGCTTTGTAGTGCTTTTGGTACTTGTTGGTTGTAATATCCGTCAATTTTATCTTGAACCTCGCACTACAACAAATCCAAACTTTTTTTAAATTGAGCCTTGGACAAAAAAATGAAAGTTGTTTGTTGATTTGTATCCTTTAACGAAACCCTTACTGGCTTCTCGCATTTTCTAACTTCTGGTCTAGAGTAAATTATTTACAACATCAGTTTTGATCTGATTTGTAACTGAATATTCTACAAAAATACAGTTTACTTCGCATACTCACATTTTGATATTTTTATATGAGGTTTTCACGAATAACTCGAAAAAATGTCACTTCAAGGCCAATGAAATCATTTGCTTAGAAAGATTTTTCTTATTGATTGAAAAATATCTTGGGAACTATGAAGGAAGATTATTAACAGATTTCCTAATACTGAAAAATGCTTCAGCGTCTAGTGTGAAACAGCGAGAGGTCAGGGAATCGTAAAGCATACCGAAAAGAATAAGTTAAATGTTAAAAAAAGTAAGTTTTCTAAGAAAAAAAACTTTAAAATGAAACCTCGAAAGTTTCTCGTTAATTTCTGCCGCAGTGAACTTTCTTGGCTTGAAAACTTTAAATTTAAACAATGTAAATGTTAATAACAGCGAAAAACTTAAAGTTGTAACAGTAAACGACACATACGGAATTTTTACAGCCGAAATCATTAAACGTGTAGACTTAACAAGAGTTTTGCTGTAGACCTCTGCTCTTTTAAAATACAAATTTTAGTCATATGGTCTAGGTCTTTTCCTAAAATGTTAAAAATGCTATATACAAGTGTTTGATTCCTTTTCGTTCACTCAATTTGTTAATAATTTTCTTGCTTATAAAAGGATTTTATTTACAATTAAGCTGTTTATAGTGAATGGTCTATGTTAAAAAAGGTGAGAAGAGATGGAAAAGAGAAAAAGACACTTACGTTCCTCTTTCGTCTCTGAGTCGAAAGCCGTTCACTCCTGGCGCTTTGCTGTTTCCAGCGTAAAAGTAAGCCGCTAAATAAATAAAAAATTTGAAAGATACAATAATGCATTGGTTGTAAGCTGGCGAGGATTAAAAAAATTACTTCTAAAAGTGTTTCACTTTAAAATTTTTTTTACACCAATGAAGTTTGATGAAAATTTTTCTACCCGGTCCTAGTTATTTGAAAATGTCCATTTGATTATCTGTTATTAATATCATAAGTTACGTTTTCGATGTTTTCGTCAAGTTAAAAGATAAACCATATTTTTGGTTAAAATACTGATAATTGGATTACTAAACTGCAAATAACTTCAAAAATTTACTATAGAGAAAAAAACCTTCTCCCCACAAGTGTGGTATGTCAGGACTCAAAAAAATAAGACTAAAGATACATAAAACTAAGTTGACGCCACTTCATTTTAGTTTTGGCCGCACTCCTCACTACCTAAAAACCCACTGTCTGCCCCGTCTCAGGCGCCACAGTGTTGGACCATGATGATTCATCGTCACCTGTTGATGGTGACCATTTATCTGGCTGCCAAAACGGCATATCTACTACACAAAAAATTAATAAACCTGACGAATTTTTTGTTTCTTACCAACAATTTATAAATTGTTATAAATGTATGTTATTAATCGTGATCCGTTTTGAGATGTATTCTCAAAAAAAAGTAGTGTCCCTTAAGTGAGTAGTCAAAGCGTATTATTTGAAGAAAGCTAGGAGAAACTTCTCGTGAATGTGAATTCAATAAATGAAAACATGTTGGCTATGAAACCGCAAAATATTAAAGAAGGTAAAGAGAACGCGTCCGATTGGAGTTTTCTTCAACTTACCTGGTCCTTCACCATCGTAGTTGAAATTCCTCAAATGCAGAGTTCTTCCATCCACTGCGAACACATCTCCAGATACTCCATGATGAAGCTGTGATAGCTTTCCAATGTATTTCCCATAATAACCTTCTTTATTTGCAGATGCATTTCCTGAGAAAACCAGAGGAAACCATTTGAACATAGTAAATATTATCGGGTTTGTTCTGGATAACACTTGCTTACTCTTGACGAGTCAAAAACGGAGGGGTTCTTAGTTCTTAGTTTCAAAAATTTCCCTGCCTAATATGAAAAGTAGAGAAGTTTACGTAAATCAGTGTTTCCAAATTTTCTAAGATAAAAAAAAATTTGATCAACGAATAAAGGATCACAAAATGTCCCCATTTCCCTCATTATAAACTTGCTTATTATTATTTACGTATAAGATTTTTTTAATAAAACAAATTCCCAGACTCTCATTTTTTCTGTTCCACAAAAAAAAGTAACTTGTTGAAAAATTTATCTAAAATGATTCAAATTTGAGGCGCATGAACACACATTCGACATAAACGATGTAAAATAGTGGATTTGTAATAGTGAGAAGGTAGTGAATGGGTAAAAACCCGTTCCATTATTTTGGATCACTGAAGCTTTTCCAGGCCACAGTTTATACGTACATGTTATACGAACTGGCGGAAAATTTCCTAGCCAATAAACGTACAATGAAACTGGTTTCAGATTATGAAAGTAAGAACTTAATTCCCAGGTTTTCATTGCTTAATATTCGCATTTGATTTTTTCCGAGAACATTTGTAATTTAACTACAGGGCACATACATTTGATAGAGGTGCTGACTATGGTTGTAAGGAAACAGGATGTTTAAATGACACCATGAATCCCGTAGTTCCCGTAGTCCCGAACATCTTCTTGTCAGTGGACTGATTGTTATATACTCTTTGATATCTGATTGGGCATACACTATCGCTTTTAAGGCGAATCATTATAATTAACAATTCTTGCAAGATTGACTATTCTTCTTGGTAAATAAGCCCATTCAATGGCAAATTTAAGTGAGACTCGTGGGCTGTAAGGCATTTCATCTGACCCGCCTAGCATTTGTGCTGGTTTAAAAACCTCACTTTTATTAGGAAGATGTCAAAAGAAAGGGTGGAGGGCAACCTGCCTCGGTTGTAAAGATAAATTTGAAAGTGACCTAGTTGAAAATAAATATTGCTAAATTTAACCTGCTATAAAAGATTGCCGACCTCTGACCCGAGTGCTCCGAAATGCCCGCCTGTTCTTTCAATGCACTCAAAGCTGATAAATCAGCGTTGATGATACCACTGACGGTTGTTTTCTTTTAATGTACATCTCTTTTTTATAGCTCTTTAAGAAAAAGATTTAAAAACGATTAGGGAAAGATTTTTCGCGAGAGTAACGGCCATAATAACCTATGACAGGGATGGTGAACCTTTTTTTGATGCCCGTGCCACAAAGTCATAAAAATTCTGTTTTTAAATAGGTGACGTGCCACAAATAATTTATAATTAATTTCTATCAGAAAAGAACTTATTAAAAAATAATAATTTTGTTTTGTGCGTGCCATCAAAATTTTCAACGTGCCACTTGTGGCACGCCATCTCTGACCTATAACATTTGTCGGAATCCAAAATCTGTTTAAAAGCCCGCATTTTCGATGTATTGTTAGAAAGTAAATAACTTGATAACAAAGAAGAAAAACTTACCGGCAACAAAAATGACAGCAATTGTAAAGGAGAAAATCCATTTCACTGAATCTTCAAATGACATTCGAGCCATTTTTAACTTTTTAGCGCCACCCCTCAGGTCTTTTTAATTGCTTCAAACATACAGTGTCACTATATATACTCTATAAAAAAGCATCATCATCGCAAGTAGAAAAAACCTGATTTGCCACTCTTGCTTTGCTACTGGGTGCACATTGGGAATTAGAAACTTGTCAGTCAGGGTTTGCGCCTGTGATATTGCGCTCATAAACGCACAAGAAAATTCAAGTTGTAAAATTTGTTTATGCGTATTTTAAAAGAAAAAGTAATTCCATGTCATTTGTCAATGTCGTAAAGGTGATATTAAGTTGAGGAAAGAGAGGGAAAGACGGGATTTTAGTCACTAAAAGGCGTAAGCAACAGGACAGTGGGACAAATCAAAATTTGTCAAAATAAAGCTCTTTGTTAATTTTTTTAATATCTTCATTTGGTGTTGAAAAATTAAAATCTTTTATTGCGACTCCATGTGAAAAAAAATTCCACATTATTTTTAATTAGTTAATTGCAAAAATTGTCCAGCTTCTTTATTTAAAAGTTTTACTTGACATGAAACTAAAATGTTAAAATTTTTGTATTCAGCACAAAAAAAAGGGATTTAAATAGCTGATCAGGTCAACTGTAAGACAAATTCAAATTTGTGTACACAAATCAAGAAATTTTTCTTTTTAAAAAAAAAAAAATTGAAGAATGACATTTCTGTTTCAGTTTAGAGTGGCAGACAAAAATAGGGAGAAAGAGGTCTCGATTAAAATGTGACCTGGCTTCTAACATACATATACCATATTACAATAATAAATTTTTTTCACGAAGAAAGGTTTTTTAAACGTGAAAAATAAAAGTTTTGATGTTTTGAAAAGTCATGAACGATACGCATAAAAAGAAAAAGAAGGTATACTGGAACGAATTAATGAGTCTTCCGTGATTGTTTCTCCTTGATAATAAGAGCTGAGGAGGAAGTAGAATGACCATGAGGAATGCACTGACCTGCATACGACTTGTTTACATTGAATCGTTAATTATTAATAAAATAGAATATAAAACTCTAGGCTTAAGTTTCCTTATTTGTGTTGATATTTTTTTTAAGGTCAGAAAATTCTGCAGCAGAGAAGGTTGCGAATTAAAAGGTTCTTTTACACTATAAAATGTTATGATAATTATGAGAACTTGGAAAAGACTATTCAAATATTGGTTGAGATTTGGAGCCTCTTCTTTATGTTCTGTTTCATCAAATATAGAAGAAACATAAATAAAACTCTAAGAGAAATAATAACAATAACAGTTTAAAGAAGTTAAAGGTATTCCTGAGGTTGCATTTCTCAAAGATGGTGTGGAAGATAATAGCCGTCGGCTCTTTAGTAGAGAATTAACATTAACACTAGGTTTACGGGCGTTTCGTAGAGATAGGTATACTGATTAAAAATTTCCAAATTTAGAAAGATTAGAAAAAATAATGATTGTGTGTATATTATATTTTAATGAAAATACAAATTTACGATACAAAGCGGTTAAGATTAAAGCTACGGTTTTTTCGGAACTTCATTTCAAAGTTTGAAATCCGTCAAATTGGGGTCCCCGTGAACCTAGTGATAATAATAATAATAATATGAAACTAATAAAATAGCGACTATCTATCGATACAGTAGGTATTATTGAAAATTAAAAGACATTATTTGAAGAGGAGAGAAAAATAGAACACTGAAGCATTAGGAAAGGTTAAAACAGAAAAGGTTTTGAAATTCATAATTTTCTTTAAAAATTTGACTGGATTTTAATTTCCAGTTGAGAAAACTATTCACTGAAATTATATATTTATGTAAAATTCCTTGTTTGTGTTGATTAAAATTCTTATTTACAAAGAAACGAGTCTGAGTAGATTATTTTAAAAAGAGCATTTTGTCTATGCACTGTCGGACCAGGAAGTTTTTCAAATATTGTGTATTTCGGTTTTTTCAGTAATGTTATTGATTTGGTTATTAAGCCACTCAAGTCACACTTTTGGAACAATAAAAGAATTTTTTTGCTGTGGCTAGAGGTCTCATAATTTCAATTTATAATTATTATAAATCATAAATTATTTTCTACCATTATTCGTATTATTACAATCATCTTTAGTGTTAGAGATTTGATCTCTACCACTAAGGATGATCTGCAGTTGGCAGTTCGGAAAAAAATGTCAAGATTCTCTGTAAGCTTTTATCACACCATAAGGTGGAACTTTGAGAGTTATCTAAAAAGATTTAAATTAGTGGATGATGACAGATGTTATAAATGTCAAAGAAATACCGTGGAAGACGTCGAACATATGTTATTCGAGTGTGAGGCTTGGAGGGATTTGAGGGACCATTTTCAAATTGAGAAGGGGCTATTTTTTTTAACATAACAGAAAAAATTCCATCAGCTTAAATAACTTTTCAACTTTTGTAAAAGAAATAATGAAAAATAAGCACAAGCCTGGACCTCAATAGGTTTCCTGAAGGTATGCCTGTTGAATGTTAAAGTTAATGATTAAAAAATAAAATAAAATAAAAAACAAATGTATTTTTTATTTTGGTTTGGTTTTGTATTGTTTCTATAAAGTTAAATGGGTCTATTTCTGTAATGTTAACGTAAAAAAATGTATGTATTTGTGCAATTATGCAGTTAAATGTATTTAATGTAAGTAACGTTAAACAAATATGCCTATTTACATTTTACAAGGGGCATTTGTAAATATCACTATAAACTATATTTTTCAAAAATAAAATAAAATCATACCATAAGGTTTATTAGCAGATTACATAATGAAATTAAAGTTGAGAAAAAACTTGCTTAAAGGAAAGAAGAAAGGAAAGGTAAGCAAGGAATGAATAGGCTTATTTCGTCGTACACGCAGTGTGTATTGTTTAGTAAAACTTGCCTAGTATTTGCCTTTTGTGCTTCTCCTTCCCACTAAAAAAGTAGATCTCTAGATTGATAATATAAAATGATTAGATAAAATTAGGTTTTAGTTATAACGTAAATTGTTAGTCAATCATCGCACACTTTCAGATGTTTTGTTCTTGAGAGCAGCCGCAGTGCAACATAAAACTGTAAATGTGCGCAATATTTTGGAGGGGAGAAATTCCTTGGTTTCTTTTTCTGTTACTGGATGATTTTTAACATGTAATTTTAGTGTAATCTCCGAAATGTGGACGCCATTGAACCATGAACCCAAGAAGGTCAGCCAAAGAATCTTATTCCTAGTCCAATTAAAATTAGATGCATTGAAAGTAGCCGGATGGAGTAATAAAAATTCCGGAACTTCCTTCACCTCGATTAACTTTCGATAATTATTGTGAGAAAAGACTGTAAATTTCGACTTTCTGTCCTTCATAACAAAGCGGAAGAGTGGAGTTAACATGAATCTAATGACTTTTAGAGATAGATTTAATTATTCTCTACCGTTTTTTTTTTGTTTCTGGTAATGTGCAAAGAATAAATTTTGATAAGACTCTTGTTTCAAAAAAAGACAAACTTCGATTGCGGTTATCTTGCAGAAGGGAGGAGTATAAAATTTTAGAAAATATAACCACTTCAGCCGCTTTGACCGTAGCATGTGCTAGACTTTGTCGAGTTTTGCAATGGGACTAAGAGGTTGTTGGGTAATTGTAGGGATGATAATTTAAAAGGAGATGAATGGGGAGAGATAAAAGGGACTCATCAAAAAGGGAAGAAGGAATAACTTCCGAGGAACACATCACATCGAAGCGAATATTACAACAAATATGACAATTAAATTGAAGAAAACAACTTTCAAATACGAAGGATGTACTCATTTTAACAATGATAAAAGGTCGACTGCAGAATAACTATTGACCGAAAGTGAATTAAACTATTGACATAAGCACTGTGACCAAAGAATCTCGTACAATCTGCGTTTTATTTTATTATTTCAAAATATTAAAATACGCATAGTCTTCTACAAAATAGAGAACGGCGGAATCTATTCTAGAATTCATTTAGTGACCTCGTTTACAAGAATTTATAAAACTATTTATTTTAACAATTTAATGAGCGAACTTAATCACTTGCGCCCTCCAAAATTAAAAATCAATTTATTACATGTTGCCTTTTCTTTTATTTCTACTCCTTTTCAAAATTTGTTCATTAAATTAAAGACTTTCACGTAAGCTCTCATACCAGTAAGTTTGAAAAAGGAAAAATAAATTTGAAATAGAAAAACCAAAATAAAATAAAATAAAATAAAAAAAACAAAACAAAACGAAATTCAACTGAAAAATCTCACTAATGTGGCATTAACAATATGCACCCACAAACGAAAAAGGAAAAACAATTTAATATCCCGATACACTATTATTACCAGGTAAAAGTAACAGTATGTCTTCCACGTGTAGCCCGTAGAGCACTAATTCAATCTCTCAGAAAGTTGAAACCTACTACATGCCTAAATCAAGTGGTACTCGTTTCGCGAATTATTCGGGTACCTAAAATGACTGTAAAAAAATAAAAGTTAACTTATCGGATATCGAATCATTTTACGGATAACGGTTCGCTTTATGGAAACGTTCCCCTCCGGTTGTACGGGCCGTTCGTCACTTTTTTTTCGCCCCATCAATGTAATTTGATGAGAGGCCTAATCTGTTCTCGAATAAAAAATGAAGTCTTTTAAATTTGCCACATTTCACGTTTATAAAAAATGGCCCGAATCATACACTTTCTTTAGTAAGAAAAGTAGTTTTTAAGTGAACCCGACGCGAGACCTCGAGTGATGCAACCACAGATTCAAGAACTGGAAATTGAATGCAAGCTTCATATTTGGCAAAAAAAAGCGAAAACTAAAATTGCATTAATAATACGAGATACAGATAACAAAAACTTGATCACAAATCCCATTTTGATTCATTCGGAACTGTTTAAATTTCAGAATGTCTGGATTGCCCCCAAGTCTCAAAAGCGAAAGGTCAAGTTAAATGTACAGTGGTAGCTTGAGGTACGAATGTCCTACCATACGAATTTTTTGAGTTACGACATGAAATACTCTAAAATTTACACCTCGACATACGAATTTGGGATGTGCGATAATTGCATATGTGATTCCTAAATGGAAATAACGTTCGCAATGACAAAACTAAATGGCAATCACAGAACGAATTAAATTCGTATCTCGAGGTACTACTGTATTAGCTTTTTGTGGATATGTTCCCCGAGACAATCCTCTTAATAATAATAATAATTTGATAATTTTCCCTCCTTTATGAAAACAAAAATTCCTGCTAAGTAGGACAACAATTTCACATTCATGACAGTTGAAAAAGTGACGCTCCAATTTTTTCTCAGATTGAAAGTATATTTATGTACTAATTGGAGAGCTCTCTCGAAAGATGCAACGATTGAGCGCTTTTATCTGGAAAAAACTGAAAACTTCATCCGAAGTGAGAGTTGAATTGTCATAACCGACTTAGTAACATTTTTTCGTCTTCACTTAATACACTGTATATACAGCAGTTATTAAAAGTACGAAAATGTACCTCATTAACAAGCGTAAACGGTTTAAAAGCGACCGAAATCTTATGATCTCAGACATCTCGGTTTTCCTCGTCAGTTTTTCCAGTTCTCCTCAATATGCAATTTGCCTCAATTTGGCTTTTTTCTATAGGATTTACTCTAAACTATTTACCTATTGAGTATTAATCCATAGGCTAAAGCAGAATGGGAGAAGGTTCGAATTTTCAACCATGGTTTAAATATCGGCAGGTCGATCGGCTGGTCACTCAACCACACGTCTTTCCGATAAAGTTTACCACTAGGGACGTTATTCTCAGTCACTCAGTCATATCTACATATGTAGGAAGAGGTCAGAAAATAGTAGAGTCGGGTGGATGAGGTTGTAGAAAAATTGGCAACCATGAAAATGTTAACCACTCGAACTGGTCGACGTAGTCGCGAAAACCGCCAAGTTTCCCGAGCGGCCGGTTCCGAATAAGAAATAAATCGCTCTCCTTAATTTTGACAAGTGTTGTTTATTCGATAAAACTTGTACAGAGACTTGTGCTTTTCCTCTAACACTTTTCTTTTACATATTGAAGGACCCTTGATTTTCAACGCTTGTCTTCATAATTTGTTACCGTTTCCTTATGTTATGCTTTATATAGTGAGTTTAATGTGGTTACCGTTAAGTGAGTTATCACTTGGAATTTATTTTTCTTAGCGCACGAAGAGTGCAGTTCATCTTAATTAGTATTTAAAGTGAGTATTGCATACTCGTATTTTAGGATTGGGAATAATAACCTCGTTTTCGACCACTTTTCATTCTTCCACATGCATTCATGCTCACTTTAAATTAATTTGATATAATAATTATCAAGAGTTGTCATTTTGACAATACTGCTTTATGACACTGTTTAATTACTTAATTTGAATACCGTCAGCGTCTGCTAATCAGGTTTTCCAGCTTTCTGTAACTTTTAATAACATCAGCTATCAACAAGCTATCTGTTTCAGTCGTACGAATTGAATTCCCTCAGCTGAGCAGAGCAATCCAGAAAACTTGATTCAAATTAAACGCTACTGTTAATAGTTTTACATTTCTAGGAAAATCGGGTGTCAGTTTTGGAATGCAAAACCTTCAGATTTCTAAATCTCTAAGTTAAAAAAATCCGAATAGCGGAATCGAATTTAAAAAAAAGAGCCCGGTTATTTTACAAGTACAACTCTCAGTTGTCTTTGTAGAATGGAAGGGAAATTGAGACTGGCGTGTTTTTGCTTGGATCATTATCTACATAATCAGACCCCGGAAAGTGTAATCAGTATTGAGAAAAAGTTCATCGTAAGGTAGCTTTGAGAACTATTCCAGGATGCAGAACAATGTTCACTGAGGATTTGTATTCTTCTGCTAGATTCTGTTGTGGAAGCATCATGTTAAAGAACACTCAAATCGAAAAAAAAATTTCTATCTTTTTCTTACGAAACCAAGCGAACCAGTTTTCAAACGTTGTCTTGTAAATAGAGATGAGCTGCCTTCCAGACTGCAGGGACGAGGTCATGAATCGTTCAAAGACGCATCTTTCTCCTCGGGAGTTATTATGCCATGAGTATTTGCCAATCGGTTTACCAGTTGAATAACTTTTATTAAGGCATTTAAGGAAATGAAAACTCGCTTTTTTTTTTTATCAAGAATCTGGAACGAGATGGAGAGCTTGACGACCTGCTAATTTAAGGTGATGAACTGGTCGATGAATAAATTAAAAGAGGTGTGATTTTTTTTTGGCGACTTAAGCAAGAAATTCTACGATAAAATATATTCAATTATATTTTTATTTCGAACCGAATAACATAACCACAGAAATGCGTTAAAAAATAATTATCTGATTAGTCCCACGTCGTACGCTATTCCAGTTGGTTCATCTACAATCCTATTATTTGCAAATAATTTTTATAGAGAATTATAAAAAAGCATTTACTTTGTTTAAAACAATTTACAAAATTAGTCAATTTCAGAGAAAAGAGAAGGAAAATTATCGAATTGGTATTTGAATCCTTCTTTTTTGAATAATTGTCCACGATGCCACGTGTTCAGTCATTATCTATTCGAGTAAATTAGCTTGGAAATCGATTGTCATTGCTACTATAAACGATAAAAAATGAGTGGAAACCAATGGTTAGCGAGCATAAAACTAAACCGTGACTTTATAACAGAGTGCTACCTACTCACATGCATTGGTGAAAGTGTAATTTCACTGGTCGTCGTCAAAGAGTGCTCTACAAAACGCATACCTTTTGCTCATCTGCGTCTTATAATCCACTTTAAGGATTGTCGCGTTCGTCATTAACTTTTAAACCACCTTAAGTTTTCATTTAGTGTCCGTTTCTACAACATTTTCAAATACTGTCCTAACGGTTTTTTTTTGTAAACTGGTTCAATCCATTTCATTTGCAATAAATTTTTGAAAATGTATATTTAAACTTAATTGTTTTAGAGTAGGATATTGGGAGGGGGGGAGTGACAACAGTTATTGTAGAAAATATAAATTATCAATAACAGGCATAATTTTTTTTTTCCTGATTGGGATACAGACTAGAGATGCAGTCCAAGGGATTGGAGAAAAGATAGCCAAGAATAAAAGAGTAATAATAATTTTTCCCTTTCCGTTTACTCCAACGAGATTTAAAATATATTTACAAAACGTTTACAATTTGTTTAATGATAATAATAGAATAATAAGAAGTAGGATGGGATAGAAGGAAAATAGAGAAGGGAGAAGGCAGGGGATGAAGAGAAGAGACAATACTAATGATAATAAAGGTCGAGGAAAGAAGTGAAGATAAAATAACAGATAGGAATGATAGAATTAAGATAGAAAAATGAAAAGAAGAAGAGGAGGAAAAGGTGGAAGGGAGTAGAGAGGTGACGATATGGGAAGCGTGTTGTCGAGTCTAGTGGTTCGTCAAGAAGGGATGATGCAGAAGGATATACGGTAAACCGTCAGTCGGGAGGAGTACTTGAGGGATTATGTACCGATTTCCTCTTTTACGGTGGGAATAGCCCATCAAAGGCATCTTTACGGATGATGTAGCTACGAACGAAGCATAGAGCATTTACAATGATTAGTAGTGTTCCGGACTAGAAACGTTCTAGGTTTTCCAGGTTGGAGTTGGCTGAGGAGTCCCATTACTGGATCCCGTAGGTCCAAATGGGTTTCAGGATTGAAAAATATTGTCAAATAGCAAAAGTTGATGGAAAAATTTTTTGTTGTGTACCTACGACCCCAACGTCACTTGAACAATTTCACCTCTGAAATCTCTATGCGATAAGATAGTGTGTGAAACACACCCATTGACAAATCTTTCAGTTAAAATTGTACATGTACTTTTTTTTGTGCAAATTAAACGTTCATTAGTTAAGACCGTAAAAATTTATTTTAAAAGAAGAGCAAAAGGAGAAGAATCCTAGTGAGTTGAATGTTGGGTTAAAAGTAATTTAAATGAAAAACACTTGGGGGTGACAAAGTAAAGGAGCAACATGTTAATTTTACGCAATAAGAGATTTTATTTAGGTGGGATACTAACATTACGTAAGTAAAGTGAAAAGTCATTGTATAGAAGAAGACCTTCTGGATTTGCTTTATTTATTTTGTATTAAATTGTGTTGTTATAGTAGAACCTCCTTCAAAATGTAAATGCATATATCCATGTGAAAAAGTGGATTCGTTTAAAATGAAGGAAAGAAAGAGAAAGAGAGGGAGATAGAGAGAGAAAAGCACGACCAAAATATTATGTCATCAAATTGTCGGCTATGACCTATTGCAATATCTTTTAAATTAACATGTAATTGCCCCTCCTCTTACCTCTTCTTTCTCCTCATGACCTCTCTTTCATTCGATATACTCTGCACTACATAATTAGCTAAGATTGCTTTTAGGCTTTCAAGTATTATGGTTTTAAGTACGGTTTTTCAAGTGTGAGACAAGTGCAAGAGTATCTGCTTTGGTATAAAGCCCACTGACAAACTTTCGATTTTTCTTCGTCATCAGTGCAGTCAGATTTAATTCGTGAAACAATCACGATACGAGTACTTCAGAGTGAACTGACGAGTGTTTTCCCACAATGATGATCACCTGCATTCTTATTAATAAGATTTTTAATTATTTACGATTATTTGAGAGTAGGAAAATTTATATTTACAACATTTGAAACCTTTTGATATTCAGTTAAGCAATACGTAGGATGAATTGTAAGTGAAAAACGACTGATCATCATTTTTTATATTTCTAATGCAGTGTAGGGGGACCGGAGCGCCGTAAAAATTCCGCCTACCACCGCGAAAATTTTTACAAACAATTTACAACTCCATTCCTAACGTTAACTTTAATTAGTTAAGTAATAATTAGTTAGTAATAACTATAAGCATTAGTTTTAAATAATTTTAAGATTTCTCCTGTATTAGTGCGTGATGATTGTCCATATATTTTGTCGTCACGACAGTTCAGTTGGGCGAACTCCTCAAGAAGGAAATTTTTAAACTCAGAATGCTGCAACTCAAAAAAGACGCCCTTTCACTTTCCTGACAAAAAACAAACACAAGCTGTATCTCTGATGCAGCAAAAACTGTAAATGTACGGTGCGGCGGATAATTTCACGTAATGCTTCTCGAACTCTTTCGCGCAGTGACATTTCACAAAGTAAGCGTTTAACAATTCATTGCATTATCTGTCAAACAAAACAAATCACGTATATACTGTACATTACTATTTTTAAAAAAAAAAAGCCACTTCCCATATTCGTGGACCTTTTTTTTTAATCCAGGGGGAACTCTTATGAGGTGGGCCTACGCGCCCGCGTACTTTGGGAAACACTGACCTAAAGCCTTGAATGTTGTTTAAGTCAATTTTGTAGACTTCACATTGGTTTAAATTAACTACCGACAACTGTTGCAACACATCTTTACCAAAATTATCAGTTGGTTGCTGCAATGATAGAATGCAGTAAAAAAGGGGGAAAAAGTAGCCATGGCGATTGTACAAAGATGGTTTAATTTAAGAGCCCTGGGCGTTTTGGGCCAAAGACTGGATTTCCTCATGTCGAAGCTTAACTTTCACTTGTTTGTTGAATAATCTACACTTCTCCATTCTTCGTAAACTCTGATCTTAATTTATTCGTGCACATTGTGTTCTTTACAAGTACAGACGTATTCCGCACATCACAAAACAAGTAATAAAAAACTAAAGAATTTTAGAACCTAGTTCCAATCAAAATCAACTGAAAATTTAGAACCAGTTATTACTCTCTGAATTTGTAGAATAAATATTCGCGATAGAAGGTTTTTGTGAACAGGAAAAGATGCAAATTTTCACAAACAAGGAATCCAAAGGAAGATCGAGGATTCCTTGCAAAGTTTTGTTATTTATTATTCGCCTTTGTTACTTTGTTGATCGCTTTTCGAGTTACAGTATATTAGTAGAAGACGAACCCGAAAAGATTTTGAATTGAAACTTTGGAGATTTTCATCCAAGACCTGAGGTAACATTCCTGTAAAATTTAAACAAAATCGGAGATGGTCGACCTGGGACCCCTGGTCCGTTTGAGGTGGAATGACCCCGCTTTTTGTTGGGGTTGATCAATCGCTTTTTATAAGTTTAGTTTTCGCTTTTTTTGGTGGGTCGTTTGCCTGGCATTTGGTCAGATTATAGATTATACTTATTTGGGGGAGGAGTCCTGTTCCAAATTAATTTACTTAATTAAATTACTAATTTTATTGTTTATGGTTTTTTTCAGGGTGTCCTTCTACTTTTTTTGGTAGGGGTGTCCTCTTCTGAAAAAGGTGTTTTCCCGTTAGTGGAAAAAAAATTGCCCCTTTTTTTGGGATTTTTTCCACAAACGCGTGTACTCAGAATGTACTTTTCAGAATTTTTTCCTACCGGGTATCCTAAATATTCCATGCTCATTTGGAGATTTGGGAATATTTTATAAGTGTATCACCGGACTCCAATAGAGGTAAGGTATTTGCTTCTTTTTTTATTTGCTACAATCGCATGGTCCTTCCATCCGGAATTACCGGAGTTTTAATGTTGTTTTGTTTGTTGTTGTTTTTCTTTTCTTTTCTTTTTGCTACGAAATCCAGACTGAAATTTTCGTTCTTTAGCCATGGAATTAAAAATCGAAAGTTCTGCAGAGGCTGTTTGAGAGGCCATTTATTTTATGACGAGAAATGAAACACCTCAAAAATGGCAAGCTACAGATTTATGTGTATTGCGTTTCAGAAGGTTAAATATGGCGTCTGAATAAAATTTCGAAGTGCCCTAATGGCTTAACAAATAAACAAGTGACATTTTTTTAAACATTCTGAGGACGATTCGGGACTTTTTAGCCCGAGGTACAGATATTTGATTTCTCATTCTCAAAAAGGTGTGAATTTTTTAAGAAACAGATCCTATTTGTAATCAATGTATTTATTTGTATTAAAAAATTTACAAAAAACAATTAACTTATTAAATAAAAAAAATTAAACTTGGCACCTCTGACAAAGGCAAATGTAATAATGCTTTGAACATTTTATAATGTTTCTTAAATTTTATACAAAGTCTCTGAGCTTTATTGTCTTTTTTGAAGAACATATGTCACACCTCTTCCGTACTTTGTTCAATTTTATTCCTGCACCAGAGGCTATAGCTACCGTGACTAAATAATATTTTGCTTATATAGAGTGCTTGGAAGAGTCACCACGAAATATAATAGTGTTTAAACTTTCGCGGTAGTTTTTCATAATTTATATGCACATATAAAATTTCTGGGTTTATCAGCTTAAAGTTAGCGAAACGTTGGACCATTTTCTTTTTGTCGGTTGAGACGGGTGTTGCCCTGCGCGTTTTTGCTGGGACAGTGACGCTGTTTGTGATAAACCCAAAAATTATGTATATTTATAATATTTGTATTATTTATAATAGTTTTTTGACAATATGATACAATTGTCATGTCGTCCCTCCCCTTCTCCCCTTGATTTATATCTCGTTTATCACCCGGTCCCTTTCCCTTATACGGTATATCTCAACTTTTCACATACACCAAGTCTGAGCATACCAACACATCCATACCTTTATTCCATATTAACCGGTTTCGAGTAAATATTAATATATTGCTTTAAAGTATAGCCAGCAAGTATAGTATAGCTTTATAGTATAGTATTGCTTCATAATATATTATAACAGCTGTATGAAAATAATTGCTTGCTTATATACTGTACATACTTTGATTTTCTTCTCATCTGATGATGTATCAGAGCCATTTCATTCGTTTTTTCCTCTTCAGGAATTTTCTTCAGATCATTGCTCCTAAGTTTTCGTGACATTATTTAAAATTTTATAAAACACCGACCATTTCAAAAATTTCTAAAAGTAATGAACTGGGAAAACTATTGCAGGGAAAGACGACGAGCGGAAGTCACCACACAGAGTTGGCGGACTCTTCAAGTCCGTTTTTTTTTCTTATATGGAGGGATTTTTATGATTCTTAGGGTTAAAACAAATAAAACTCACATCTCAAGATAATCTTATGACTAGACAAACCCAATGAAAAACAAAAGCAGAAAAAAATATGAAACAAGGCTTGATTTATTAGATCGGGCCAAAAAGGCCTGAGTCGTCTGTGAAGGTTCCACCTGTTATATCTCCGAAACTAATGAGCCTAAAATTCTGGGGAAAAAAATTATGAGCAATACTCTAAAGTTTTCATGAAAAGTCAAAAAATTTCAAAAATCAAAATTTATTATAAAAAAGTTATGAAGAAGAATTTGTCGCGCTCTGGTCTATTAGACCCGTTCGTCCGTAAATGGTGTAATTTTTCGCCGTGTTCCCGAGTGTTAATTGCTTTTAATTTTTGATTTTTTCTTGCTAGCATTTAACGAAGCGAGCTTTCTACAACATTTGCAGACCATGTAAAAGCTCATTAAAATTAAAATTAAAATTACCAGAACAACATCTAACATCCAGTTCTGATACCAAAGCAAGTTTCTTGCAGAATATCGCAAATGAGGAGCACCCTTATGTCTTATGGCATATTCCGTCCAATAAACAGCTCTGTCTAAAGGATCATTTATCTGGTCTTTGAATATAATGGACGCATTTTTTACATTTTCGGTATACCTGAAATTAAAATCGCACTTATAAATTAAATAGAATGAGAAACATTTCTTTCCAATAAATTATAAGCAAAATTTGTCCAGTTTAACCTATGATCCAGTTCCTTAAAAGAAATACTAAGCAGTAAGATTAGACAATTGGGATTTATCTAGAGGACATATCAGTACTCTATTGTATAATAGCTTCAAGAGCCAATTAAGAAGTTTAAAATAACATCTTACAGAGATAAATATTGTTTTGTAGACTATTAGGCCGCGTCGAATGTTTCAAATGTTTAAAGACTTTCCCCTACAATTTTCAGACGATTTGTGCATTTTGAAAATTACAGGCTTAATAGCCAAAAAAGTAACTAAAATTATTACTGTGGACATCAAAATTTAATTATTATTTCCGTAAAGCTTTAACGTGTTTAATTACGAAAGAAAAACGTACTTTGAGTCGAAAAGAACTTTTCTAATAGTTTTGACGATCTTATCCGATGTGAGCGTAGCAAAATCCAGTTGCTCACCAAAACCCCTTTCTACGCATTTTTTTAAATTATTTAATTGATCTAAAAAAAAAGGCATTCCTACTATGGGCTTCGCATGATATATGGCTTCTTGAGTGCTTAGCAACCCAGAATGTGTGAAGAAGAGACGAACATTTGAATGACCTGAAAACAATTTTTTTTAATTAAAGTTGAAATTTGAAAATCCAAATCTCATGAAATTCTATTAATTTACTTAATTTACCTAAAATATCGTTTTGGGGCAGCCATTTTGCAATCTTTACGTTGTTTGGTTTATTGGGAAGGAAATCTGACTCCCATTTCCACAAGATTTGGACAGGAGACAATTCTTTGAATGCTTTTATTAAATGTTGAATTTTGTTCTCCCCGAGTTGTGAGCTTTGTACGTTTGATCCAAGGCTAAAGTAGATGACTCCGTGTTTTGAATTGTCCAGAAATGTTTGTAATTCCTAAAATAAATTTTCTACTTAAAAGTGACTTTTAATGAGATAATTTAGGAATGAAAGAAATTTAGAAAAAGGCAGGAAAAGTCTCTGAAATTGCAGTTACAGTAACTTACTTGGGGGAGAGGTTTCGATTCCTCGACGTGAAGCCCTCCCACAGGAATAAGCCCTGGTACAGTTGGGAAAACGTCATCGATTCCATAATTCGCATTGACCATAATTATATTAATATCATCCATTATGTCATGTAGTGATCTGATACCATTACCAAAAACCTTTACGGAGTATTCATTCTGCTTTCTCATATAAAACCAACGAACAGCAAAATAGAACAAATGAAGAAAGTAATTGCTCATTCGCTGCCAAATGTTCATTCCATTAGAATAAGTTACATAAAAGTATGGTTTTGAAGAGTAAAACATGGGATTTCCTAGAGTTTCTAAACTCCAAGTGGGCACACCAAACGCTGTAATTCCAATAACCGGAGGTTGACCAAGTAAATCGACGGCGCCCAAAATGTACGGACTGGTTCCGATATCGTGAACGACCAAATCGAACTTTTCAGTTTTGAGTATTCCCTTCAGTTGCGAAAGAGCTTTACTCTGGAGCTGAAACATTGTTGACTGATCTTCCCACTGCTGAAGGAGGATGGTGTTTCCGTAAGGCCCAAGATCATTGAGAGCAGTTAAATTGTACTCTTCCGACAAAGACTCGTACACATTCTCTATGAACAAAGCCCTAATTTTTTCTGGCGGGTTTTGATACTTGTCTACACTCAAATAAGTTATATCGTGCCCACGCTTGGCTAAACCTTCCAGATACTTAACGTTCCAGAGATGGTGGCTGTGGGATGCAACCAACATCAGTGCTAAAATTTTTGCACCTAATGCACATGGTACCAGCATTAAAATCAACCATATTTTTTCAAGCATGTCTTAGCTGGAAAAAAATTAACTTCTCAGTTTTCGAGCTTGGACTACCACTTTAAAGTATAATAGTAGTTGGGTTTCTATTGTAGATGCAGAGTTTAAATTTTTGTATTCAAAAGAGTCATAGAATAAAAAAATGAAGTAAAATAAGGAATGACAAAAAAGTAGGCAGTGACCCAGCACTCGATGGCCAGTGATTCTATATTTTCAAACAAAGTCAATATTTAGAGGAATATCATGGGGCAAATGGATGAAGATATAATCACGGATCCCATAAATTTGAAAGTGAAAGATACAAAAAGGGAATTCTTTATTCAGGATTATTTGGATAAAAGTCAGTTAGAAGAAATTCATAAAATCTTTGAAAGTGTACCTAGGTCAGTTTGCTTTAGTAATCGTGTCCACTCATTCATCCATAAACGAAAAATAAATTTATTAATTGTTAATTTAGTTGCTAAGTAAGTACCTAGAAACCATGGATCCCATAGAAAAACTGGAGTTCGTGGGATTGAGGAAGGAGACGGACGGACGGACGGACGGATGGACATAGTGGACATATGGACGGAAAACAAGGTCCATAAGTCCGGGGCGAAATTACAAAAATGAGGGAGGGAAAGAGAGACGGATGAAGTAATGCACTTTTTTAACAATAAACAATGTGTACTTTTAATTAAAGTGAAATTAAGAAAAAATTGATCTTTTCAGAATTGGTCTTAAAAAAATCAGAGCTCAAATCTCGGGTTTTGTCGAAATTTAAAATAGAAATCTCAGACGAAGAATACGAGATATTATTCACAAGACTCGACTTCAACAAAAATGATCACATTAGTTGGGACGAATTCGTAGGGTACCTGGTTCTCGAATTGGAATGTAAAGGAAGAGATGCAAGCAAATCGGTCAGCATTGAGAATCCAATCGTAGATGAACCTCAAATCATTAATTCTGGACACAGAAGTGTTATCACCCACATAATGTTCTCCCCGTCCGTTCGGTTAAATGGAACTATCGACTACGATGACGGAAAATATATATCTTTGAGCAAAGATGGCTACCTTAACTTCTGGAGTTTGGACCTGAAACTTCTGAGAACTTATAGGGACAAGTCTTTATATCCATCCGTGAGGGGGCACCTGGGTCACTAACTTTGTCTGCTTACCTGACCTCAACATCCTAGTGACGAGTTCGACCGAGAGAGAACTCAGGTTCTATGACACGACGAGCAAAAGATTTAATCTTATAATAGTGTTTATATGCTTACCCTTCTGTATAAATAATATGTTCTACCACTTTTCGGAGAATGTCAAAGAAGAATCAATATTAGTGTGCGGTGATCTTGGAGGCCACCTTAGGATCATGCAATTTTCTAAGGAGGATAAAGGACCATTCAAGCAAAAAATCGGAGTAGAAACCCTTGTCTTAAGGTGGGAACAAATCGTCAAAGGGAAATTGAAGGAAATGAAAGCCTACAACATCTTAAACGTTCATGCCGACTGGGTGAGACAAGTTTCCTATTATAAGTTGCTGGGGTCCCTAGTATCATGTTCGACGTCTCCAAATGCAATGTTCGTCGGCGATTGTCACGGTTCCAAGACCAGTTACGTCTTTTTCCTGAAAAGAGGTAAAGCAGTCTACCAGTAAAGAACAAGACACGCGGCTCCACTGAATTATTTATTTATTGGGGTCATTCCATATCAAACGGACCAGATTTTGAAAAAGTCCCAGGTCGACCATCTCCGATTTTGTTTAAATTTTACAGGAATGTTACCTCATGTCTTGGATGAAAATCCCCAAAATTTCAATTCGAAATCTATTCGGGTTCGTCTTCTATCAGCGTCTAAAGAGAATGGGGCAGCTCCGATTTCGGGCGAAGCTGCCAAAAATTTCCAACTTTAATCGCTCGCTGTAGACTAACTGTACAACTTAGAGAGTTGCAATTTCGCATGCCGATATTGCTTAATATGCTTTTTCAAATGGTACAACCGCCAGTCGTCTACCTTGTTTGAGTGCTGAGCTATAGACGCTGGAATAGTGACAAAAAATTTGTCGCGCTCGACAAATTTCCTGTTTTTGCGCCGCCATAACTTTTTTCTAGGGCAACGGATCCTTTCGAGATTTTGTATGCCAATAGTGCGTTATTAATACTATAATCCTGTTTTTATTTGACTTTCTTATCCCCATTACTTTAGGAGATATGGGTATGCGAAGAAGGACAGAAACTGGTTTTGGCCTAAGTTTGCGGCCAAATATCTCAACTGTGTCCTTTTTTATTCTTTTCTAACCAGTATCATTGGAAAGAGCATATCTTCAGCTTTCAAACCCACCCAATTTAATTTTAGAGCGGCGACTATGAGTGGGTCAAATTTGACTCCAAAGATTGCCTATTTGAAAGAATTTAGAGACTTACCTCCTCAACCCTTTGACGTACATAAGGGTTGGAGGTAAGGGTTAAAAATTTTTTTCCATAGAAATATGTCTAAGGGAAGCAACAGAACACATTTATACCATAATTTGAACAATTACTTGCATAGGACCCAAATACACTATGGGACATATGCCCCTATGTACACTAAAGCAAATTTACATGAAATTTCATTTATTGTTACTTATCGAATTTTGCAAAGTAGTTTCTTGCTTAAACATGCTTACAATACATAAACAAAACAGAGTAATTCTATGCATTCTTAAAGAACTTTATTTTAATAGCGTAAAAATATACGGAACTGAGATAGTGTATTTTGGGTCCTATGCAAGTAATTGTTCAAATTATGGTATAAATGTGTTCTGTTGCTTCCCTTAGACATATTTCTATGGAAAAAAATTTTTAACCCTTACCTCCAACCCTTATGTACGTCAAAGGGTTGAGGAGGTAAGTCTCAAATTCTTTCAAGAATTGGAGTCAAATTTGACCCACTCATAGTCGCCCTCTAAATTGGTGGTTTGGTGCTGAAGATATGCTCTTTCCAATGATACTGGTTAGAAAAGAATAAAAAAGGACACAGTTGAGATATTTGGCCGCAAACTTAGGCCAAAACCAGTTTCTCGCCTTCTTCGCATACCCATATCTCCTAAAGTAATGGGGATAAGAAAGTCAAATAAAAACAGGATTATAGTATTAATAACGCACTATTGGCATACAAAATCTCGAAAGGATCCGTTGCTAGAAAAAGTTATGGCGGCGAAACAGGAAATTTGTCGAGCGCGACAAATTTTTGTCACTATTCCAGCGTCTATAGCTCAGCACTCAAACAAGGTAGACGACTGGCGGTTGTACCATTTGAAACATATTAAGCAATATCGGCATGCGAAATTGCAACGTTGTACAGTTAGTCTACAGCGAGCGATTGTGTATGGCAGCTTCGCCCGAAATCGGAGCTGCCCCATTCTCTTAGACGCTGATAGAAGACGAACCGAATAGATTTCGAATTGAAATTTTGGGGATTTTCATCCAAGACATGAGGTAACATTCCTGTAAAATTTAAACAAAATCGGAGATGGTCGACCTGGGACTTTTTCAAAATCTGGTCCGTTTGATATGGAATGACCCATTGATAATACCTTGGGAAAAGTTATCGAACCCTCACGATTCGCATGGCTTTACCTTTTGTTTTTTACTTTTCTACTTCTTACAGGAATCGAAACATTTTGCTTGAACGAAGACAGTCCATTGATTGTCACGGGAAGTTTGGATTGCGTTCTGCGGCTTTGGAATCCGTTTATTACTAAAAAACCAATTTCTCTTCTACGGGGTCATCATGCTAGTATTGTCAAGATTTTCCTTCAAGATCACGGTCGACGGATATTTTCGTTAGATAAAAGTAAAGTTTTAAAAGTGTGGGACAGTTCGTCTCAGACCTGCGTGCAAACTTATTCAGGATTTGCCTTTGAAAACGGTCCTATCAAAGAGTTCAGTGCGTACTACAACGAAAGAAATCATTTGTTTATAGTGGGGGGGTTCAAAATAGCATCGACAACCTGCGGAAAACTCGTGGACGAATTGAGATCTGACGGAAAAACTCAGTGCGGTCCTATTTCAGTTGTTCTCTATAATCGTCTTTTTAAATGTGTTATTACATGCGGTCTGGACTCGAACATTGTCATGTGGGATCTTAGGACTAATACGTCCAAATCATGTATTCGAAAAGCTCATGTTAGTGTTTCCATGGGTACGTATATACCATTGCCGATAACAGCGGCGACGTTAGATCCACCTCATCACTTCTTGTTAACAGGTACAACTCTTACTATGTTTTGATTTTTAACGATCTTAACTTAAGGCCGAATTTCACTTTAAGGGCAAGTCTAACACAATGTTTTTCTTCAAATCTTCAGGTTCAACCGACGGTACTATCAAAATGTGGGATTTCAATACTGGATTGTGTCTTAGAAACATGGATGTTGGTAAGAATCAAGAGGTAACAAAACTTATTTGGTTAACCAATCGCATCCTAGCTGTGGGGTGGAATTGTCGAGTAGTAGAGTTTGCTGACTCTCTCACAGGAAAAGTTTCTGCAGGAAAAGCGTGGGAGCAAAGACACACCAATGACATTTTTGCTGCCGACTTTAGGTAAACAACTTTCCATTTAAGTTACATTTTATTAATGTCAATCAATCCTCGATGATAATACTGGCCACCGTCTGAGTCACGAGTCGTAGCTTGAAACAGCTTGTTACAATATTCATCCAGCACCTCTGTGCAACCTCACATTTTTCTTCAGTTTAATAGCCCTTTTTTTAAAATCAGGAATCAACCACTGCCAATGTTCGACGTACATTACAAATTCATGTTAGAGACGAGTTAGGATCAGTTTTTTGCGGTAAATATACGCTTATTTGGTTATGAACAGTAAAAGGAGGCAAGTTGTACGTCCGCACACACTCAGCTTTTTCGGTCGTCTGATAAGTCTGCTTTTCTCCGTTTCAGTTTTATTAATGATGATTAACTGTCGTCTTATCTTTTTAAAGCCAGGGGAGACCTCTCGTAGGTTGTCCGTCCTGTCTTAGGGGAGGCAGGAGGGAGTATATGGGATTTGCACCCACTAAAACCTCTAGGTGGACTCCAACTAGGCTCGGACCGGACGGTAGGACCACGGAACCCGCGAAAACTTCCGCAATATTACCTCGAAATATCATCTTATCTGGTTATTTTTACATATGGCTTTATCAATTTATGAACTTGAAATTTTGAAGAAAAAAAAATGTTTAACTCACTTATTCAAAAATTTCACTTTCAAAAAAACTTATCAAAATTTTCTTAGGTTTTGAACTGATTGAGTTACGGATTGGGATCTCGTCCTGGGAATACAATTCCACTTTTACTTTTGAGTGATTAGAAATTGAAAAGTGATCAAAATTAAATAGCTTTTGTGGAGCTTTTATTTCGTCAATCTAAAAGTGAAAAAGAAATTTAAAATTAAAATTTTTAAACTCAGGCATATGACTTGAATCTTGGGTGGAAGTTGCACGAATTCGTTAAAAATAAATTATAATAATTTTATTTTTATCAAGTATACGCTTGAACTGTCTTAACAACTAAAAAACTTTAATGTAGTTGACGTTTAAATACTCACATGAAGTTTTTTTTTTTAAACGAATAACAAGACCTATTTTCAAGAAAGATTTCTACGAGAGACTTACGAGTGAATCTTATCAATAATCTAGAAACTAAATTAAATCATAGTTCTGCCAAGTGCTCTAATTCTATAATGTTCTGTCCCAGGAGCGTATCAAGTAAATTCTCGATATCAGCAAAAGAGAGAAGAGATAGAAATAATCGAATAAAATCGAAAATACTCTTACCTCCCCATATGTCCTTGAGATCTCTCTGAAAGCTGAAAGGGGGAAAGGATAGGTTGTAAAAGGATCTCCTGAGCAGATTACCCCTGTGAACAGGACTACGTAGGCTGAGATGACCGCGGTCTCGCACTTGAGACGATACACTTAAATTGGAAAAGTAACGAATTTAATTTAACGGAGAAAAGTATGCCACGTCCAATAATTGAGAAAAAATAGGCCACGTTACGACATGGACGAATATCGAGACGACAAGAGAATGAGAAACCTGCCAGCGCTGTAATCGTTCAGCAAAGGTTTTTCACACTTTCTCAACTCCGCCTCCTTCTGGCTCAACTGCCTGATTAAAAAATTGGAGAAAAACAAATACCTTTTTTTATAATTAAAAAGGTTTGACACTTTCTTGGTCAATGATTGGCAAATGATTGATCAGAATATGGTAAATGACTGATTTGAGTTGAAACAGTATTAAGGTGAAATTGTTCAAGTGACGTTGGGGTCGTAGGTACACAACAAAAAATTTTTCCATCAACTTTTGCTATTTGACAATATTTTTCAATCCTGAAACCCATTTGGACCTACGGGATCCAGTAATGGGACTCCTCAGCCAACTCCAACCTGGAAAACCTAGAACGTTTCTAGTCCGGAACACTACTAATCATTGTAAATGCTCTATGCTTCGTTCGTAGCTACATCATCCGTAAAGATGCCTTTGATGGGCTATTCCCACCGTAAAAGAGGAAATCGGTACATAATCCCTCAAGTACTCCTCCCGACTGACGGTTTACCGTATATCCTTCTGCATCATCCCTTCTTGACGAACCACTAGACTCGACAACACGCTTCCCATATCGTCACCTCTCTACTCCCTTCCACCTTTTTACTTTTCCTCCTCTTCTTCTTTTCATTTTTCTATCTTAATTCTATCATTCCTATCTGTTATTTTATCTTCACTTCTTTCCTCGACCTTTATTATCATTAGTATTGTCTCTTCTCTTCATCCCCTGCCTTCTCCCTTCTCTATTTTCCTTCTATCCCATCCTACTTCTTATTATTTTATTATTATTATTACCTCCAGTCACATGTGATTATTCTATTCTTGGAGTTGAGACACTGGTCTGCTCCCTAGATGTAAAGCCCCTTTAAATCCAGACCAACTGTTTCATGTCTCGCTTAGAGACAGGTGACTGCTGACACAGGGTAAGAAATTGACAACATTTTTAATAAGATTTCTTGTTCAAAAGTTTTTAAAAATTTTGCTCTATTACCACAGCTTTCGATGTGCTGGACTTGAAGTAACATTGTCTAAGTGGGCACTTAAACAATTCAGTGTCATGAAAAGTAATAGATTCATGAAAAACATGTCACTTGTTCATTAAAAGTTTTAGAAATGGCGGGCTTGTAAGGTTCCTTATAGGCGTTTAGCTCTATGTACACCACTAATATATCGAATAACGTGGGAAAAAATTTTTGTTCTTGAATCAAAGAAATGAAAGAAAGAAAAGAAAAGTCTTTTCTTGAGAAAAAACCTAGGCTAAAGAGGTGTTACACTGTTTAAAAGACAAAATACATTATGATACATAATTACACATAAAAATAAAAGTAAGTTTAATAATCTACTTGATGAATTTCAAAGTTCCACTTTTATATTTTCTGTAATTTAATAACGGTAACATTTTAATATTAAAGACCAGGACAAGCACTTGCCACGGGCACCTACAACGGAGACTTGATATTTTGGAGGTTGGAAACTGGACAGTCGTATAAAAGATACAATGTCACTTATCCCACTGGTCTTCTCAAGCTGGAATACATTAAGGAAAAAATCGATAAAAAGGGAGATTTGGCCACTATTTCCAGTAAGAGCTCTAGAAACTCTTCGAGGGGAAAAAAAGGAAAATATCAGAACAACTTGGTGAATCCCGAAAAGAAGATCTGGCATTCTTTTGGGGTCAACGAGTTAAAATATTCTGCTAGAACACTTTTGTCAGATAAAGTCAATCCAAGCGTAGAACGGAACTTGGCCATTCATTGCTTGATTTTTTTAAGAAAAAGGGAAATGCTACCCGATCAGGCGACGCTGATGACAGCCACAGAAAACGGAATGGTTCAAGTGAGTGTGAAATATTAAAAAATTATTCTTACGTGCACAAAGTACTCAAGCAGACAATCCTGGATTGAGTGTTAGTATACCAAAATATAGTGCCAAAACCTCTCATAATATTTAGTAACAATTGTAGTTTGTAGACCGTGACAATGACCGCGTCCTTGTCTGGGTCGGATTATTTGCTAAGATAAAATATTTCCTCATTGAACACTTGTTAATCTGATTCATAAAAATAATACCGATTCCTGCTCTCTCCATTATCTTTCGGAATTAATTTTACAGATCATTGGAAGGCAAGGTATTAAAAAGGATTCTTTTACAGGCTTGGTCTCATCATCCAAGTGGAAGTTTTTTAACAGCATTTCGAGCAGTTCACACGGAAAAGGATTACGTTGCTTGCATGACCACAGATTCAGAAAACGAATTCCTTTTCACTGGAACCATTTTAGGGTACATCAAGATATGGCTCATGAAAAATTACTGTTTGGCGTCAAATTCCCAGGTCCATATATGTATGCCTCTGTATAGATTGCAGTTTCCTTTTTTAATAAATGATCGGATAAAGACTAGAGCAAAAGCGGCTCTGAAGAATCAACCAAGTCCACTTTTACTATCATCTTATAGAGGTCATTTACGGGCCGTTCTATCCTTGGAATACATCCAAGAATGCAAAACATTATTATCGGCGAGCGCAGATAAAACCGTTAGAGTTTGGACTCTATCTGGACGTTATATTGGTATTGTTATTCACTCATTTTCATAAATATTTATTAACATCTAGTCTTTGATTCATCACGTAAAGATTAGAATATTTGATCGTTCCGTTCGTTGGTCGAACACGAAGGATGGCAGATTGTTCCACTAATTTTAACAGGTTAACTCTCGACAAGAGGATGATGCCATTCATTCCTGACAAAGTAATCGTAATTAGAAAAAATTATTAAAAATTAACGCATACAAGAAATTTTAGTTAAGAACGAAACGGCAAAAAACTGTAAGGACGTAAAAACTTAATCCTAAATACTGAAATAGTACTTTCAATTTTAAATTTATATTTTTTTTATCTCTTTACGTTTTCCCAAATTCTTTACGAATTAAATTTTTTTTCTTTCTCTCTCTCTGAATTGATTCCATACCAGTTTAAGTTTCTTCTGTAGCTTATTTTTCACCTTTAAACAAAGCAAAACACTGGAAAAAGATCGCTTCTATCACGTGTTATTTCCTCTCCGAATTCCTAAAAAAAAACTTCGTCAGATATTTTCAAAGCACACACCCACGCACACCAAACACTCCCCACATACCAAAACAGTTAGCTAAAAGTAATATGTAGTGCGTGTGTATAACCCACTGGTTGGCAAACTCGCCACCCAAAAGAACCAAATATAAATTAATATCATAAAAAAACTGAAATTTATTCAAAGACTCTATTAACTTATGCAAGAGCCTTTTTTTTAAAAGGTTTGCTTTAGGACAGGGCTTCTTAAACTATGGGTCGCGACCCCAAATGGGGTCGTGTAACAAGCATTCTGGGGTCGCGAGAGATTTTAATTTCAAATATTTAAATACCATAATTTTATACCATCTAGATGCGTATTTGTGCGGACTCACACTTACACACACAAACAAAGCTTACAAAAACCTTTCGAGTGATTCAAACTTAAAACTAAAATTTCCAAAAAAAGCTTTTGACTGAATTCTGGATCGGAACTAGAACTGAATTTCCCACAATCGCTAATAAGGCGTTAAATATCAAAGGCCATTCAACGAATGCATTCAAAAAGTGAAATTTTGATGAAAAATAGGGCATGCAATTTGTAACACTAATAAATACGATTTTACAACTTTTTGTGTAGTTTTAATTTTAGATTTTTGTATGTTTCTAAACGAATTCTGTAACTATAGATTTTAATATGTATATGTATATTGTTACCTAATTAATAAATCACCAAAAAATATTCATTTATCTTTCTTTTATATTTATATGGGGTCGCCAGGAAACTCGTAATCATAAATTGGGGTCGTGAATGAAAAAAGATTAAGAAGCCCTGCTTTAGGAGGAACATTTTTAACGAAATAATTAGGCTTAGAAGTACATTTTCGAGCTTACCTTTGCTAAACACTGTTATGCCTTAGAATAACTAACGGTACACTTAAATAAAACTTGGTATCATACCTATGTAAATATAATATTTAGGCACTAAATAATACTCCCAGCCTGTACTAAATATTTCGTGGCAAAGCCACAACCAAGAGTTAAAGTTTGCTGACCACTAGTATAACCTAATACAGGGGTCGGCAACTTACGGCCCGCCAAAGCACCAATATAGTTATATGTATATTACTAAATAATACATATGTAATTAGAAGAATATTTTTTCTATTTCTCTTTTAAGAATGGTAAATTTTTTTCTCCTACATTATTGTTATTATAGCATGTCAATAAAAATAAATTTTTTGTACATTCCTTTTTAATAATATTTATACTCGTATATGATACGAAAGCACTATTTAAACCTCTGCCGTTTAAAAAAAAATTTTACTTTTAAAAATGGCCGGCCGTCCGAAAAAGGTTGCCGACCCCAGATCTAATGTAGATTTATTTTTTTACTATTATCTTATTTTACACACACGGTAAACTTATGATTGGAGCCCACTTATGATTCCTGCCTTTTTGTCGTTCTATTTTATTACTTGGCCACAAATGGCGACGTTTCAAAAACTATCCAATTATTTATTGCTTACTTAATTGCATTAGATCTTACACTTACCGTTTTTTAAGTTTATTTGAATTAGTTTTGAATTGGGACAATAACATATTCCCGTCTTTCTCCCGTCTTCTTCTTGCTTTAATTCTTCTTTTCCTTCTAAACTCTTCTTGATGTGCATATAAATTACTATGTATTTCTGGATGAAATGAACTTCATTTTGTTCAAGTTTGGTTCTAACACGGATATTCAGTATCCAACAAATAATTCATACGTAGAATCAGGTAAATTGAAATACAACCCTGTTTGGTGATGAAAAAAATTTCGTCTTTAGTTTCAAAAACGGACGTAAAAATTTGTCAGTGTCATGTTGTCAGGAACTGTGATCTTTTTATACCAAATATACAGAGTATTGCGTAATTATCTGTAAATGAGTTGCATTTAGTAATGTTAGCGAAAAATGTGCTCAAATGGTTGACTTATAGGGTGAACAGAATCGTTGTATGAACAATAAGAGGTAGTTGTGAGTATGAATTGGAGAGAATATATTGTGTTGTGTGAGAATAATCCGTTATAGTTTATTTGACCCCTTAACAGTACTAGGTCTTAATGATAGATGATCATCCCTTATCCTATCTTCCAAAATTCCTATAAAGGACACAGAATATCATAGATACATATACAGACGGTAAATTTTTTTTTCTAGGATGTCTTGGTCAAAATAAACCGTGGCTTAATTTGGAGTGGGGAATAGACCCAGAAAAAACGAATTCAACAAATGACTTCAGGATTCCCCCGGACTTGGTTAGAAATGGATCTTATACAACCTTAAAGGTATTCAAAGGAGCTCCTCCAATAGTAACGAAGCGATATGATGTTGAAGTAGATTTGAGTATATCTGAGGAAGAGAGGAAATTAGGAGTGTATGGAAAGAAATTAGAGCAACCCTTCTTAGGTTTAAATCATTCCTTCCAACCGAAGACTAGCAAAAAGGAAAAACTTCCCCCTATAGACGAAAGCATGTTGAATATTCCAGTGTTCACCCACGCAGTAATGGCATCTTGGAAACCATTACCAAAAATCGTGACACCCGACTGTATTCGCGAAGTGAAAAGCAAAAAAGTTTTAGAAACTGTCAACCGTGATCGCGAAACTGATTAATCTCTTATTTAAGATGTGCGAAATTGTCAATAAATTCTCTTTTAAAAAAGTTTTCGTATATAATCATTGAAAAGAAAAAGAAGGAGAAATGCAATGGTAAATGGTTAAAGGCATTGAAAAAAATTGTTTACATCCAACCCTTTTAATGATTGCATTATTTCTAAATTAGGCTAGTGTTATGTGAATCGAGTTATGAAAAGAGTATATACTGTACCTCCCACTACCATCTCCCTTTCCTTGATTTTTTTTTCACTTTTACAAGAGTATCCTAAGAGAAAAATTACATAATTTGTAAATTCTTACCAAATTAAGTTTAAAAAAAAAACAAAAACGCACTTTGTAATCATTACAAGCCATTGTTATTGCCCCACGGATTGAAAGCTTCCATGTTCTCAGTCGAAGCTTTGGTTTCTTTCAAAGTTGTTAACAGTCATTAGTTAACATGCCATGCTCTTGGTCATTTATTTAAAAGTAAAATAAATTCCGAGTCGGTTATTTTCTCAATACAAAGTTGCAACTTCAGCAATTATCAACAGCGACGAATTACGAGGTTTACCACTTTAATCTCGATCTAGTCTTTTGTTTTTAAGGAAAATTCGTTACTTTTATAAGTTCTGAATCAAATCATAGTTCCGAAAATTAATGAAGACGGGATTCCATAAAACATAAGGTTTACGATTCGAACTCAATAAACCACCCTCGGGTTAATAACGGTGGTCTTTTTTTTGTTTTTAATGACTTCCAGTCAGAACTTTTCAAGTATACCCCATTTATTGCGAAATGCACTGTAAATAGGTTTGGCGCGAGGAAAGTGGCAGCGATTTAAAAAGACCTCGTAATTTGCAAATGAACTTAACGCGACCTTTAAGAATCTATTCAAACGTGTCAGCAGAATTCATGGTGCAAGAGCCACGAAAAGTTGTCAAGCTGAAGAAATGGCTATTAAGACCAAATAACTTTTCTAAGAATAAAACAGAAACTTACGGAATGGAAACAACGTCCGACGGTAAAATAATATCAGTTTACATGAATTTAGGTTTATTTTAAATATATGTGTAAAATTGTGTTCTGCATCCAACGAGTAATCGCGCGTAACAATTTTTTTGTGACTGTAACGAAATATGACTTCGCTCAGCCTAGTCCAGTTTTCATACATAAATAGGCTAAGCTAGCTGAGCTTTTCAGCATTAACCTTTTCTACTTTTTACTCATGTCCAGTTGGAAGTAATGCAGTGTTAAATCGACATTTTTGTAGGTTTGAATAACGTAAAGTATACTACATCATGGAAAGTGATATCTGAAAAGGTTGAAGAGATTTTGAATTCTGAACGTAAAACAACAATGACTTTTGAGCCATTATATTGAGTTTATAAAAACGTGTGTGATGGTTTCTCTGAGCAAATGCACCTAGATTTAATTACATTATGCTCTAGACATTTGCATGGAATCAATAGAAAATTATGTTCACATGTAAGGTTTTTTCAAAACACATTTTTCCACTGCTTTTACTGTTAATATTGTTTTTAATCTAAATAAAAAGAATTTCATGTGCAAACAGAATTGGATCCAAACAGTATCATTTCACTGTAGAATTCTTGTTTCCTGTCTTTTGCTAAAATCAAAATTATCAATTAACCCATATATATACCAAAAATCTTAATATACTTTTTTTTTCTTATAACAAAATCATTTTCTTTCAGGATGAAGTTTCAGTTGAACATTTACTTAGTGTTTATCATGATTTGAGAGCTTATGTACTTTCAGTTCAAATTATTTCATCTATATTTTCATATCTCAACAAGTTTTATGTTGTATTTGAATACAGATTTGTTTAATGAATTGACTGGCTTGTTCAGTCAAATCATCATAAATGAAAGGATTTCAACATTAATGGGTTTGTATGAAATATTGTGTGTGTTTGTGTATGTAAACTAATAATATTAGATTGTGGAGTCTTGGGAATATTTTATCTTAACCAAACTTGAAGGTGAAAGCATGTAGGATGAATTACACCAGATTTGGCCAAACCCAATAAGATAATTTTAGACAGTTAAAACAAAATTAAATTGGGTGCTTTTAATTTTTAGTTTGAAACTGATTTTAAACAAGTTAAATAGTGACCATATAAATTTATTTGCTGATTTTTAATGCAACACTGACTATAAAAAATTCCTTGGCAATCTGTTTATAAATATTTAATAAATATTAATTTCCTTGTAAAACTTATTTCAGAGGGTTAGGAAGAATGTGAGAGGAAAAGGTGAATTGGCTATGCTTTATTGGTCTCCTGTGCAGTCATGTTGAGTCAAAGTGAAACTTTCCTTAACCAGTGCTTATTTTTTGATGGTTTCAGATATTGTTGAGGAGGCTTTAAAAACTTTTACAATACCTCCGAAGTTTTGCATAATTTTTTTAATGATTTGCATCAAATTAGCAGTGGAGAATATTCAACAAAATATTTCCATCTGTTCTCAAGGTTTGTTGATTCACTAAATGGAAGTGGTGGGAGCTATAAAAATTGAGTAACACATTATTTTATTTAAAATTAAAAATTATTACAGGCTTTAAGTTACTAAAGATTTCATGATTACTGAAACATGATGTTTTTAGGTATTGTCCAAATATTTCACCTCCTATGAAAGTCAGATTTAGAAAATCACATAAGAGAAATAGGCTAAATTAAAAAGACAGATGCAAAGACACTCTGATGGATTACTTCTAGAGAAGCATGGTGTGAAAGGCCAGCAGATGAAACAGTTTATGTAAGATCAAGTTGCCAACAACAAAAACATATGTCTCTGTTAACTGTTTGGATTGACATTGAAAAGTATTCTTTTTATACATAGTATGTTGTTTCACACTGAAACTAAATAATGTGGCATTTGTGAAATTGTGTGGGCCATTTTCATTTCTAGTTTTGTTTTCCTTTGATGAATTTATATTTTAGTTTATGAATATTTATTTTAATTGTTTATATATATATATATTTTTGCCACTTCTATTTATTCTTTTGTAGCTTATGAATAAACAGGAGAAAAATGTTTATTAAGTATTAGTTACCAACTCTATGTAATTGTATTTCATGCACTTTTACCATATTATTGCTTGTTAGATATTCACAATACATGAATAGTTGCCAAAGTAGAGCAAAGTTTTGATGTTTGATCAATGAGTAAAGCTTTCTTTAAAATACAAATATGACATTAAATTTTAATTTACAATATACATTAAATCTCTTATCGAAAATATTCATGCTTTTCTCCACGCTGTTAATGCAATACAGTAGAAAAAGGAATAAGAAATTTGAAGGTAGCGAAAGATGAATCTATTACATGAAAAACTTTGTATGTGCATTTTATCTCTCTCTGTCTATGTATACATATTCATGCATGTCTGTATGTACATATTCATCCTCAACTCACCTATGATAAATTCCATAATGAAAATGTCGGCCAGAGTGCTTCAAATTCAATTTTTAAAAATGAACGTGGCTGCATTGTATTATATGTGAGAAAAAACCACACAAACAGTGTTTCTCTTGTTTTGTGGAATTTTCATAGACAACTGGAATTACAAGTTTTAAAGAGGTTACAAATTCATTCTTAGGAACCCCTTTTTCAAATATAGTGGTTTTAATTCCGTTTTTCACCCTTTTTTGGGGATAACACGATGCGGAAGGAGGATACGAACTCACGATCATAACGTTAAATTCAGGAACTTTAACCACTATACTAGGCGTCTCGCTCTTCTTTTAAACACATGTGATTATACGTATACTGTTGGGACGAAAGCAAGGAAAATTGCGGGCCTCAACTTGCTCCACGCGGTAATTCAGGGTTTTTCCTTTTGAATTCGTACGAAGCACGCCTTTCCAGTTTGTCTTTAACGTTTTATGCTGTATAGTTTTCTCTTCAGTTTTGGTTT
Organism: Columbicola columbae; assembly: GCA_016920875.1. Lineage (NCBI taxonomy): Eukaryota > Metazoa > Arthropoda > Insecta > Psocodea > Philopteridae > Columbicola > Columbicola columbae. Next base: position 16,002,862 of record JADMLL010000004.1, on the reverse strand, counting down.
TGTGTGGCAGTTAGGCCCTTTTCTTTTCCTTTCGCCAGCAAGCGAAAAACTGAGCGCATTAAGGTAAGCTTTACTTTATTTTTATTATTGACTTGCCGTCGAATTGAATCTCACCATATACATGCGATGATATCATTTCTGCAAGATTGTTGTTTTGTTCTTTGTTCCCTGAACATTTTTCACGACTGATTTTTGATGCTTTGTCAATGAATAATTAATTGAAAGTGATGACCGAAAGGATCAGATCCCGGGTACAAGCGGCCGAAATAAGGTATCTTCTAGCGGTGGCTGGTGTGTCGAGGCTGGATAGGTGTCGTAACACAGCCATTCGCGAGGGGCTTCAGGTCGAGCCGCTTCTTCTCCGGATCGAGAGATCCATCCTCCGATGGTTTGGGCACGTTCAAAGACTCCCCCCAGAACGTCTGGTTCGTCGGGTCCTGTCGGAGCACTCGGGAGGAAAGCGGCCCCGTGGCCGTCCGCGGCAGGGGTGGCTCAGGGGGGTGAAGGCCTTGGCCGAATCCCGTCTGATAACCCCGGGTTCTCTGACTTCAATAGCGGAAGATCGTGCTAGTTGGAAGTCCTTGATTGCTTCCCTCACACCGCGACCCTGACGGATAAGCGGGTCCATGAAAAGTAAATAATTTGAATAGTATTAGTAATCAATTTGACCATAAGCCTTTCGAATATTATTTATTTGAATAGATGTTTCCGCACATTTTGGATCATCAAATCTACCATTTCCCCAAATGTTCAATTGGACTTAAGTCCTGTAAATGAGATGGCCCATGCAAAACTGCAATATCTAAACCCCAAAGCCACTGCTTCAGCAGTTAAGATGCATG